>CM046851.1:5348560-5666060 GCA_025618425.1 Heliocidaris tuberculata
GTTCTCTTTCTGGAGATGAAATATCCACGTTACCTTCAAAAATCTTTTAAATGTTGGAAGTGACCAAATATCACTTCTGTATACATTGCTGAACACTTTGACAAATAGTAAAATGAACACAAGCAAACAAAAATCTTATAGTGGATCCATAATTATCTTGCAGATAGGAGGGGGGGGGGGCTAGGGAGGAGGGCACAAAGCCGACAATCTGTGACAAAAAAGTTTTGTTGTATAGGCTATTTTACTGTATAAAATGGCCTTCAAATGCCATGTAAATCAGCAGCAAATTCTCAGTAATGATGATAATAGAGGAATATTAGTTTTGTTCCTCTTTTCGAGTAGGCCATTATACAGACGAACTAATTAAAAACAAAACTGTCTACCTACGTGCTAAGGCATATTTTTTGCGAGGGGGGGGGGGGGGGGGCTGACACCTTTCGCCCGAATATTATAGTCTACCGTTTCTAAAATTTGACACCTTTTTTTGTAGTGAACATGTACAGGAATCACATATTCGGTTACCTCGCTGTCCAAATAAAATTTGAGCACCTCGCTGCTTGTATTCGATGACTGGTGTTTGCCCGAATATCGGAATTTGAAAACTCGTATGTAGGAAGATATTACAAGAGCTGTAAAAAGGGAATATTGTGACAAGGGATTAAAATTGTTTCTTACCACTGTAAAATGCAATGCTCAATTTTGAGTATGAACGATGCAGCTGTGCAGCTATGGATTATCGTCATTATAATCAGATGGAAATAATTGTTCAGATAGTAGTTCAGATAGTAGTTCTGGGCCCTCTTGCATAAACAGTTGCAATTAAACGCAACTCAAAAAATTAAACGCAAGTCCAAAATACGCGATTCTGATTGGTTGAAAATCAAGTTGCGTTTAATTTTTTGAGTTGCGTTTAATCGCAACTTTTTATGCAAGAGGGCCCAGATAGTATTTCTAGCTTGTTCTAAATTCTGAACTATGAAATTCATATCAACAGGGCGGCACGGCAGGATAAACTTTCTGGAGATTATGGAAAACATTCTGGTGCCCATGTTTACGCCAGTGTCATCTTTTCTGCCAGTGGTGTTGACACAGATCGCTATGACGTTGTCAGTGACATAAGTTTCAGCCACAGCCTCAGGACGCAACATCCTTCATCATCTCTGACCAATCCTGAAGGATCTAGCCATCCTCACATACAGGATGATGGCTACATCGAGTACAGAGCGGGAGACCCTTCCATATTAGGACAAGGAGACTACATGGAGCTTAAAAAAAACCTTGATGGACCCACGAATTACGAAGAGAACGGAGAATATTCTGTTGTTCTTGGAGGGCAGGATGAAATGGACAGTACTAAGCAATAGTGCGCAGGTGAACCAGAGAAGCAGGCTTATGATCATCTGAACCGTTGCCACGTCAAAAAGAACGACCATCAGAAACAACCGCATATGAACACCTACGGCATTGTAACTGTATTGTCTGACGACGACCATTACAACACATTAGAGCGCGGAATTGGAGCAGAGCAAAATCAAAGCAGAAGCATGGACAAGAAGCAAGACATATGATCATCTAAATCGATGATACGGTAACACCGATGGCCAACAGGCACAACTCCGTGATAAAAGTTACAGCTCAGCAGCAGACTTCCCCAACGAAGATTTTTACAACACACTGATGCATGGAAACGAACCAAAATCGAAAGGAAATATATGTTAAAACATGTAACTCTAAAACCTCAATTGAAGATTACCACGTCTTGCACTCCGGAAGGGAGCTGGGTGATTACCAACAGTACCAATACAGTGAAAAAGAACGAAACAATGGCCCAGCATCCAACGCCAGATCGACATTGGAAACCAATGAGAACGTGTATTATTATTCCATGGTCAATGACAAGTGTAAAGGAGTGTTCAAAGAACCCTTGTCCCAAGGCATACAAGCAAATGGGGACGTCTATTTCTCGGTCGTTAATGTACAAGGACAGGTTGGTGCTGGAGACAAGCAACATGAGCCATCTATAGCAGTGTTGTCTACTCAGAGATGGCATAATTAATGTTCAAACAACTGAAACTACAGTATTTTTGTAACATGGTTGTGGTTGAATAGAACTAAGTCATTCATTCATTCATTCATTCATTGGCAGTCCATCGCTACGATGAGAAGATAATTCAACCCTTCATTGTTTTCTTGCATGTCTCTACAATTGCAACTCTGCTGTCACTGCGGAGGCCACAGACATTACATGACGAAGTATGCAAAGCTGGTCCAAGCATGTTTGTAGTTTGGTGACGTTTCAGGGCTTTGAGGGGGCCAAATGGTTAACCATCGACCTACCACTGCTGCCTAATTGGGCTTGTGGGTCTGGTCTGAACCTTCGATTCCCTGGATTTGAAAAAGGAAGCTCGCTTAATGACCTCTTCTGCAGCATGCTCATAGTTTGGCCATTTATGAACCTGAAATTGTTTTTGAATTTATTACAATACTTTGTTTTTACTTAAATTATAATTCCGGATTTCTAAAAATGGCTAACAATCACAGGGTGTGACCCTTATTCAAACAGACATTAGTTTTTCTTTAGATGAACTACATATACATGAGCACTGATATTAGAATGTAATAAAATCCCCGAAGGTCACCTTTTCATGGAAATGTAATATATATATATAAGAATAACGAGGTGGAGAAGCATTATGTGTCAATCAAAGTGGCACAAATGAGAATGAATGTAGTTTATCAAGGGCAAGAATGTATGGACACCACTTGAAAAATATAGCTTCTGTGTTTGCACTCATCCCTAAACAATCATGTGATGAGATATTGAAGCCATGGTTTCATTTTCGATGAGCATGACTGGTAATTAGTCATGCAGTGTTAATTTACTTGACATTATCTTATCTTCAGCTCTAAATATTGTCATTAACAGATTAAGTTGCATGATTAAAACTGTCATTCTAGTTTATGACAAATTTCTCGATACCATTATTATCATGTGATTTTTCCTTCATTTTTCTATGAATCTCAAATTGAGAGCGGTTTCCTTCTGAAAAAAAGAGAGAAGAAGACATATTTGCAGCCTATTTTGTACTGCAACAAAATACCACGTGGTCAGTGGCGGATTTAGGGCGGGGGCAATCCCGGCCCGTGCCCCCCCCCCCTTTTGAGGGATAACAATGCATTGTGCTCCCCCTATTTGCGATTGTGGCCCCCCTTTTCGACCAGAAATTTTTTTTTTTTTTTTTTTTTTTTTTTTTGCTTGTCATAGAATTATGGAGGGGAACTGGACCCCATAACCCCCCCCCCCCCCCCCACTGAGCGACTTTTGGAGGGCTGGCGAGAGACCAAAAAAATATGGGTCTCCCTCCAAGCAGTTTCCCAAAGTTGACAATCCTGCATTTGTGTGCCCCCCCCCTTATACGAAATCCTGGATCCGCCCCTGCACGTGGTAATACCAAACTTGTAAACACCTGACCTAATTTTCATGAAAACTTTTAAAGAATCATTAATTATAAATTGAGTGGAGACTCATCAGGTCTCTCAACATTTATTTCTCTCTCACTCTCTCTCTTCCTGACTTATTTCCCTCTCAAGGACTATGACTGCAATTAGTATGTGAAGAATATCATTTTGATTTTTATGTTCGATATGCCCTTCTTCCCGTAACTATAACAAATGAAGCCTTTGAACGAATAAAAATTGTATATGTGTTTCTTAAACGGCTGCTAAGTGACCATTGTATTTGTGTGTGTGTTGTGTGTGTTGTGTGTGTGTGTGTGTGTGTGTGTGTGTGTGTAGCAATAAAATGTTTGCCTGTTATTATTGATCAATACTCTTATGAAAGCATTTATGAACAAGTACATTAAGGGCTAGAGACGGCACTGAACAAAAGTAGAATTATTTTTTTTTAATAACCAGGAGAAATCTACATGTACATGTAGGGAAGCCAAAAATGGGGAAAGGGGACAGGAGCAAATTGCCCAACCCCCAAAGTGAAATTTTCTTTTCCTGGAAATAGGAATGATTTGGGGGATACATGAATACCTGAATGAAGGGGGGGGGGGGGTGGGGGTGGGTGGTGGCGTTACATGTTATTGCTTTGTATATCTACATGCATTCAGTACCTTGAGATCATTATTATGGGTTTGACCTTTCACCCAAGTCGTCATAAACAAACATATCGTTAGAAACATTTGTTTGGAACCCAAATGAATTTATACTGATTCATCTGATGAAACAAACCAAAAATAAGAGTTTCTACAAAAGTGGTAAAAAAAAAAAAAAAAAAAGAGTTTCTGCAAAGTGTCAAAGAGTTCAGGAAAGAGAATAGACCAATTTAAATATATTTAAGTTGTTAAACATTTTTTCCCAGATTCTCCACATTCATCTTTAATGTATGATATCATTCCTTAGATGGAATCGGCATGGCATCCATGCATACATTAGTTGTTGCTATGTTGGGCAGTCCTCGGGCTTGAAAAAAGAAATGAAGATAGAGTAGTTGGTTTTAAAGAATGGATATTAATTATTTTGAAAGTAGAGTAATAGTAAATATGTCTGTGAGATGTAACTATGCAGTAGTATCATGTAGAGAAGATAAACAAGAAGAAAAATTAGAAAAAGTTCATGATCAAGATTATAGGGCATACGTTTTTGTTTTTTTCTCTTCAAGATATTTCCCTGTTCTGTTTTATATAAAGTACCGTAACTCACATTTTATAATTCACTTTCCATAGAGACAAACATTTTGTTCACATAATGAAAACGTATGATACGTATAAGATAATCAGATAAATCATAATTTGATCAACAGTTTTATGACATATCTTTATCAATTTGATGTGTTTGATAATAAAATCATATCATAAAAGGTGACTGAAGGTTGTTCGAGTCTGGAATGACATGTTGTAGGATGTCTAATTTACCGCTATGTTGATCAAATTATGATTTATTCTTCATGTCAAGTTTCATAAGTAACCTGAAGGAAGGGGTGGTACGCATATTTTTTGTTTATTTGTTTTGTTTTGTTTTTGTTTGTTTGTTTGTTGTTGTTGTTGTTTTTTTTTTTTTGGGGGGGGGGCAATTTTCCCAATTTCTTACACTCCTTGTCTAAAAAAAAAAGTGAAATTTGTGAAAGTCTTTCAGTATATAGATTTTATTAGTCCATCCCCTCCATGCTGGATCTAAAAACTTCTCTCATACATCCATAGTTTGGAAATACTTTTTTGACATTTCTGTCAACGATTGAAAGTACCATGACATTGACAACACAGGCCTATTCTTTTTTCCCCCTTTAGAGAATGAATGACAGAAAAGGTGGGTTAGACAGAGAAACAAACTATTTCCTAATTCATTTTGACTAGAAACTTAGACATGATAACTGTTAATGATTGTCCATCATTAATGATTGATATTTATTATTTTTTCGGAGTCTCTTTGGAACTTCATCGTTGTCAGTTTTAACATAGCTCGTCAAGGGTTTAACAGGCTGGGGCCAGGGACGACACCTTGAAAAGGGGAAATCTAGTGTCCACCCCCACGTTCAAAAACCTGTTGACGCCCTTAGCAACTAGTCTGGATAACTTCATTCTGTGAGATTGGCAAAGGAAGGAAGGAAATACATTTTAGTTGAGCTCGGTAATGTAGTTTATTTTATGTAATTGCTTGAAGATCCTTTATTATAACAATTCTATAACAATAGCTCTTCGGTGTCTAGGTGAGTGTTTAAGGATTTCCGAAATATCCCTTTTCTGTTTGAAACGTGTCCTCTTAATCAGAATGATTTTTTTTTTCTGTTATAGGAATCACAACACAAGGAACTATCTCTTCTCATATACTTTGCATGCCTTTATAATCTTACACGAGGACGACTTCAATGATATTTTATCTCTAAATTACGATCTTGAATATTCTTCCCCCCTGTCTGACAAAGAAGGTGCAGCCAACTTTGAACTGAATAGTATCAATTATCTTAACAAAGGAAATTCCTGAGCTCCAGCTTGATTTTGATGCAAATGATGTTCTTGTAAATACATTCAGAATATGTACAATCAGCATAAAAATAAAGTAAACACTTTTTCAATTTCAGATTTTTCATAGACTCTCAAGCAGATATTAATCAAAATAAATTCATTCTATACGCCAATTTGTACAAATATTAAAATCAAACTAGGAGGTCGAATGTTAATCGTTGACAGAGCAGCGTCGATCCGGGGGGGGGGGGGGGCAGGGGGTACAGTTACCCCCAAGAAAATATTGGGGCATACACATCGTTCTGCCCCCAAAATCCACAGGCGTAAAATAAAATAAGGAAAAATGATGCCAAACTTGGGAACTGAAACCTTCCAAACAATGAAATACAAAAGGTATTACACGATCAGACTTCAATTTCGCAACGCGCTCCGCGCGCAAATTCTCTTTTTTTCCTTGCTTCATGTAACCATGGAGAAGGCCAGAAGCTGGTAATTCAGAGGCGTTAAAAATCATGAAGGGCACTATATACCTTCGTTGCCGCCCCCATCCGAAAAACGGATCGATGCCCCTGCCGTCAATTGGGAAGTTTTATTACACTTTAACTTCCTCAATATATATATATATATATATATATATATATATATATATATATATATATATATATATATATATATATATACAATATATCTATATACAATGCAAAACACGTAACTAATGAATTTCTCTTACAGTTTCATATGAAATTGAATATCAATTACTTCTCGATTCATGACATTCATGTTATGTTAGACTTTCAACAAAGCATTGTCTTCTATTAATGAAAATGGATTACCATGCTGCAAATTTTAGAAGAACATCAGGAATGGCCTATTTTGGAACTCTCACCTTAGTTTTCTGGATTATTGTCGTGGCAGTTTCTGTCGCTTATGAGAGGAAACCAGGTAAGACCATTCGAAGAATCGTTCATAAATCTTAATCCGAGTGTGATTCATCTTCATGATAACCTACATCTGCTACAATGAGTAAATTATCTTGAGGTTAAACTATAGGCCTTTTATGTGAGGAGACATAGAACAGCAAAACTTTACATGTTAAAGCATATTAAACCCATACTCTGTATTATTGTACTTTTTGTTGCATTTTTCAGAACTAGAGGGTTTGTGGCCTTCGGGACCCCCCGCCCCAGGCTGCATCAATTATTTTAAAATTCAGGCATGTGAATGATGTAAATTTAGTTTGCACACTATCTATTGATGGGAAAATCTTTTCAATAAATGCACACGATATTTCTCATTGCCTTGAAATTAAACGGTTTCTATCCTACGACCGATCGGCAACTAATCGCATAGAGACGTTTTTTTGCAGATTGGTTCTCAATGGTCTCAGCTTTTTTTGGTGGTTGTCAGAAGTCGGCAAGCGGTCGTAAGGCCAGTGAGACTAAGGCTTCACAAGCATTTGTTTAATGAGGCTCATTATCTAGGAACCCCTGGCTTCTGTTGTTGCAATGAGGCCCCTACAGGCCTTTGCAGGTCTATTACATTTTTTGTGTATATGACCTAGCTCTTCTTTTCTTTTTATATTGTTGAATGAACCTATCGGAAATATTTTTACTTATGAATTAATACTTCAAGGGAGCTTTGTTATTACCAGTGATTGCATTCCCCTTCCCCCAATTAAATTATTTCAAAAAATCATTTAACAAAAATGAGAATGCTTAAAAAAAAGCTGCATGCATACGATTAGTTGCCGATTGGTGGTAGGACAGTCGCCGATCGGTAATAGGCCAATCGCCGATCATCAAAGACTGATTGGGCACCGCTTGTATAGGAACGATCGTAAAGTCGGCGATTATAAACAATTGGTAGACTAACTGATTGCCGATGTACTTACGGCATTCGGAGATAACCCGTGCGAAGGCTATGAATCACTATTGTAAAAATGTATAAATTATATATTTATGCCAGGTTATGATGAATAGGTCACTAATTATTGCAATACATGAATAACATAAACATTACATATTTGTATGGGTGCAAAGCAAGGATGTATCCAAGGTTGTCTGGATATAATTACTCAAATTTAACAACTCATGAAGAGGAAATAGCTTAATATGGCTATCCCATTTCTACCATCGGCTTGAAAGTATATGGTCCATAAACAAAATCATCTCTTTTGTAAGCAAAACTATTTTTCCGTGGGCAATAAAACCCAAATTACCCTTGCGTTGATTTTATGAAATTCTTTGGAATGGTGTCGATTACTGTTGGTAGTTGGTGCTGGGTAATGGTTTGGGAATCAATAGGCGACTGGTCGTTTATTATTCGGAGAACAATCGCCAACCTTATTTCCAAGCACTTTTCGAGCACTAAAGATCAGTCGAAGATCAGTCTGAGACCTATCGCCTACCTTTACAAAACCAAGAAGAACCACTTCACAACCATTTCGGTCGACAAAAGGTTTTGGATGCAGCAGCGTAAACGTAGCTTACCCAAATGTTCCGGTATAATCAGTTGCCGACTGCTGAAAACGAAATAAAGATTGACGAAAATACCTTTGAAATCTCAGACAACCAACTACCGATAGTTGTCCGAAGTCGGCAACCGGTCGCAAGGTCAGTGTGACCATGGCTTTAGAAATGCTTAATTTTAAGAGGAGCGTTTTATTACGCATGCTGTCTTGTTTTCATTTTTTTTTAAATCGTTGCTTTTGCCCAAATAGGGATTGATTTTCAATTCAATTCAATTTTATTTAGCAAGTTCATAAAAAAACATTAAAAACAAATACAATACGTGCAATACATTAAAACAATAAAATATTTAGGATATTGCAGGGGAATGCAGCAGAAAGACGAAGTCTTATATTGAAGCTGCACCCCATGGTACACATAACTACATGAATAAATACACATTATGTAAAACACATTTTGCACTAACACATACACCCACACACACACACACACATAAAATATAAAATGCCTATTTAATACATATGTTATTGCACTCAATTTGTCTGAAGTAAATACATTAATATTTTTTATTAAAAACATTCAATGATGAACTAGTTTTGATATTCGGTATTTCATTCCAAATTTTCGGACCATATGGATTTTTGACATTACGTGGTTCTTGCACATGGAATATTGTAATTTATATTACTACGTGTAAAATAATCATGTATTGAAGTATTTACATTAAGATATGGCATAGAAACTGAAAGAAATTCATGAAAACACATATACATGAATATTGCACCTTGAAATGTATACATATCATAAATATTTAAATTTTTTAAGACGAGCAAAAAGTGGTGTGGTATGAGCTAAATACTTGCTATGTGTAATATTCTTATATCTCGTTTTCTAAGTTTAAATACTCTATTAGTATTTTTGGCAGTAGAATTTGCCCACATCAATATACAATAATTTAAATAAGGTGATATTAGGGTATGGTATAACATTAACAATATATCTTGGGGGGGGGGGGGGAACCTTTACATTATTAAGAATGCCAGTATTTTTAGATATAGTGTTACAGATGACACTAGTGTGTATATTCAATGTAAATTTCTGATCAGTAGTTACACCCAAAAATTTTAATCTAGTAACACGTTCTATTTCAGTTTCCTGTATTTTAACAACATAATTAGTAGTATCCTGATGGATATTTCTGAATACCATATAATGTGTTTTATTTATATTTAAAACTAATTTGATTTGCAACCAATGAAAAGCTTTTTAAGTTCTTGATTAAATTTACATTGTAAATTATCTATATCTTTATGTGACATGAACACACTGGTGTCATCTGCAAACAAGATAAAATTCATTAGTTTTGAAATATTGCACATATCGTTAACGTAAATTGTAAAGAGTAATGGACCTAGAATGGATCCTTGGGGTACTCCACATTTGCTAATCAATAATTTTGAATTTTCATAACCTAACATACAAGTTGTTGTCGATTGACTAGATAATTTTTAAACCATTCTAAATTCACTCCCCTTCAATAACAATATAATTTTCCTAATAGTATATCATGATTTAACGAATCAAATGCTTTGCTCAAGTATAGAAAAAGCTCTATCATTATTTCTTTTTTTTCTTTAGTATTTAAAACATTATATGAAAATTGAATTAAAGCTGTAGATGTCGAAAGCCTAGGTCTGAAATCATATTGACAGCTGGTAAGAAAATTGCACTTTTGTAAAAAGGTATACATTCTAACATATACTATTTTTCAAATATTTTTGGAAAAGGGGGTAAAACTGATATTGGACGGTAATTAGACACACTCTCTTTCTGAAATAATGCTTTACATTTACCTCTCAAACTCTGAACATTATCTTTTATTTTTAATGTTTACAGATTGGACCTGTAACTTTGATATCAAAGGTAACTGTAACATCACACAAGGGCGTGGTGATGATGGTGACTGGAAACGAGAGGAGAGTAAAGTGCCCCGATGTAAGTTTATCGAGAAACCATTACTTGAATTTCAAATGGATATTTTATTTGATTAAAAACACGATTAGTAACGATTTTACAATAAAAAAGATATCCGATTTATAATGTTATGCACCTTTAATTGTTCTACCTCTCTCTCTCTCTCTGCTCCACAACTAGACATTTTCCATTAGTTTCACCCTAGCCCTTTACTTATTCCTCTTCTAGCTTTTTCTTCAAAGTAGTCATCCAAATTACTCCTCTATTCATCTTCTCCTCCATCAATATCATCAATTTCTCTTCAACCCCCAAGAAATTATTTCGTAGTAGCTCATGATGCATTTTAACATGTTATACTGATATGCACGTTAATGCATGCATGCACATTCGCAAAGTCTTTCATGAATTTTTAGCAAAGTTTAGACCGCTCATTTTTATAAAATTGTACAATCATTCATTTGCTATTCAATTTTTATACAATGTATGTTATAATAAATTTCGCTTTTCATGATTTTAACAGAAATAATTAATTTATATTAGTGCGTATATATGGAACCCCCCAAAAAACAAACAAACAAACAAACCAAAACCATGTTACAATCCGTCATGTCTGTACCAATCTTTATTCCCCACCCAACCAAAAAAAAAAAAAAAAACATGAAGAAAAAAATTAAAAGGGGGAAATAAATAAAAATGGGGTAAAAATCATATCTTTCTTATTAGTTGTCCAATTTTCCTCAAATTTGCTTGTTTGTTTGTCTGAATTTTCCACTTGATTTAAAACAAGTTATTCTCGGACCGGACTTTTAACATTTTAGCCTTTGCGTATAAAGCCTTGCCCCTAAAATCTTATCTGCCACAGCCGTAGGAATTACAGACCCAGGGACGGATCCAGGATTTTGTGAAGAGGGGAACAATATTCTGAAAAATCTCTGACAAGCCCTCCTCCCCCACAAAAGAAGAAGAAGAAAAAAATAAGGTCATCAGCGTTTTGCGGTGTCTTTATACTCCAAAATTCTCTTCTTTCTTTGCCGGGGGAGGGGGCCCGGCCCCCGGATCCGCTCCTGTACAGCCCAGTTGACACGAGATCGACAACAGGAGTAGTCAGTCGAAGTTTACCGATTTCCTATATAAAACCAATAACCAGCATGAATAACTTGAATTTCAAATGGTTTTCGGTCTCGTGGACTTTTTGGAACTTTTGATCTCATTGGTCAACTGGGATGATATTGTTCCTATCTCTCACTTTTATTGCGTTAACTCACTGGCTCTTAAACTAAATAGAAATTCAATTATTTTCATAGGTAGTTGAAATTCGTCATTTATGGATCGAGGGATCACTACGGTTACATTGACTGGACATAGATAATATTAAAAACAAAAATGTTTAGTCCGCCGATGGACGATAAATTACGATAGTATTAATAGCCGTTGAACCAAACTGCAGTAATAAAAAAGGAAACGAATCATACTAGTAAATTTTATATAACATATGACAAATATGACAAATATTGCAAGTAATGCTGATAATGAAAATTCACGGAATTTGAGAATGGAATGCGATTGTGGATAAAACTATTTCGAGATCAGAAAATGCAATATTTTCTAATTTTTTTGTGTAAGTTACCCTTAGGGACTGCATTGTTGCGACATGCGCAATAAAAATACAGCTTATTGTCATTCTTATTATTCGTGTCAAGATAGACACACCCGTTTAAATCAATTTAATTTAATTTCATTTTACATTCTACATGTTCTTCATTACGAATTGCCGACCCCCGGAATCCTCAGTGTTCGAATGTCACAATTTCTCACGGTTTCTTTATGTGCGTTTTACATTATGTTCTACAGGGGGATATTATTATGGTGCCCTTTTTGATTCGCATAATCCGGGTGATACAATGGTGTGCCACCTCCCATTGGTGTTTGAGTCAACATCAGGACAGCTAGAGATCCGTTATTACAGTTCCAATGGGCGTCTAGACATCTCAGTCTGTAACGGTGGGCCTATAAGATCATTACAACCAACAGGTTTACTTGGAGGGAGGGAGACTGCTGCTGTCGATATTACGTGTCCCTCTGCGATGAAGGTAAGAAAATTGACCCAGTCACAAAAGGGACATCAATTCCAATTGCTAGGACTGTGCACGAAATGACTTATGATTATTCCGTGATAACATAAAAATACAGAATTGCAGATACATGTCAGATAGTTTATGACTGAATACATTAAAAAAAATCAAACTACATATATTCAATATAAATTAACACGATAAAAACTACTTTCGAAAAATCAACTGAAGGCAATTTCAATAACCCTGTCTGTCACCTTTAGAAATGTGCGAACATTACAATGGCGTATTACGTAATCAGAACCTGATTTCTATGGGCAGTACAATAGGCCTTTGAAATTGCCCTTGAATTCATTTTTCGAAAGTAGTTTTTATCGTGTTAATTATTTATCATGGAATAAGTTAGGCAGTTAGGCGCTCAGTTTAGGTTTAAACCAAAAATACAAAATGCCCTATATCTGGACATAAATCTACCAATAAACATGAATTTTGATTGATTCTGTTCGATACTTGACAGATTCCTTGAAATAATACAGAAACTATTATTTACTACAACGTCTACATGCCTGAACAATAAAATGATTCTTTCGATGTCAAATAATACTACGATAAACCCTGTTACTTCTGGAACATAAAACTAATTTTGACTTTTCCTATGGATGAAAAGACGTACAGAAGATATTGATGTTTTTAACTAATGCAGTAATGAATATTTGTTTGACATAACCGTTAACCGATTGTCTGTAAAACAAATTTTTAGTTCAACAAATTTTTTAGAAGAAAGTTCAGTTCCCTTCACTCTGGTTTAATTTTCAAATTTCACATTTCACGTTGCACATTGTCAGTTCTGTTTACAAGAAATGTCATAAGTATTGGACAAAGATGTTTAAAATAAACATAAGTATATAAAATATATTATGAAATCGATTGGTTTTCTTAAAGTTACTTATCAATACAATGTTAAATTGGAATGAAGTTATGAAGGCGATTAAATTTAAAGCATAGCTTGTAAAACAATTATAAGTCTAACAAAATTATGAGAAAGAACAAAGCACAGTGTAAATCAATATAATTAAATGACTATGAGTAAAATGTGCATCGAATATAAATTCAAATGTAAATCACACAAATATTGTGCAATTTTCATTTTGGAGGATATTTCGCAACTGTGTACTTTTTTTAAATACATGTTGTATAAAGGGAAGACCAAACACTTTCGAGAAAGAAAGGCTTAATATGACATCCAGATTTCGCAATTCCATGTCAACCATGAAACGAGATACTCCTATAGAAGATTTGCTTTTAACGTGTCTACAACTTCCTTTGTATAATGGCTTCTTTTCATTTCCCCTTCCTTCTATCTCAAATATCTTAAATATTTAAGATATCATTTACAGCAGTGAATTTAGGAGGTTGGAGGAGCAAATTTGTTGATATCTACAACATCGGAGTCTTTGAAGATTTTCCAGTAACAACAGGTATGTACAAGGACACAGCATTCGCATCTAGAGGGGATTGTCGGATACACATGATATAAGGAAAAATGCATATTGAACATCTTCCTGATCTGTAAGAACGGCTCGTTTTCAGTATAATTATGTTTTTACAGATAAGAATGACATATTCTTTGAATTGATGTACGAAGACAGAAAAAAAACAACAACAACACAAATATCAAAATAGCCACACAATCTATGCTTATGAATTTTCTTTAATTCCTTTTTTATATTCATCTATACTTACTTCTAGAGAGACTGACTATAAAAGATAGATAAATGTAGATAGCTATATATATATATAGAGAGAGAGAGAGAGAGTGAGAGAGAGAGAGAGAAAGAGAGACAGAGAGGGGGAGGGAGAGGGAGAGAGAGAGAGAGAGAGAGAGAGCGGGGGGAGAGGTAGAGAGAGAGAGAGAGAGAGAGAGGGGGGGAGATCTGACTTCATGTTTATGTGTTTAAAAATGACAACATTTTCTATCAATCTGGGATAACATGAATTGTAACACCAATATTATAGAAAATATAGCTAAAATATCACGGTTTGTTTTATAATCACCAACACAGACGCTCCAAGAACTAGACCCACCAGGAAAATGACAATGATAATTACTCAGACACCCTCATGGATCTCCACGTTTAGGTCGACATCGATAATCAACAGCACAGTACAAGAAACAACTCCTGCGGTCAAACCAACCGTGCCAACTGGACACACTCTGCAGACCATTTTGAAGGCAAAACCCCTGAGCAAAGGTAAAGAAAAAAGTACATTTATAATTATCTAGGAATAATAAATTTATAGAATCCTCTTTCTGACTTTAACAAGTTATGTTTTTCAGCACCTGCGGTTTTTGTCAATACGCTAGTGTTTATGTTTAAATAAGTATGCAATACATTTTCACGACCACAAAAAAAAAAAAAGACTTTAAACCACCAGGAATATACAGATGGAAACCTCTTCTTGCGGTTTTGAAAAAGTTTTTGTGCTGTTCCGTTTTCCTGATTGGGTTTAACTACCATATACAAATGCCATTCAAAGGTTAGACTTAACAACCAAAATAACCGTGAGCTAATCCATTACAAGAATCAATATAGACTTGACATCGTCAAGCTAGTAAATACAGCAATAAGATAAATATTTCATTCATATTGTTTACCTATAGGTGGCGCTAAAGCAGCCATTATCTCGGTCGTTGTAGTATTACTGGTCATAGTGACAGCAATCTTCTTGATTGTGCATCGCCGACGCAGGTAAGATCACATAGTGTAATTAATACACTATCAAGCATCATTTTCTTCATTTCTATAAATTCTATCTTTACGTGGATTTGGATATTGCTTCAGCTCCCTCCAATTAACAGTTCTGTGTGATGTGCGAGCGAGCAAAAATTTGCAGACTTTTTCTAATGCGGAAGTCCTTGGGTTGTGCATTATTTACAGCGATATAATGAAAGGGGGCTTATGATCAGAAGGTGAAAAGTGAGACGTATTAGAATGGAAAAGGGTATTTATTACAAAGGAAAGGGGGTACTTTTAATAGTAGAAGGGGCACTTATCAGAGAAAAGGGGCATTTTCAGAAATGAGAAGGGGCACTTTTGGGGTACCCTGCCCGCCCCCCTGGAGCGCCGCCTCTGGGTAAGATCATCATTATGGTTTATTCATGTCGTTTGCGAAGGTTCATAATTGCGAAGGTTCGTATTTCCGAAAGTTCGTCACTCCGATTCTTCGATGGTTCAAAATTCCAAAAATGAAATAGGGTTCGCAATGCTAAAGGTTCATAATTAAGAAAATTCAATAGAACCCTACATCTTCTTTTCGGAATTATGAACCTTCGGAATTATGAGCCTTCGGAAAAACGAACCTTCGGAAAAACGATTACCCCTGGCGCTGGCGCAAAACAAGGGTAATTTTAATAAAAAGATGGAAGATATAAATCAAAGTTCTTTTTGTGCAGATGAAATATCAAGATCACCTCGTGCCCATTTTATCTTTAAAAATCTTCGAAATGTTGGAAGTGACCAGAAACAATTTTTGTATACATTGCTGAACATTTGATAAATAGTAAAATGAACAGAAGGGAACAAAACTCAGTGGTGGATCCAGAATTATTTTGCAGATGGGGGGGGGGGGGGGGGGGGAGGCACTGAAGAGGAGGGAACAAATCCGAAAATCTGTGACAAAAATGTTATCACATTTTCGTGGTGCTTTATTAGGTCTTGAATTGCTGCCAGACCCACAATGAGGGGGGCATTTTTTTGTGCACTAAAGTTATGCCACATTCGGTTTTGCCGGGGGGTGGGGGGGGGGGGAGGCGTGCCTCTTACCGAGATCCACCGCTTAAACTGTATAAAACGACCTTCAAATGCCATGTAAAGCAACGGCAAAATCTGAATAATCATGATAACAGAAGAATATTAGTTTTGTTCCTCTTTCCGAATGGGCCATTATACAGACTAATTAATAAAAAAAAAGAAAAAAAAAAGAAGAAGAAAAAAAAGACTGTCTACCAATTGTTCAAATAGTACTTCAGATAGTAGTAATGATAGTATTAATAGGTTGTTATAAATTCTGAGCTATGAAATTCATATCAACAGGGTGGCACGGCGGGATAATATTTCTGGAGATTATGGAAAACATTCTGGTGCTCATGTTTACGCCAGTGTCATCTTTTCTGCAAGTGGTTTTGACACAGATCACTATGACGTTGTCAGTGACATAGGTTTCAACCACGGCCTTAGTACGCAACATCCTTCATCATCTCTGACCAATCCTGAAGGATCTAGCCATCCTCACATACATCGAGTATAGAGCGGAAGACCCTTCCATATCAGGACAAGGATACTACATGGAGCTTAAAAAAAACCTTGATGGACCGACGAATTACGAAGAGAACGGAGAATACTCTGTTGTTCTTGAAGGGCAGGATGAAACGGACAATACTAAGCAATAGTGTCCAGGGGAACCAGAGGAGCAGGCTTATGATCCTCTGAACCGTTGCCACGTCAAAAAGAACGACCAGCAGAAACCGCATATGAACACCTACGACACTGTAACCGCATTGTCGGACGACGACCATTACAACACATTAGAGCGCGGAATTGAAGCAGAGCAAAAGCGAAGCAGAAGCATGGACAAGAAGCAAGAATGATTATCTAAATCGTTGGTACGATAACACCGATGGCCATCAGGAACAACTTCATAATAAAAGTTACAGCAGACCACTAGCGTACCCAAGGGGGGGGGGGACAACTTTTGACAGAACAAAACAAAAAAAAAAATTAAAAAAAATTCCCCCTTTTTAAAACCTTTTTTTTTTTTGTTGCTTGTCAGAGAATTTTCTGGACCCCATAAAATCTGACCCCCCCCCCCCCCCCCCCCCCCCCCCCCCCCCACTGAACGACTTTTTGAGGGCTGGCGAAGGAAAAAAAAATTGTCGCTACTGTCGCTACTGGGAACTACTATTTATCGGTTGTTGTACAAGGACAAGTTGGTGCTGGAGACAAGCAACATAAGCCCATCTATACTGCTATAGCAGTGATGGATACTCAGAGATGGCATAATTATTGTTCAAACAATTGAAACTATAGTCTTTTTGTTTGTTGGACTTTGTCATGGTTGTGACTGAATAAAACTCAGTCATTCATTTGTTGGCAGTCCATCGCTACGATGAGAAGATAATTCAACCCTTCATCGTTTTCTTGCAACTCTGCCGGCAATGCGAATTCCACAGACATTACATACACGAAGTTTGCCAGGCTGGTCCAAGTATGTTTGTAGTTTGATGACGTTTCAGGGTTTTAGGAGCCAAAGGGTTAACCATCGACCTACCACTGAACTGGGCTTGTGGGCTTGAACTTTCAATTCCCTTGATTTAACATGATCAAAAAAGGAAGCAAACGACTTCTTCTGCATGCTCATAGTTTGGCCATTCATGAACCTGAAATTGTTTTTGAATTTATCAAAATACTTAATTTTTATATCAATTATAATTCCTTATTTCCAGAAATGGGTAACAATCACAGGGGGTAACCCTTATTTAAACAGTCATTAGTTTTTCTTTAGATGAACTACATGTACATTAGGACTGATATTAGAATGTAATGCATTATGTATATAGCATTGGTAATTCGGTAATGTGTTGCAAATTAGGTTAAATTTCGTGTACGGTTGCTTTATGCAGTTATGGCTAAAAGGATCTATGATGGTAATGTAATCCTCAAATAGGATGTAAAATACCACTCAAGATATAAAATCGCCGTCAAGGGTATAAGAATCAGAGATGTTAGACGGGTTTTCCCGTTTAGGGTATCAGAACTACCCCTACTGCAATCCCCGTTTAGGGTGCTTTTCAGAAAGTGATTTACGCGGATGATTACCAGGTCTCAACGAGACATGCCTGAATGAAGTGGATGAAGAACTGGGCCAAACAATGACCGTTCACATGAGATGGAAGAGGCGACGACTTCATGCAATTAAGGAGATGATTTGCCACACTGAATAGCCGTTTCGAGTCCGTTCCACAGTCTTCTATGAGACTAACAAAGCAATGACGCTTGGCCTTGCGAACAAGAGAATTGACAGCCTTTCTTTGGTTGCAGTATAGCAATACATTTTTCACAATTTAATAAATTATTAATCAAAAGACCAATTAACACCAAATTGCACCGCAAGAAGATTATTATACTCAAAATTATGTTATGAAAGTTTGAATCGAATTGAATAAAACACTTTTGAGTTATCATAGTAAAAAGGTAAGAAAAGTTTTTTTCTTTACATATAGAGCATGGTGGGGGGGGGGGGGGGGAGGGGAAAAAGCGTTGTCACAGGACACTTTGAAGTTTTCATTTCTGGGGGTCTGACACCCCCTTCCCGATGGACAATTTTGTCATTTTTTATATTTTTGGAATGTACTTCCATAGCTTTTCATTTTGAAAAAAATTTGGTCCCTGGGCTTCAAGGGGAAAAATTTAATCCAATTTTTAGGGGCCGTCTGACACCCCATCCCGACGGAAATTTTTGTCATTTTTTTTTTTTGTGTTTTGTAATGTCCAGTCATACTGCTTCCGACTGACAAAGTTTGGTACATGGGGGAATGGGGTGAAATCAACCCGACTCTGGAGTCTCTTTTGGGGGCTCTGGGGGCTAAACCCGGCGGCTACGTTCAGGCTGACAACCTTTTTGTCAATGACTTTGATGGTCTAAATAAGTTTAAGGGGTCAAAAATTATGGGTAAAATGGGGTGACTTTATCGGGAGAGGCTCCTGGCCTATAACGTAACATCCAAATCTATTAAAAAAAAAAAAAAAAATTATTGTTACAAACATCTTTCAGTCCTTTACCAAGACAAAGAAATGAATAAACTTTCCCAGATCCACCACTCGTTTTCTTTCGTCGCTCTTAAAGGAGAATTAAACCCATTGAACATTAGCTGATAGTCTTATTCATAATACACCGGTTCTGTAATATATACAAATTTATGCGCATTTCTTCTCTGAGCACCCAGTGACGAGCTTTTCATTAACCTGCTTTTTATAAATGAGTCTCAGTGCTTGGAATCCAGTTTGCATACATAACGTGTTGCTATGTCCGGCAAGCCTCGGGTAAGCTTTCGGGTTGTCAAGAACAACCTTTGTTTGAAAGGTATGTATAAATTTGAATACATTTCCAAACCGGTCTACAGGTCTATTGCCAGCCTGTTCAAAATATCTTGAAAGTACTCCGGTTTGCAGTTTCTTCATTATCACATTGGCACTACCATTTTGATTGGACAGTATAGTAAGTATAGGTCTACTGACCCGTATACAGTGGATATGGTGTTGCATAATGAATGGCTATAGACCAACCAAAGCCACCGATGAAAACAACAGTCATCTTCTTACCCCAGCATCTCGCACAGGTGATTTCTGTGATCTATATCTTTGACACTATTTAATAATAGACCTGTTCACAAAGTTATTCAAATTTATGCATGTTTCTTTCCTGGGACCTAGTAACGAGGTATTCATTAACATGTTATCATGGTTATTAATGAATGAACTACAATACTTGGAATCCAGTTTGTATACATTACGTGTTGCTATGTCTGACAAGCCTCCCTCAGATAAGCTTTCAGGTTGTCAAGAACAACCTCTGTTTTACAAGTATGCATAAAATTTGAATATATTTGTGAACAGGTCTATTGGGTTATCTTTATCTGACCAAGCAACAACTTATGAATGCTCTATTGCTTAACAAAAGAATTTGTTCCACGGAGTGAAACAGCTGAACCAAATATCTTGTTTCGATTGACTATGAGGGAATACGAATCTATTCATTTGAACTGAATCTATTAGTAAAAATTGTCTAGTTGTGAGAAATTCCAGTATCATGCACAGGTGAGTGTCCTGCATTGTACCTAGTATGCAGGCCAGTGGGCATAACAAAAGTTGTACTACTCTGTCATTACTATTTTAAGAAAAATGACAGCCCCCATGCAAGGATATTTTGCTAGGAAACTGGTAACTTTGTAGAGATGTTTTTTCTTACCAAGTAATCAAAGGGAAGTAATTTCAAGACATATCTAACAGGCTGACAATTTCCCACATGATTCTGGCTAATTTTCGTTGAGTTTCATTCCCCTTTAAGAGCAAGAACATATACTAGGTGTTAAAAATACTATAGACACTTTTGAGTGTTAACAACTTCAAAAATTATGCCTCGCATCAGACCGAGGTTTTTACATTGTAAAGGTGAAGGATGTAAAATTTATTGGGAGCAAGTTTCATGACATTTCTCTGAATACTTTTCTTCAAATATTGCTCAGAATATTTAATCAGATTTTTCACTTTTTGAAAAATCAAGGCCACAAAATCTGTGTGTATCAGTAATTAATTCAGAACACAACAATTGCCATTGTGTGTTGCAGATGTCATTTCTCCCAACCTTTTGCTGTCCAATGTCATTAATGATTCATGATTCTGGGTTAAAAAGGTGTTCTGGAATTTCAACTGCGAAAGGGGACACATTGTATCAAATGACCACCCTCATGTACTCTGCTCCTTTATTATGGCAAGATTAGATTGATCAAAACCGAAATTATCATGTCAGCTCTTGCCCCCCCCCCCCCCCCCATTTTTAGGTGCTAACCATTCAAAAAAGATGTTATTGTTAGAGAATTTTGAAGTATTTGGGCGCCCCGGAAAATGTAATGAGCTGCTTCTTCCTCCTTTTCTCTCCCTATTTTTTTTTCTTGTCAAAAAAATTTAAATAAAAACTACATGCATCCAAAAACCTAAGAAATTGCTGTTTGTTTGTTATATATTTTTTTGAGTACATACATGTAGGTACCCAAATAATCTATCAAAAAAACAAAACAAAACAAAAAACAATGTGTAATCCCCCCTCTCTATCTCTCCCTCCCTTTCTTTCTCTCTCTCTCTCTCTCTCTCTAATCTTCAACTCTCACTTTTTCTCCTTGCCCGATCTCCTTTGCTCATTCTTCTTTGTCTTCTTTTCTTAATTACCATGATCCTCCTTCTTCTTCCCCTTCACTCCCCATTCCCCCTCTCTCCATCCGCATCCCTCCCCCAATACACCTCCTCTCCTTTCTCCTTTCTCCTTCTCTTTCTTTTTTTCTTCCTTTCCTTCTTTCTTTCTTCCCCTCTTTATTTTCTCCCTCTCTGTCCAACTCACTATACCTGCCCCACTTTCACTATCCCGAATCCCCCTAAAAATGGATCCATGGCAGCCTCTACTCTCTTTCATCGTTCTCCCTTCCTCTCCCCCACCTCCTCATAATAATTGTTGTCTACCGCCATTACTTGATCGCTATCATGGCTAGCATACATGTAAATTATCTGTCCTTTAACACACATAGGCCTACATAACTGCTCTGTAGAGAGGGGGAGAGAGAGAGAGAGAGGGGGGGGGGGGGAGAAGAGGGAGATAGATGCAGACAGCTGTAATAAACAAAGTAAAAATCCATGTTAAAGCTACTGTCAGTGGCGTATCTATGGGGCGGCAGAGGGGGCTGTACTTAAAGGGGGCGCAACCACACACACACACACACACACACACAAAAAAAAAAAAACATAAAAGAGAGAACGAGAAAGGGTATTAAAGAAGGTAAAATTATGGTCCTTAATGAAATCCACTCCACCTCCAGTGTCCAGTGTAAATTGAATAAGAATTAGCGTTTTATGTTCAAAATCTACATTTCTAAAGATCGGTCGCTTTGCTCCCTCGCATTTGTTTCAGGATCTCGTCATTTCGCGCGCCTAATACAGGATTAATTGCATATAGTGCGTTTCTTATGAATTTAGGCTAACTCCCTTTTTTGTGCTGGAGAGTATATAAGTTTTATCAGGGTCCGTTAAATACTGCGCTCCAATAATTATAGAATAAAGTGCATAAGGTAGCATTTTCAAAGTTCGACGAAAGATCCCAACTTTCAAATTTTTAAAGTTTTATTGATTTCCACAAACATGTAAATCTTTTAAAATTTTAAACAGTACATATGAAAATTAAGAACAGGAACATAACGTGAATCGAAACATACATATAACAGAACATCATTCAATTGACTTGGTTATGGTTTACACTGATCAAGCAATAATTGGTATAATGTAAACACTGCACTTGTAAACAGGGTAAAGGAAAACGTAAGTGGAGGAGTCTATTATGTAAGCATGGCTTGAATTCCATAGACCCTTGTTCGAAAAAAAAATAGTTACAGTCCATGAATTAAAAGAAGAAAAAAAGAAGAAGAAAGAAACGTGCTATTTTGAGCACTATTAACAAGTTTTAAAAAAAAAGGGGGAGGGGTCTAGATGATAGGGGATGTGAACAGTACTGGGGAGAGGGAAGGAAAGAAAGAAGGATAAAAACCTAAGAAATTGTTGTGAACAAGCAATACAGGGCGGGGGGGGGGGGGCGAGAGAAACAATAAAGAGGCAGGGTAAACTAAACTGAGAGGTGGCGGAAAAGAAAGAGATAGAGGGAACGCAGGAGGAAAGAGGCCGTCTAGTACATTTGGTTTAAATCTACGAGTATACATTTACGTGTCTTGATTTTTGTTGCTATCCAGCAAGGGCAATTTATATTACGTTTAAATGTGTTAAATGTTAGGGCTGATTTCAACGCCGTGTCAAGTGAGTTCCAAATTTTGGGTCCAGTATACAACGCGTATAAAAAAAGTATACCCAATTTTGGTAGCTTTTAATTAAAAAGTTATAACCTTTATGGGCTTAAAATTCATCTTATAGTAAAGAGCAACATATGATCTGTCAAATGATATCTTATATATAACCGTGCTGCAACGGATGACTGAGCAGCAGGCTTTTAAAAAGTATTGTCAAAATCCTCTTGACTAAGTTTGGGCTGAAGCAACGGATGTGGGTCAAAACCAATTATGTATATACGTTATTCCAGTTTGGAAACAATTGCTTAGTTATTTCAATTGATTTTGTGCATAGGAATAGAAAAGGTGTTAATAATGTTGTCAACTCAAACTCAAGAATAGGCTTATTAAAAGCATAATTTCTGATATTTTCTTTGCCATGATGACACAATCTTGGTTTCATCTGCATCCCTTATTTAAGGAAAGCCTTTTTATTTAGAGTCATCCAAAATGGACAAAGTTTATTTGGGAAGCTACCATTAGGAAAGTTTACTATCAATTACTTTGGTAATTCTCAACACATGTATCCTTCCTTATATTTTCTCAGTCTTTAAAGTCAGCAGACCTTTGGGTTAATGCGCTATTTGAGGAAAACATGCACCTTATGCACCTTATGCAGATGAAATGGTGCAATGCAGCGAGTTTTTAGTTATCATGAGACAAGAAGTTAGAAGGCTGTTAAAATAAATTGAGACTATAAAATGGATTGAAACAAGGTCATGTGAAAGCTTAGATACTCTGGATCGCTTTAAACAAGGAAGCATTGAAGCATGAAAGAGAATTCAACTTTTCAAAGGTTTTTAGTCTGAAGTAACACATTCGTATGGCTTGACCCACATTCTTTGCATCAGCGCAAACTTGGTACACGGGGATTTTGACGACACTTTTTAAAAACGCTGGTGCTCAGTCATTCGTGGAAGAAAAGTCATGAATGACATATCATTAGACATCGAAAGGAAACAAGTTACTCTTTGCCTTGAAATATATTTCAAGATCATATTCGTTACAACCTCTTAATTAGAGGCTATCAAAGTTGGGTATACTTTTTTGTTGTTGATACGCACTGTACATGAAACTTTTTTGTCAAATAAGCTTTTTTGTTACGTCATGTACGTGGAGGGTGAAAAAGATTTGACTGTCTGGTTTGATATCTGTGAATGTCGTTTTTTTCAATACACATGTGCTTTAGTGCTTTTGGTAAGTCATTTCTGTCAAGATGATACATTGAATTTCCAAGGAGCATAAATCGTATATTTTAGGGACTTACATTCAAGGAACAATAAATTGGTGTGTGCCCGGTAACTCTTGTTAAACGTTGAATTTCTCGAATGTGATTCTTTTTTTTTTTTTTTTTTTCTTTTTTTTTTTTTTTTTTTTTTTTTTGGGGGGGGGGGGGTAATTTTCAGCTCCGAATAGAAGAATATATAAATGGAATAGCGTTTTCCAGTGTTCAATATTTGAAATAAACTCCAACGTTCGGTTGCTGTGCTCTCTTGCGACTTTGTTCAAAGGGTGAAATACATAAAATTTTGCGTTTTTGAGGGGTGAAAAAAAAATCTACCTCTCGGTACGGTCGCTTGCTCTCTCACTTGTATTTCATGAAACTTTGGCTACCAACCCCGGGTTAAGAGTATAAGGATTTTATTTTTTTTTTTTTTTTACATAGTCCTGTAATTTCTTAATTTAAAGCAAGAAATATATGGAAATACATTATGGTTTGTACTTTTGAGCTCATAAGTTTAGGTGTTGGGGCGCAATTTTATTGTTTGCCCTTGGCGCCACAATCCCTAGATATGCCACTGGATACTATTCATGCTATTTAAATTTTGTTGCATATATAAAAAAGAAAAAGGTTTGCTTTATCTTAATACTCAATTAAAAGACAACACAAAAGAGATATATTTTAAAAGAAAACTCAGGAATAATTTTCGGGGGGGGGGGGTGAATTAAGTATCTCATCATTATGTTAGCAGAGCTGAAGCATCCAATAATTTGAATGCAATTCGTAAACAGTGAATTGATCAGCTTTCTTATAATACTATGTAATACTATGTACATGAAGGCCTATATATCTTCCGAGCTGAGCTTGTTCGAAAGGAACGAGAATGTTACATAACAAAGCTAGGAATCTGGGACACATTATTTACACTGGCAAAATGCATTCCTGACTTGAATGCGTAAAGGAATTCAGGAGTACAAGATCGAATTTGATTGGTTCGTCTGCTCGAACCACGTGAAGACTTTTTAATTGGCCATTCACAGAAACCTCTGAAGGATATCGGGGCGATATTACGTGCAAGATTTCAAACCGTAACTCTTTCCACTCACTCTGCTAGACATTGTCGTAGACACGTCGTTTTGGAGGTTACTTAGCTTTTGCTTCGTTTCGTGGACTTTCTTCGTTGCTTCGGTTAGTTCTAACTTCACGTGTTGAATGATGGCTAACCAGTATGGACTGAACTGCGCCGAGTACACCCGCGAGGGTTCCCGGTGCAAGCAGAAGGCACCCCCAGCCTTGGATGCATTCCGGTGCTGGCAACACAATATGTAAGTGAAGAGGTACTTTCATAATTTATTCAAGTATGATCAATTATTTCGGCCATCTTAGCATCCGTACCCAGACGGAAGTTAGTACCGCCTAGCTTACTGAAAAAAAGTAGGCTGCTAAAAGGCTTGTCTCGCCTTTTGTGCGAGTTGGAATGACTGACCGCACATTCACAAAGACATAGAATTTCTGTAGAGCGAAGGTACATAGTCTTTTTGAACCCCGCTTCTGCCGTCAATTGCTCGTGGTCTAGTGGTTAAGACGACGGGTCAGAGGCTTCTCTCTACACTGATGCAGTGTTGCGGGTTCGACACCCGCTCAGGTCTTACCTGATTTTCTTTTTCACTTATGAAATTGACAACAATAGCGTTTATTCCGTTAAATATGAGCATGATTTCAACAATAACAAATAAGAAACTTGACTAAATATTCACTTTGTCAGGCGGATTTAATGGCGGTTGGGTACGGATGCTAAGTTGGCCATTATTTCTCTTTTTTCATAGGATAATCATCGCTTTGTTTAGTATCATTAAAAAGTATGTTTATTCCTTTTTAAAATGATACCCCATTTGTTATGATTTTGCAGTCGCGAAATGTGCAAAAAATCAAAATATGGGGCAAGGTCAAAAGTGAAAAGTTGCAAACGCTCTGCTCTTCTTTGGCTGTGCATTCTTCTTTCTTTGAAAAGTTTTAAGGCTACTGTCATGACTATGCTTCAAGATCTTCCATGAGCAAAATACACACTGCACTGAATGAAGTCGAACAATGTACATGCAAGCACTAAAACAATCATGCGGTTTTACTCAAATAAACATGAAAAAGAGGAAAAGAGAAACTTCACAGCTTAAATTCATTTTTTTCATGTTTATTTTCATGTTTGAATCTTAGACAGTGAATGAATTTCATTTTCAAGATTCTTTAGAATTCATGGATGACCAGTTGGGAACATAGCCCCAAGTCACTTACACAAATGACACTCTTTTATGTCAAAGAAAGAAGAGTGCTCTGCATAACAATACAAGTGCTTTTAATAATACCAGAGCATTTTGCAGCTTTTCACTTTTGACCCTGCTCCTCCTTCTAATGTACTGTTCATTCCATGTTTGCACAATCATACCAGATATAGCATCATCTTAAAGAGGAATACACTTCTCTAATGATACTAAAAGCGATGATTATGCCACGACGAGAGAGATATAATCGATCAAATTGAGTTTCTAAACTTTTTTGAGGGGTTATATAAGAGTAAAAGGCTTGTAAATTGAATACTTCACCTAATTATATTATCGTTAACAAAATCACGTTTTTACTATTAAAGGAGAATAAAACCCTGGGAAAAAATCAATGTCAATGAAAAGAGAGAATAGAGAGAGAGAAGAAAATTTAAAAATGTTCCATCAAAATCGGCTAAAAAATGAGATAGTTATGAAAGTTTGAAAAGTCTCAATTTACTTTCTATGGCGATTGGCAATGTTGCTTCAAAGTGACAGTTTTAGTAGTACAACTCTACATATGTTTTGTAAACAAAATTTCATATTTTGCCCATAGTCTCTCAACTTGCAACTTGTCTCCTTCTTAGCTCAAGATATATCATAGGAAAATGTATTTGACACAACATATGATGAGTTCACAAAAAGACAAGCAGCATCTTTAGAAATAATGGAGAAAATATGAAATATTGTGTACGAAACATATGGAGCGTTGTACTACTAAACCTGTCACTTTGAAAGAAAGTAAATTGCGACTTTTCAAAGTTTCATAACTTTCTCATTTCTCAACCGATTTTGATGGAACTTTTTTAAAAATTGCTTCTCTCTATCCTCCCTTTTCATTAAAATTGATTTTTCCTCAGGGTTTCATTCTCCTTTAATGAAATGTCAAAATGTAAATAAATAAATAAATTTTTAAAATCCTTCTGCTTTCTGTTATCCTGCATAACTAATTCATAATATGATTGATCTTTGCTTACAGGCAGCCAGCCGGTGTTCGATGCTGTGCGCAGATTGAACCCCCGAGAGATCGCAGACGCTGTTCCCGGCGCGGCCTTCATACGCTCGAAGGAGACGCCGGCGACGAACTCTACTGCACGCAACACGGTATGTACATGAATAGATTATGCTCTCCCGAACATATCTTAACCATGCATAGATTTTTTAATAGGAAAAAAAAAAACAATCACAGGGAACCCCTCCCCCTTTCTGACAATCCTGAATCCGCCCTGTCTACACATTCACCGGTCAATGCTTCTACAAACTTAAAAACAGGTATGGTCATGTGATGACAATGTATTAAAGATGAATAATATTTAAATTATTTTGATTTTATTACAGTCAACAAGTTGCACCGCGAGCACGGTCGTGCGGAGGTCGTTCCTGCTTACCGTCAGCAGCAGGAGGAGAGGCGGAGACGGGCGGAGGAGCGTGAGCAACTTCACCCAAGACGGAGGTCACCACGTCTAGTGGCGCGAGAGATCGCAGCTGCAGCCGCCGCTCAGCTCGAGGCAGCTAGAGAACAGCGTCGTGCAGCCAATCGGGCAAACCAGAACCTGCGGAGTCGGCCCGGATTGCCGCGAGGCGAGGCGGTGTGTGATCGTAGCCTGGAGTGAGTACATTTCTTTAACATAAAGTAAACCAATTGATAAATTCTTGGATGTTTATTCCACACAGCAAACTTAATCTGGCAAACGTCATGTCTACGTTGTTGCGTAAAAGAGACTCATCCCCTTAAAAGCTAAGAACAAGAAATTAATTTTAAAAGAAAAATAAAACTTGACCCTTTTTTGTCAGAAAATTTTCAGGCTCTTCAGACTCTTGCCACCCAGCCCAGAATATCCCGTATCCGCACTGAAACTTTCTTAAAGATGTATCTCTGCAATTACTGACTTCATCATGCTTGCTTTTTACGTTGTGGTCAAAATGATATTGCTTGAGGTTAATCAATAACTGACAATGAAATATATTTCAACTTGGCCCCACCCACTTATATATAAAAAAGAAATCCTCCAGATCACTTTCCCCCTGTGACATCATCTGTCAATCATGAGTGAGCTGAGAGCTGATAGCTATTTTGCAAGTGAAAGTGGTATTCAACTTTGTCAAAGCTGACACCTGTTACAATACAACATACAAAACCAACAAAGGAGTTGATATGTCGGACATGCTGTAGCATCAGCAGGAAAACATACATGACATAGGCAATGAGGAGGTATTGTAAGAAAGCATGAAATTCTATTATGAGCGTGTGCTGAGCTAAGGGAATTACATGTCACTATTCTACAATACAATAGACAGTGGTCCCCCAGCTCAGTACACACTCATAATAGAATTGCACGCTTTCTTACAATACTTCTTCATTGCCTTTGTTTTCCTGCTGATGCTACAGCGTGTCTGACATAGCAACTCCTACAATGTATGTTGGTATTGTATGTTGTATAACAAGTGTCAGCTTTGAAAAAGTTAAATACCACTTTCACTTGCAAAATTGCTATTTGCTCACTGATGAATGACAGATGATGTCTCAAGGAGAAAGTGATCTGGAGGCTTATTTTAAGTGGGCGGGGCTTAGCAGGTTTTAGAAAATTATTTTTAAAAATATTTAAAAATCTATGAAACATATTTAGAGGTTTGAAAATCAAAATATGAGATGTATGTAGGACTGCACACCAACAGGTATCAACTTGCATTTTGATGGCAGGGGCCTGTATATATTTAATTGAAATAAGATTGAAATAAACACGTTTGCAAATGGCAATTTTAGAATTTTAACGAATCAATAATCCGCAAAAGATTGCTCCTATGAAAACTGAAGAACTTAGTCATGAAAACTGTATATTGAACAAAATTGGTCTTATCGAGTGTTGCACATATTGTTCACAAAAAATGTGACCAGTATTCCGAAAATCGATTTAAAAAAATTCTAACAACTATGTTGAATATCTTAAATCGAAAGGTTTTATACTAGGCTTATCCTACTCCTGCTCTTGAATATTTTTTTTTCTGAAGTAATGTTTGAAATTGTTTAAGACTTTTCTAGTTCATCATTTTCGGCAAGTTGATACTTACAATGTATTCTATAAATCATAAATGTTTCCATTTCAGACTAATCTGCAGAAGCAGCAGGGGGGAGACCGAGGGGGGATACTTGGTCGAACACTGCTGAGGCTCTCGTGACGTAAACGCCTTGCTACAGGAGTAGCAGGGAGGAAGACGGGACGGGTATTGCATGGTCACTCAAGCCAGGCCCGCTGCATTATCGTGGTCAAGAAAGACTGGGTGTGGTCAGTGGAGCCAGACGCCGGAGGCCATTCCCTTTCTTTGACCGCCTGTTTAATATTGCCAAGAAGGTAAACTTTTTTCAACATTCACGAAGACTCATTATTTTACTCGATATATGTGATTTCTAATGATAAATTTTATATAGAACTGTGTTCAAGGAATGAGTAGGGCCTAAATTCCTCACTTTGAATATTGTATGGTGATATGAACAATCGGCCTATTCAATTTTGGTATTGTTTGTACCTAACCAAAATCGTTTGGGTACAGACACCACTTGCATGTATCCTCTAAGTGAAAATTGATCATGAAAGAATGATATATAGGGCTGAAAGGTGTTAAACTAACTATGCTTTCTGATTGAGATTTTACACAACTCGATTCCCGTTTAGAAATGAATCATATAAATTCATATTCTAGATCTGAAATAATTTGATCACAGAAAATGTATTTCTACATTTAGCGATGTTTAATTCCATTGTCTCTTGCTAATATATTCCTCATATTTCATTTTGACGCCGACTAAAACTAATTCTTTTTGCCTCTTCATTTCACAGATCAGGACTCACCGTGGGACGCGCATACACACAAGGATGGTAAGTATGCAGGTATTCCAATGTCTACCTTGTGACAACATTATGTTCATACTCACCAGCCCCCTGCGGGTTCGGGGAATAGAGAATAGACCCGCTGTATTCCCTGCATGTCGTAAGAGGCGACTAAAAGGGACAGTCTGTTTGCCGTGGACTGCGACTCGTGTTGGTGGAGAAAGGGATCCTGATGATTGAGTGGATGGTGTGACTGCGGTCCTCCTGAAGCAACACATCATTTTGGCCCTGGATTCACCTAGTCGGGAGGTTTTTATAGGCCTGGTTGAAATCAATCGGCTGGTGGTGTTGAGCCCTAAGATGCTATTTTAGCTGATTTATTTCTGATGTTTCTCGGTGTGTATTTTTGGATTCTACTTTGTTTGGTCTAGAGTGATGTGGTCTTGAGTAGTTTGAACTTGAATATTTTGTGTGGTGAAAGTTCACACCAAATTTCTTTTGCGCTGGAATCATTTGCCTTATTTTCTATGTCATGTTTACCATTGTACAGAAGGATAGACTTTTGTTATAGCACTTCCTTAGGTAGTAACTGACATAGCACCATCTACTGTTCACTTGCTATTCACTAACATGCAGAAGCAGTCATTTTGGTTTTGTTTTGAGGAACAGGAATCCTTTTGTTGACTCATCATCGTATAGTTTTTGGTTCCTGAAAATGTTATAAAGACAGGCAAAGAGGTTAGTTTTGTTGTTTATTTAATCATTTTCTTAAATTGTCACATTATAAAGAAGAAAATAGATGGTCAATTATAAACTTCATACAGGTGTTGTGTAATGTACATGACTGTTATATACATGTATTAGGTACAATGTATGCAAGTCTATGATGTTGAGTATGGACATTTAACTTTGAGTTGCATTAAGAATACACATGTACATGAAACTTAAATGAGCGAGTAGTTATAACAGATAGTAAATATTGAAGGTTTTTGATGTGTGTTGAAGTGATGATAGAATGACAGAGATTTATCTTTGAATAATTAAGCTCATATTGTGTCATCAAATGTTTAATAGTCGAAGTATAATAGTTTCTAGTTTTTAAACATAAAGCTATCATTCAGTTGAAAAAGTGAAACAATGATAACCAACATTATTATAGGTAATAAGAATCAATGTACATTTATCATTCCTTCTCCAGAAACTATTATGACTATGAATTTGATATTGTTTTAATGTGCTTGTACTTATGATTCTTTTTATGTATTATTATTCCAACAGTTTTCACGGAATTATGCCTGAATGGAATTATGCCTGAATGGAATTATGCCTGAATAGAATTATGCCCAGATGGAATTTATGGAATGCTCGGAATTTCTGGAATTAAAAGGCAATTGAATTCCCGTAGAAACCTTTGTCAAGTCTATTCTATCGAAGTCGACCTCATTACAACCACATTTTGACACTGTTTTTAATTTATTTTGGTGTAGCATCTTAGAAGGCAACTGCTTAAACAGGTCAATCAGGGTGGATTTTGGTCTGCTCTGAGTATAGCGCTGCTGTATCTCTGGCGTCAGTATAAGTGATTATCCTTATATATATATATGACGTCCCCTTGTTGGGCTCCGATGGTGGGTGGGGAGCAATGGTGCTGAATTTAAGAAGAATAGTATGGCAAATCAAAACAAACATTCAAACAAGCGAGGCAGATTTGAGTCTGATGACGAGGTTGAATCGGACAATTTCCCACATTTCCTAGTTATTCAGAGCAGCAACCCTGACAGGCCGCTGAAATTGTCGCCATTTGCTATAAACAAGGGAGTGGAATTTTTGGCCGGAACGGTGAAGTCAGTAAAGAGATTGAGATCAGGTGACATTTTGGTTGAAGTGGACCGGGCTAGTCAGGCTAAGAACCTTCTTAAAGCTGACAAATTCGTCAATATCCCGGTTAAGATATCTCCTCATAAGACCTTGAATTCTTGTAGAGGTGTAGTTCGGTGTCCAGAACTTCGTGATTGTAGTGAGGAAGAGATACTTGATGAACTTGCTGACCAGCAAGTTACTGGAGTTCACAGAGTGACAATTAATCAAAATGGGGAGAAAAAACCTACCAATACCCTTTTTCTAACTTTCAGTCGGACCGCCATCCCACCTTTTATCAAAGTTGGGTACCTACGGGTCAAGGTGGATATCTATATCCCCAATCCAATACGGTGTTTTAACTGTCAAAAGTTTGGTCATTTTAGGAGCTTCTGCAAAAAATCTGAGTGTTGCGAGAAATGCGGCAAAGAGGGTCATACAGGTGCTACTTGTCAGGGACCAACTAAATGTGTCAATTGCGATGGCAGTCACCCTGCCAATTCCCGGGCTTGTCCGAAATGGATAGAAGAAAAAAAAATCCAAGAGCTGAAAACTGAGAACGGCATACCTTACCCCGAAGCTCGTAAAATGTACAAGGCTCAGCAAGTTCAAGGTACTACGTATGCGGACAGGACCAAACACGGTATTGGTGTAAGTAACGAACAACCTAAAGTGACTAAACAATCTAAAACTACAGCGACTACCCAAACTACTTTCACTTGGTTAGATCGTGATTCCCCTGTTGCTCTTGTAAGTAATCAAACAACAAATACAGAGAGCCCTAAACCTCAAATTCAAAAGCGAGATCAACAGAAGAAGGGTCAGACTAAGACTAAGGATGATCAGCGCCGAAGTCGAAGTCTGTCAAGGGATCCTCCTACTAGGAACACTTCTGTTAATAACCAAGAAGCTAAAAAACAATCAACCAAAGGGAAAAGTAAACAAATAAATGTGTTAAAACCTAAATTGACTGATTCAGTGGTAATTAAGAATAAGTATGATATTTTACCACTTGAGGGAGAAGAGGAAATGGATATTTCTCCTACTCAACCTTCCTCTAAAATTAAACTTGTTCCAAAGTTGGATAATACTTAATTATCATGGGAAGGAAAAAGCCGTTGTTCAATGGAACTGTCGAGGGTTAAAACCTAATTATGAGGAAATCAAATGTCTTTTAATTAATCATAATCCATATGTTATGTGTTTACAGGAAACATTTTTGAGTGATTCTGATAATATCTCATTTAGAGGTTATGATATGTTTAATAAAACTAGTACATCTTTGGTAAATGATAGACCTATTGGAGGTTCATCAATATTGATTAAAAAGGGAATCCCACATGAAGCTCTTGAGCTTCATACTAATCTCCAAGCTGTTGCAGCTAAGATAACTCTTCACTGCACTTTTACTATATGCTCAATATATATTCCACCTAGGTATGAACTTTCACAAGCTGAATTAGATAGACTAGTCAATCAACTTCCTGTACCATTTTTGCTAGTAGGTGATTTTAATGCTCACAGTTCTCTGTGGGGCTGTCGAAATTCAAATAGATTAGGTAATATTGTTGAATTGATACTTGAACATTTTGATTTATGCGTTTTAAATGATGATTCTCCTACATATCTCCATCCAGCCTCTGGTTCCATGACGGCTATTGACTTATCTATTTGTTCACCTAATATTTTTATGGATTTTCAATGGAATGTCCATAGTGAACAATGTGGTAGTGATCACTTCCCTATCTTTATTGAAATTGTAAGACCTTTACCAGAGGAAAAAGTTCCAAAATGGCAACTTCACAAAGCAAATTGGGATGCTTTCTCAAATCAGTGTTTATTAAATATCAACAGAGATAGTTTTCAGGATACAGAAGACCCTCTTGCTTTATTTTCTCATACATTACTTGATATAGCTACAAATACAATACCAAAATCTGGTTCCTTTTATCATAAACATAATCCTTGGTTTAATACTGAATGTAAAGAAGCTGTTAAATGCCGTAAAAAGGCTTTGAGGAAATTTAAAAAATACCCAAATAATGAAAATTTACGAAAATATCGAGAAACACGAGCAAAAACACGTAATATTATTAAGAAAAATAAACGACAGTCATGGAAGAAATATATTTCTAAACTGAATATTCATACTCCCATTAATAAAGTGTGGGAAATGGTAAGGAAAATATGTGGAAAACATCTGAGTTCTTCTGTATCTTATTTGATCAAATCGGATGGTGTTAAATGTACAGAAAGGTCAGATATTGTTAATCTACTGGCAGAAGAATTTGAACATAACTCATCATCTAATCATTATTCTCCTACATTTCAGATCTATAAAAATCAAGCTGAAAATCAGGAACTCAATTTTTTATCAAACAATACAGAGGATTACAATATTCCATTCACTATCTCTGAGTTGGAAACCTCACTCAATAAATGTCATGACACTGCAACTGGTCCAGATGAAATCCATTATCAATTTCTGAAACATTTACCTGAAACATCACTTTTAGTTCTATTAGATATACTAAATAAAATTTGGAGAACAGGTGACTTTCCAGATTCGTGGCGGGAAGCTACCATTATTCCTATTCCGAAACCTGGAAAGGATTCATCTAAACCTACAAATTATCGTCCTATTTCTTTAACCAGTTGTCTTTGTAAAACCATGGAAAGAATGATTAACGCCCGATTGGTTTGGTTCTTGGAAAAACATGGTTTGATTTCGAAGTTTCAAAGTGGCTTTCGTCATAATCGAAGTACTGTCGATCAACTCATTCGCCTTGAATCTTTCATTCGTGATGGCTTTATTCGAGGTCACCATGTGGTATCTGTCTTTTTTGATCTTGAAAAGGCCTATGATACCACTTGGAAGTATGGTATTATGAGAGATCTTCACAATCTTGGGTTGAGGGGCAGGTTGCCCATTTTCATTCAGAATTTTCTTTCAAATCGTGTGTTTCGAGTCCGTCTTGGGTCAACCTTTTCAGGATTACATAATCAGGAAATGGGTGTTCCTCAAGGTAGCATACTTTCTGTTACTTTGTTCTTATTGAAGATCAATAGCATTGTTGACGTTGTTAATCCCGGGTTTGATAGGTCTTTGTTTGTGGACGATTTTTGTATTTCTTGTTCGTCACAAGGTATGTTGACAATCGAGACATTATTACAAAATTGTCTTAACAGAATTGGAAGGTGGGCGGATGAGAATGGTTTCCGTTTTTCAAAATCCAAGACGGTGTGTGTTCACTTTTGTAATAAGCGATCATTACATCCTGATCCTAAGGTCAAATTAAATGACTCTATCATTCCTGTAGTCCAACAGACTAAATATCTCGGCTTAATCTTCGATAATAAACTCAATTTTAAAGCTCATATTGATTATGTCAGGCAAAAGTGCCATAAAGCTTTGAATCTTCTGAAGGTTGTGTCAAAAATGGATTGGGGCGCTGATCGCATTGTTCTTCTTCGTCTTTATAGATCTCTAGTTAGATCTAAACTTGATTATGGCAGTGCAGTTTATAGTTCTGCTCGGAAGTCGTACCTTGCAAAGCTAAAACCCATCCAGAATCAAGGACTTCGACTTTGTTTAGGTGCTTTTCGTACTTCTCCTATGGAGAGTCTTTATGTGGAGGCTAATGAACCTCCCTTGTATTTAAGATACGAAAAGCTTTCCTTACAATATGCAATCAAACTGAAAAATAATCCTCGTAATCCAACATATGACGGTACCTTCATGCCACGATATACCCATTTTTATACAAGTAAACCATCAGCCATCAAACCTTTTGGTTTACGTACAAAAGAAGCTCTAACGCATATACTTGATGTTACTGATATAGTTCCTTTCTTAATACCATATATTCCACCTTGGAAGATCACTGAACCAGTAATTGACTTATCACTGAGAACGTCTAAAAAGGGTTCTACAAGTGATTTAGTCTTCCTTAATAAATTTGGAGAAATCAGACATAAATACAGTAATTATCGTGCGATCTATACCGATGGATCAAAAGATCAGAATAAAGTAGGTGCGGCTTGTATAAGTGGTCCTATACGAACGCAAGTTAGATTACCAAATGTTTCTTCTATATATACAGCTGAGTTATCAGCTCTGAAAATGGCTCTGGATGTTATAGAACACACTAACGGAAGACGTTTTGTTATTTTTACAGACTCCCTGTCTAGTTTAACGGCTTTACAAAGTAAAAATCTTAAGCATCCTTATATTGTTCAGTTATTAGAAACCTTGTTTAAAATCAGTACATTAGGTAAACGAGTAGTATTTGTTTGGATACCAAGTCATACAGGCATTCAAGGAAATGAAAAAGCTGATAAGTTGGCAAAAGAAGCTCTCGATTTGGATGTAACAGAAATAAATATACCTTATACTGATCTAAAATCAAAGATTAACACTTACATTAAAAATAAATGGCAAGCATCATGGGATCTAAATCCAAATAATAAACTTCACCAACATCAACCAAGAATTGGATCACAAAATAATCTACCATTAGCTAAACGACGGGAAGACATTGTGTTGAACCGTGCTCGTATTGGCCATTCTCACTTGACACATGCATACTTATTTGCAGCAGAAAATCCACCACGTTGCATTCCATGTAATTGTACACTTACAGTAAAACACATTCTTCTTGAATGTGTTGATTTTGCTCATATTCGTACTAACTTTTATGATGTTCCTGATCTTAAGACATTATTCAGTGATGTTTCACGTTCATGCATTGTAAATTTTCTTAAAGAGATTAATCTTTTTATTAGATTTTAAGTAGGAAACTGTTTGAATCCCAATCACAACAGGTATGCCCTTGGGCAAGGCATTTCATTCCAATTGCCTAGTCTTTCGGAGGAGACTCTAAGACGGCGGTCCCGTGTAAAGGAGAGTCACACCATTTGCACGTAAAAGAACCTGCTTCTCTTTTCGTAAAGAGCAGGGAAGTTATCCCGGTGAAGTAGTTGACATATTAAGTTATTATCGACAATCTCCAATCCACGTTTATTTTTTTGGCGTGAAATCTGAAAGGAAAACTTCTATTGTATAATTATATAAAACTTTATAGAATTATTATTGTTCGACACTTATATGACACTCAAGTGTTGATAGTGTCGTTAATCATTTATCAATCAATCAATCTACTACCATCCTACCTCTACTACCATCCTACCTCTACTACCATCCTCCCTCTACTACCATCCTACCTCTACTACCATCCTACCTCTACTACCATCCTACCTCTACTACCATCCTACCTCTACTACCATCCTACCTCTACTACCATCCTACATCTACTACCATCCTACCTCTACTACCATCCTACCTCTCCTACTACCTTATTCTCCTGCCATCCTACCTCTACTACCATCCTACCTCTACTACCATCCTACCTCTACTACCATTCTACCTCTACTAACATCCTACCTCTACTACCATCCTACCTCTACTACCATCCTACCTCCACTACCATCCTACCTCTACTACCATCCTTCCTCTACTACCATCCTACCTCCACTACCATCCTACCTCTACTACCATCCTACCTCCACTAACATCCTACCTCCACTACCATTCTCTCCTACCATTCTACCTCTACTGCAATCCTACCTCTACTACCATCCTACCTCCACTACCTTTCTCTCCTACCATTCTACCTCTACTACCATCCTACCTCCACTAACATCCTACCTCCACTACCATTCTCTCGTACCATTCTACCTCTACTGCAATCCTACCTCTAGAGAATTACTTAACTAGCAATTCCCTGTATGCACAGACTCAATCTGCATATCGCACTGATCACAGTTGTGAAACAGCCCTTGTTCGTGTCTATAATGATTTGCTTCTTGCTGTTGACAAAGGGGAAGAAGCCATATTATTGTTATTAGACTATTCCTCTGCATTTGATACCATTAATCATGCAATTTTGGTTCAGCGTTTTCAAGAATTGTATGGCATTGAAAATAGTGCACTTAACTGGGTGCATTCATATTTCACAAACAGATCACAGTCTGTTATTATAGATTCTCAAGAGTCGACAGCCACTTGTTTGAGTGAGGGCGTCCCACAAGGTTCCGTATTCGGGCCGCTGGCATTCTCCATGTACACTCTACCACTGGAAAAAGTAATTAATTCTCACAGCTTATCAACAATGATATATGCAGACGATATGCAGATTTATTGTTTGTTCAAACATTCATGTATTGAATCTTCTCTATCAGCTGTAGAAAAATGCCTTCATGATGTTAAAACATGGTCTTATAATAACTTGCTGCTCTTGAATGAAAAGAAAACACAAGTTATTCATGTATCCTCACGATTTCGTCAAACTGAATGCCCTTCGATATTACTTGAAGGCCACGTTTTACAACCATTAGATACTGTTCGGAATCTAGGTGTTATATTTGACAAACATTTATTAATGACTGATCAAGTAAGTAAGATTTGCCGTGCAGCCTCCTTCTCCTTGTACAAAATAGGACAAATTAGGCGTTACTTAGATGAGAAACTGACAGAAAGACTAGTTCATAGCCTCGTAATGTGTCATATTGATAATTGTAATGCTCTTCTCCACAATCTACCTGAAACTCAACTGAACCGAATCCAGAGAATACAAAATTCTGCTGCACGGCTTGTTACGAGGTCTCGTTCAAGTGAATCTATCTCTCTTATTTTGAAGAAACTACACTGGTTACCTGTTCGTGCTAGAATTGAGTTCAAGATCCTTGTCTTAACCTTTAAGTGCCTCAAAGGATTGGCTCCTACTTATTTGACTGAATTACTTATTCAATACATACCAAACAGAAACCTCAGATCTTCCCAAAAGTCTCTCCTCACCACTCCACAAATAAATACAAAATTTTATGGGTCTCGCTCTTTTCAGGTCGCATCAGCAGAATTTTGGAATAAACTGCCAGAAAATATCAAAAATTGTGATACCGTTGATAATTTTAAGACACGTCTTAAAACATTTCTTTTTAGAAATAATTTCCAGTGTTAACTGGTAATTAGAGGAAGTATGTTGAGCATATCTCGCTCTTCTCAAGCTACTCTATCCACTTTTCTTTTTCATCTTTCTCACAGCGCATAGGGACATATTGTGATATGCGCTATATAAGTATGGTATATTATTATTATTATTATTACCATCCTACCTCCACTACCATCCTAACTCCACTAACATCCTACTTCCACTAACATTCTCTCCTACCATTCTACCTATACTACATCCTACCTCCCATAGCATCCTACCTCCACCAGCATTCTCTCCTACTACCTTTCTCTCCTACCATCCTACCTCGACTACCATCCTACTTCCACTTCTATCCATCCATATACTACCATATTACCTCTACTACCATCCAACCTCTGGTACCTTTCTACCTCTACTACCATCCTACCTCCACTACCATCCTACATCCACTACTATCTCTCCTACTTCTATTCTGTCTCTACTACCACCCTGCCTCCACTGACCATTCTCTCCTATTACTTTCTCTCCCAAGATTCTGCCTCTACTACCATTTATACCTTTATTACCATCCTACATCTACTGCCATCCTACCTCTACTGCCATTCTACCTCTACTACCATCCTACCTCCACTACCATCCTACCTCCACTACCATCCTACCTCAACTACCATCCTACCTCTACTACCATCCTACCTCTACTACCATTCTACCTCTACTACCATCCTACCTCTACTACCATCCTACCTCTACTACCATCCTACCTCCACTACCATCCTACCCCTACTACCATCCATCCATCTACTACCATCCTACCTCCACTAAAATCTTACCTCCACTACCATTCTCTCCTATCATTCGACCTCTACTGCCATCCTACCTCCACTACCATCCTACCTCTACTATCATCCTACCTCCACTAAAATCCTACCTCTACTACCATCCTACCTCCACTAACATCCTACCTCCACTACCATTCTCTCGTACCATTCTACCTCTACTGCAATCCTACCTCTACTACCATCCTACCTCCACTACCATCCTAACTCCACTAACATCCTACTTCCACTAACATTCTCTCCTACCATTCTACCTATACTACATCCTACCTCCCATAGCATCCTACCTCCACCAGCATTCTCTCCTACTACCTTTCTCTCCTACCATCCTACCTCGACTACCATCCTACTTCCACTTCTATCCATCCATATACTACCATATTACCTCTACTACCATCCAACCTCTGGTACCTTTCTACCTCTACTACCATCCTACCTCCACTAAAATCCTACCTCCACTACCATTCTCTCCTACCATCCTACCCCACTACCATCCTACCTCCACTAAAATCCTACCTCCACTACCATTCTCTCCTACCATTCTCTCCTACCATCCTACCTCTACTACCATCCTACTTCCAATACCACCCTACCTCTACTACCATCCTACCTCTACTACCATTCTACCTCTACTACCATCATACATTTACTACCACTATTACTACCAGTCACATTTTACCACCATCGTACCTCCACTACCATTCTCTCCCCCTCCCTTTCTCTCAATCCATTCTACATCTTAATACCATCATACCTCCACTGCGATTCTCTCCTACCATTCTACCTCCACTACATCCTAAATCTACTACCATCCTACCTCTACTACATCCTAAATCTACTACCATCCTACTTCTACTACCATCTTACCTCCACTAACATCCTACCTCTACTACCATCTTACCTCTACTACCATCCTACCTCTACTACATCCTACCTCTACTACCATCTTACCTCCACTAACATCCTACCTCTACTACCATCCATCCATCCACTACCATCCTACCTCTACTACCATCCTACCTCTACTACCATCCTACCTCCACTACCATCCTACCTCAACTACCATCCTACCTCTACTACATCCTACCTCTACTGCCATCCTACCTCCACTAGCATGACTAGCATCTTACCTCCACTAGCATTCTCTCCTACTTCCTTTCTACCCTACCTCCACTACCATTTTACCTCTACTACCATCCTACCTCTACTACCATCCTACCTCCACTACCATCCTACATCCACTACTATCTCTCCTACTTCTATTCTGTCTCTACTACCACCCTGCCTCCACTGACCATTCTGTCCTATTACTTTCTCTCCCAAGATTCTGCCTCTACTACCATTTATACCTTTATTACCATCCTACATCTACTGCCATCCTACCTCTACTGCCATTCTAACTCTACTACCATCCTACCTCCACTACCATCCTACCTCCACTACCATCATACCTCAACTACCATCCTACCTCTACTACATCCTACCTCTACTGCCATCCTACCTCCACTAGCATGACTAACATCTTACCTCCACTAGCATTCTCTCCTACTTCCTTTCTACCCTACCTCCACTACCATTTTACCTCTACTACCATCCTACCTCTACTACCATCCTACCTCTACTACCATCCTACCTCCACTACCATCCTACCTCCACTACCATCATACCTCCACTACTATCCTCCCTCCTCTAAAATCCTACCTCCACTACCATCCTACCTCCACTACTATCTCTCCTACTTCTATTCTGTCTCTACTACCACCCTACCTCACTGACCATTCTCTCCTACTACTTTTCTCTCCCAAGATTCTGCTTCTACTACCATTTATACCTTTATTACCATCCTACATCTACTGCCATCCTACCTCTTCTACCATTCTACCTCTGGTACCATCCTACCTCCCCTACCATTCTCTCCTACCATTCTACCTATACTGCAATCCTACCTCCACTAGCATTCTTTTCTACCTTTCTCTCCTACCATCCTACTTCCACTACCATCCTACCTCTAATACCGTCCTGCCTCTACTACCGTCCTACCTCTACTACCGTCCTACCTCTACTACCATCCTACCTCTACTACCATCCTACCTCTACTACCATCCTACCTCTACTACCATCCTACCTCTACTACCATTCTACCTCTACTACCATCCTACCTCCACTAAAATCCTATCCCCACTACCATCCTACCTCCACTTCCATTCCCTCCTACCTCTACTACCATTCTACCTCTACTACCATCATACATTTACTACCACTATTACCATTACTACCAGTCACATTTTACCACCATCGTACCTCCACTACCATTCTCTCCTCCTTCCTTTCAAACCATTCTACATCTAATACCATCTTACCTCCACTACGATTCTCTCCTACCATTCTACCTCCATTTCATCCTAAGTCTACTACCATCCTACCTCTACTACATCCTAAATCTACTACCATCCTACCTCTACTACCATCCTACCTCTAATAACATCCTACCTCCACTACCATCCTACCTCTACTACCATCCTCCCTCTACTACCATCCTACCTCTACTACCATCCTACCTCTACTACCATCCTACCTCTGCTATCATCCTACCTCTACTACCACCCTGCCTCCACTACCTTTCTCTCCTAACAATATGCCTCTACTACCATTATACCTCTACTACCATCCTACATCTACTACCACTCTATCTCTTCTACCATCCTACCTCTACTACCATTCTACCTCTACTACCATCCTACCTCTACTACCATCCTACCTCTACTACCATCCTACCTCTACTACCATCCTACCTCTACTACCATCCTACCTCTACTACCATCCTACCTCTACTACCATCCTACCTCTGCTATCATTCTACCTCCACTACCATCCTACCTCTACCATGTCTACCATGTCTACTACAATCCTACCTCTACTACCATCCTACCTCTGCTATCATTCCACCTCTACTACCACCCTACCTCCACTACCTTTCTCTCCTAACAATATGCCTCTACTACCATTATACCTCTGCTACCATTGTTTTTCTTCTACCATCATACCTCGACTGCCGTCCTACCTCCACTGCAATCTTACCTTTACTGCCGTCCTACGTCTACCGTTCCACCTCTACCATACTACCTCTTCTACCATTATCTTCTTCCATCCTACCTCTACAGCCATCCATCCTATGACTCTACTTCCATCCAACCTCCACTACGATTCTCTACTACTACAATCCTCCCTCCACTACCATATTCTATCAACATTCTCTCCCACCATCCTACCTCAACTAGCACCCTACCTCCCCTAACATCCTACCTCCCCTAACATCCTACCTCCATTGCCATCCTCTCCTACTATTATTCTCTCCCGATATTTTACCGCTACTTCCATCCTACCTCTACCACATCCTAACTGTACTACCATCCTACCTCTACTACATCCTATCTCTATTACCATTCTACTTCTACTACATCTTACCTCTACAACCATCCTAACTCCACTAGAATCCTACCTCTACTAGCATCCTAACTCCACTACCATTCTCTCCTACTAACATCCTACCTCTATACCATTCTACCTCTACTACCATCCTACCTCTACTACCATCCTACCTCTACTACCATCCTACCTCTACTACCATCCTACGTCTACTACCATCCTACCTCTACTACCATCCTACCTCTACTACCATCCTACCTCTACTACCATCCTACCTCTACTACCATCCTACCTCTACTACCATCCTACCTCTACTACCATACTCCTCCACTACCATCCTACCCCCACTACCATCCTTCCTTCACTACCGTTCTACCTCCACTACCATCCTACCTCCACTACCATTCTCTCCTACTACCATCTTACCTCCACTACCGTTCTACCTCTACTACCATTCTACCTCTACTACCATCCTACCTCCACTACGATTCTCTCCTACTACCATCCTACCTCCACTACCGTTCTACCTCTACTACCATTCTACCTCTACTACCATCCTACCTCCACTACCATCCTCTCCTACTACCATACTACCTCCACTACCGTTCTACCCCACTAGCATCCTAACTCCACTACCATTCTCTCCTACTACCATCCTACCTCTACTACCATTCTACCTCTCTACCTCTACTACCATTCTACATCTCTACCTCTACTACCATGACTACCGTTACCTCTACTATCATCCTACCTCTACTACAATCCCACCTCTACTAGCCTACCTCTACTACCATCCTACCTCTACTACCATCCTACCTCTACTATCATTCTACCTCCACTATCATCCTACCTCCACTACCATCCTACCTCTACTACCATCCTACCTCTACTACCATCCTACCTCTACTACCATCCTACCTCTACTACCATCCCACCTCTGCTATCATTCTACCTCTACTACCACCCTACCTCCACTACCTTACTCTCCTAACAATATGCCTCTACTACCATTATACTTCTACTACCATCCTACATCTACTACCACTGTTTTTCTTCTACCATCATACCTCGACTGCAGTCCTACCTCTACTGCAATCCTACCTTTACTGCCATCCTACGTCTACCGTTCCACCTCTACTACCACACTACCTCTTCTACCATTATCTTCTACCATCCTACCTCTACAGCCATCTATCCTATGACTCTACTTCCATCCAACCTCCACTACGATTCTCTACTACTACAATCCTACCTCCACTACCATCCTACCTCCATTACCATTCTCTCCCGCTATTTTACCGCTACTTTCATCCTACCTCTACCACATCCTAACTCTACTACCATCCTAACTCCACTAGAATCCTACCTCCACTAGCATCCTAACTCCACTACCATTCTCTCCTACTAACATCCTACCTCTACTACCATTCTACCTCTACTACCATCCTACCTCTACTACCATCCTACCTCTACTACCATTCTACCTCTACTACCATCCTACCTCTACTACCATTCTACCTCTACTACCATCCTACCTCCACTACCATACTCCTTCACTACCATACTACCTCCACTACCGTTCTACCCCACTAGCATCCTAACTCCACTACCATTCTCTCCTACTACCATCCAACCTCTACTGCCATCCTATGTCTCCTACCATCCGACCTCCACTTACATTCTCTCCCTATATTCTACCTCTACTACTCTCCTACCTCAAACTACTACCAGCCTACCGTACCACCTCTACTACCACACTACCTCTTCTACCATTATCTTCTACCATCCTACCTCTACAGCCATCCATCCTATGACTCTACTTCCATCCAACCTCCACTACGATTCTCTACTACTACAATCCTACCTCCACTACCATCCTACCTCCATTACCATTCTCTCCCGCTATTTTACCGCTACTTTCATCCTACCTCTACCACATCCTACCTCTACTACCATCCTACCTCTACTACCATCCTACCTCTACTACCATTCTACCTCTACTACCATTCTACCTCTACTACCATCCTACCTCTACTACCATCCTACCTCTACTACCATCCTACCTCTACTACCATTCTACCTCTACTACCATCCTACCTCTACTACCATTCTACCTCTACTACCATTCTACCTCTACTACCATTCTACCTCTACTACCATCCTACCTCTACTACCATTCTACCTCTACTACCATTCTACCTCTACTACCATTCTACCTCTACTACCATTCTACCTCTACTACCATCCTACCTCTACTACCATTCTACCTCTACTACCATACTACCTCCACTACCATACTCCTCCACTACCATCCTACCTCCACTACCATACTACCTCCACTACCGACCTACCTCCACTACCATTCTCTCCTACTACCATCCAACCTCTACTGCCATCCTATGTCTCCTACCATCCGACCTCCACTTCCATTCTCTCCCACCATTCTACCTCTACTACTCTCCTACCTCAAACTACTACCATCCTACCTCCACTACCATTCTCTCCTACTACCATTCTGCCTCTACTACCATCCTTCCTCTACTACCACCATACCTCCACTACCATTCTCTTCTACTACCTTTCTCTCCTAACAGCCTGCCTCTACTACCATCCTGCCTCTACTACCATCCTACCACCACTACCATTCTCTCGTATTACCATCCTACCGCTACTACCATTCTACCTCTACTACCATACTACGCCTTTACCATCCTTCCTCAACTATCATCCTAGCTCTACTACCATTCTCTCCTACTACCATCCTACCACCACTGCCACTTTCTCCTACTACCTCCTACCTCCACTGCCATTCTCTCCTACTACCATCCTACCACCACTACCATTCTCTCGTATTACCATCCTACCTCTACTACCATTCTACCTCTACTACCATACCTACGTCTTTACTATCCTACCTCAACTATCATCCTAGCTCTACTACCATTCTCTCCTACTACCATCCTACCACCACTGCCATTTTCTCCGACCACCTCCTACCTCCACTGCCATTCTCTCCTTCTATCATCCTACCTCCACTACCATTCTCTCCTACTACCAACCTACCTCCACTATCATTCTCTCCTACTACCATCCTACCACCACTGCCATTTTCTCCTACTACCATCCTACTTCCACTATCATTCTCTCCTGCTACCATCCTTCCTCTACTGCCATCCTATGTCCCCTAACATTTCACCTCTACCTTCACCTACCTCGACTATCATTCTCTCCTAACTTCTAACCGCACTCGACCATCACCTAACCTGTAATATCCTTCTAGTACCGTTACTACCATTCTTACAACTAATATCCTACAACTATCCCTATCCTCCATTCTCTCCTAACTAAAATCCACATCTACTTCCACTACTACCATCCTAAAAGTCCTACCTCTCCTACTATCTTAGCTGAAAAAATTGCTATCATCTTGCCTCTACCACTCGTGTCTACTGCAACTACTGCTACTGCTACTTCAGCTGCTACTACAGCTGCTACTACAGCTGCTACTACTACTGCTACTACTACTACTACTACCACTACTACTACTACTACTACTAATACTACTACCACTACCACCACCACTACCACCACCACCAGTCACATTTTACCGCCATCCTCCACTACCATTCTCTCCTACATTCCTTCCTTCCTCCTTCTACCTTCCTTCCTCTACTAACATCCTACCTCCTACCATGCCAACATCCTACCACTACTACCATTCTACCTCTACTACCATACTACGCCTTTACCATCCTTCCTCAACTATCATCCTAGCTCTACTACCATTCTCTCCTACTACCATCCTACCACCACTGCCACTTTCTCCTACTACCTCCTACCTCCACTGCCATTCTCTCCTACTACCATCCTACCACCACTACCATTCTCTCGTATTACCATCCTACCTCTACTACCATTCTACCTCTACTACCATACCTACGTCTTTACTATCCTACCTCAACTATCATCCTAGCTCTACTACCATTCTCTCCTACTACCATCCTACCACCACTGCCATTTTCTCCGACCACCTCCTACCTCCACTGCCATTCTCTCCTTCTATCATCCTACCTCCACTACCATTCTCTCCTACTACCAACCTACCTCCACTATCATTCTCTCCTACTACCATCCTACCACCACTGCCATTTTCTCCTACTACCATCCTACTTCCACTATCATTCTCTCCTGCTACCATCCTTCCTCTACTGCCATCCTATGTCCCCTAACATTTCACCTCTACCTTCACCTACCTCGACTATCATTCTCTCCTAACTTCTAACCGCACTCGACCATCACCTAACCTGTAATATCCTTCTAGTACCGTTACTACCATTCTTACAACTAATATCCTACAACTATCCCTATCCTCCATTCTCTCCTAACTAAAATCCACATCTACTTCCACTACTACCATCCTAAAAGTCCTACCTCTCCTACTATCTTAGCTGAAAAAATTGCTATCATCTTGCCTCTACCACTCGTGTCTACTGCAACTACTGCTACTGCTACTTCAGCTGCTACTACAGCTGCTACTACAGCTGCTTCTACTACTGCTACTACTACTACTACTACCACTACTACTACTACTACTACTAATACTACTACCACTACCACCACCACTACCACCACCACCAGTCACATTTTACCGCCATCCTCCACTACCATTCTCTCCTACATTCCTTCCTTCCTCCTTCTACCTTCCTTCCTCTACTAACATCCTACCTCCTACCATGCCAACATCCTACCACTACTACCATTCTACCTCTACTACCATACTACGCCTTTACCATCCTTCCTCAACTATCATCCTAGCTCTACTACCATTCTCTCCTACTACCATCCTACCACCACTGCCACTTTCTCCTACTACCTCCTACCTCCACTGCCATTCTCTCCTACTACCATCCTACCACCACTACCATTCTCTCGTATTACCATCCTACCTCTACTACCATTCTACCTCTACTACCATACCTACGTCTTTACTATCCTACCTCAACTATCATCCTAGCTCTACTACCATTCTCTCCTACTACCATCCTACCACCACTGCCATTCTCCGACTACCTCCTACCTCCACTGCCATTCTCTCCTTCTACCATCCTACCTCCACTACCATTCTCTCCTACTACCATCCTACCTCCACTACCATTCTCTCCTACTACCATCCTACCACCACTGCCATTTTCTCCTACTACCATCCTACTTCCACTATCATTCTCTCCTACTACCATCCTTCCTCTACTGCCATCCTATGTCCCCTACCATTTCACCTCTACCTTCACCTACCTCGACTATCATTCTCTCCTAACTTCTAACCGCACTCGACCATCACCTAACCTGTAATATCCTTCTAGTACCGTTACTACCATTCTTACAACTAATATCCTACAACTATCCCTATCCTCCATTCTCTCCTAACTAAAATCCACATCTACTTCCACTACTACCATCCTACAAGTCCTACCTCTCCTACTATCTTAGCTGAAAAAATTGCTATCATCTTGCCTCTACCACTCGTGTCTACTGCAACTACTGCTACTGCTACTTCAGCTGCTACTACAGCTGCTACTACAGCTGCTTCTACTACTGCTACTACTACTACTACCACTACTACTACTACTACTACTACTACTACCACTACCACCACCACTACCACCACCACCAGTCACATTTTACCGCCATCCTCCACTACCATTCTCTCCTACATTCCTTCCTTCCTCCTTCTATCTTCCTTCCTCTACTAACATCCTACCTCCTACCATGCCAACATCCTACCACTACTACCATCCTACCACTACTACCATCCTACCACTACTACCATCCTACCTCTACTACCATCCTACCACTACTACCATACTACCTCCACTTCCATACTCCTTCACTACCATACTACCTCCACTACCATTCTACCTCCACTACCGTCCTACCTCCACTACCATTCTCTCCTACTACCATCCAACCTCTACTGCCATCCTATGTCTCCTACCATCCGACCTCCACTTCCATTCTCTCCCACCATTCTACCTCTACTACTCTCCTACCTCAAACTACTACCATCCTACCTCTACTACCATCCTACCTCTACTACCATTCTACCTCTACTACCATTCTACCTCTACTACCATCCTACCTCTACTACCATCCTACCTCTACTACCATTCTACCTCTACTACCATACTACCTCCACTACCATACTCCTTCACTACCATCCTACCTCCACTACCATTCTACCTCCACTACCATCCTACCTCCACTACCATTCTCTCCTACTACCATCCAACCTCTACTGCCATCCTATGTCTCCTACCATCCGACCTCCACTTCCATTCTCTCCCACCATTCTACCTCTACTACTCTCCTACCTCAAACTACTACCATCCTACCTCCACTACCATTCTCTCCTACTACCATTCTGCCTCTACTACCATCCTTCCTCTACTACCACCATACCTCCACTACCATTCTCTTCTACTACCTTTCTCTCCTAACAGCCTGCCTCTACTACCATCCTGCCTCTACTACCATCCTACCACCACTACCATTCTCTCGTATTACCATCCTACCGCTACTACCATTCTACCTCTACTACCATACTACGCCTTTACCATCCTTCCTCAACTATCATCCTAGCTCTACTACCATTCTCTCCTACTACCATCCTACCACCACTGCCACTTTCTCCTACTACCTCCTACCTCCACTGCCATTCTCTCCTACTACCATCCTACCACCACTACCATTCTCTCGTATTACCATCCTACCTCTACTACCATTCTACCTCTACTACCATACCTACGTCTTTACTATCCTACCTCAACTATCATCCTAGCTCTACTACCATTCTCTCCTACTACCATCCTACCACCACTGCCATTCTCCGACTACCTCCTACCTCCACTGCCATTCTCTCCTTCTACCATCCTACCTCCACTACCATTCTCTCCTACTACCATCCTACCTCCACTACCATTCTCTCCTACTACCATCCTACCACCACTGCCATTTTCTCCTACTACCATCCTACTTCCACTATCATTCTCTCCTACTACCATCCTTCCTCTACTGCCATCCTATGTCCCCTACCATTTCACCTCTACCTTCACCTACCTCGACTATCATTCTCTCCTAACTTCTAACCGCACTCGACCATCACCTAACCTGTAATATCCTTCTAGTACCGTTACTACCATTCTTACAACTAATATCCTACAACTATCCCTATCCTCCATTCTCTCCTAACTAAAATCCACATCTACTTCCACTACTACCATCCTACAAGTCCTACCTCTCCTACTATCTTAGCTGAAAAAATTGCTATCATCTTGCCTCTACCACTCGTGTCTACTGCAACTACTGCTACTGCTACTTCAGCTGCTACTACAGCTGCTACTACAGCTGCTTCTACTACTGCTACTACTACTACTACTACTACTACTACTACTACTACTACTACTACTACTACTACTACTACTACTACTACTACTACTACTACTACTACCACTACCACCACCACTACCACCACCACCAGTCACATTTTACCGCCATCCTCCACTACCATTCTCTCCTACCTTCCTTCCTTCCTCCTTCTATCTTCCTTCCTCTACTAACATCCTACCTCCTACCATGCCAACATCCTACCACTACTACCATCCTACCTCTACTACCATCCTACCTCTACTACCATCCTACCTCTACTACCATCCTACCTCTACTACCATCCTACCTCTACTACCATCCTACCTCTACTACCATCCTACCTCTACTACCATCCTACCTCTACTACCATCCTACCTCTATTACCATCCTACCTCTACTACATCCTACCTCTACTACCATCCTACCTCTACTACATCCTACCTCTACTACATCCTACCTCTACTACCATCCTACCTCTACTACCATCCTACCTCTACTACCATCCTACCTCTATTACCATCCTACCTCTACTACATCCTACCTCTATTACCATCCTACCTCTACTACCATCCTACCTCTACTACCATCCTACCTCTACTACCATCCTACCTCTACTACCATCCTACCTCTACTACCATCCTACCTCTACTACCATCCTAAATCTACTACATCCTACCTCTACTACCATCCTACCTCTACTACCATCCTAAATCTACTACATCCTACCTCTACTACCATCCTACCTCTACTACCATCCTAAATCTACTACATCCTACCTCTACTACTATCCCACCTCCACTAGCATCCTATCTCTACTTGTATTATCTCCTGCCATCTTACCTAACTGAAATCCACATCTACTTCCACTATACCATTCTACAGGTCCTACCTCTCCTACCATCTTAGCTGATAAAAACTGCTACCATCTGGCCTCTACCACTCGTGTCTACTGGTACTACTACTACTACTACTACTACTACTACCATACAATTACCATCACTATTACTATTACTACCAGTCACATTTGATCACCATTCTACCTCCACTACCATTCTCTCCTACCTTTCTCTCAAACCATTCTACCTCTACTACAATTCTACCCCTATTACCATTCTACTTCTACTACTATCCCACCTCTCCTACATCTTAACTCTACCATTCTACCTCTACTACATCCTAACTCTACTACCATTCTAGCTACCTCCACTAGCATCCTACTTCCACTAGCATTCTCTCCTACTACCTTTCTCCCCTACCATCCTACCTCTCCTACCTCCACTACCATCTACCACAATTCTACGTCTATTACCATCCTACCTCTACTACCATCCTTCCTCTACTATCGGATATAGGAGGGCGCCATCTCAAGTCAGGCGGAAAATTTTAGAGTACTTTCAAAATCGGGTGGAGATACCAAAGCTAGGTGCAATATGTTGAATGTAGAGAAAATAAAGAGACAGATTAAGTTCTGGCGAGGAAAACCACTGACTCTATGCACATCGAAAATGAACGTATTTCAACCGTTTGTGTTTAAAAAAGGAATTGGGTATCATTGCTAAATTTTAGATAGTTCTCCTCTAGACTAGTAGAACATGGAAGATCATGATAATTATGCTTCTGAATATGCCTTTCCGGATTTAATAGTTCGCAAACTTTCTAGTCAAAATGCTGATTCTTATTTTTGCTACGCTTTCGAGCAAATATATATTGCTTATCTTATCATAAAGGATAAAAATAAGGATAATTATAAATCATATCGGTACCAGGTAACATCATGAGATTAGACAGGTGTGATTTTTCACGTTGTTTCACGGTTGGTTTGGATGCCTAACATTGCGTGGGAAAAAGTGTGAGAGGTCACATTCTATGTACGCCTTCGATGTTGGTGAAGCACCGAAACTGAATTCAAATGCATGTGTTCATCATAGGATTTCCTTTGAATGTATTGCATCTCCAGTTACCAGGGCAGTGTTTGAAGTCCTTACACTAATGAACACATACACCCATCAAGAATCCACATGATCCATGTCAATCCCCCCCCCCCCCTCTCTCTCTCTCTCTCTCCATCCCTCCCCCTCTGTCTCTCCTGCTGCATGATGAAATTTTTTCTAAATGCTATCAGATGCTTTCAGGAAGGCGCCATCTAAAGTCTGGCGGATTTTTTTGAAATAATTTAGAAATTGGGTGGAGCTATCAAAGTTAGGTGCAAACTATTGAATGCAGAGCAAATGAAGACATAGATCAAGTTCGACCGAGGAAAACCACTGGCTGATTTTCATAACCTATTATGCATAATTATATCGAATATTCAGTTATCAATTTAAAATATAATGCAGTATCTTTATCATCTTCAGAATAGACAGGTTTCATTGTTTAATGATTGGTAGGGGTTAGTGTACGACCGTTGGTTTCTGTGTTAGAGGTTAGAGATCTACAGTGCGTATCACAAAAAAGTAAACACTTTAAAAATATTCCCCAAAATCACAATTTCACAATTATGGGTTAGGGTCTGTTTCTTCAGATGACACTACTAGTACTGATATTTTTTTACACTTGAGAACTGGCTGCTTTTGTGGAACTCGCAAAAATGCCTAGGTCTTGAATTTGATCAAAGTGATTATCAATCAGCAACTGCATGTTCTCTCTTAAGTATCAATAATTGCTTTGAACAGTCATTCAATCCTTAACCCTATACCTGTAGTGTACACTCACAATGGTGTATCCAAAAATTGATAAAGGGGAGGGGCGGGATGCTCCCAAGGCAGGGGTTAAATATCGGCCTATCTGGACAGCTCCGTTTTTATACAAGCATCTGAGCATAATAAGTTGTACTGAATTTTTCCCCGGGCCTTCAAGAAGAAGCTACACCAGCTTCAACCAATGGCTGGATGCGTCACTGCCCCCTCCCCCCCCCCCCAACTGCAAAAGCAGCCAGTACTCACTCAAAGGTACAATATTGTCAGTATTCATAGTGTTATCCGATGGAACAGACCTCACCCATAATTGTACTAGAAAAAACCATATCGATATTGTGAAATTATGATTTTGGAGGAGATTTTGAAAGTGTGTACCTTCGTTTGATACACACTGTATAGTTATTGCACATACGCCTTCGTTGTTCAAAAAACTTTTCAGGTTGGTATGGGTAATACCTACCGCAGGTGATACAAAACAGTTTACGTTTATTATCTCCCAAATTAATTCTAAAAAGAAAGGGAGAGAGTATTAAAGGAAACGCGAATAGAATATCATACAAAAATATGTTCATTTCCAAACAAAGAAATCTAGAGAGTGATATTTTATAACCTATCACACTACAATGAACAAGATAAAGATAAAAAGTACATGAATCAATTTGAAAATAAACGGGTGGGATTTTGTGATTGGTGATGTTAGTGTATGACAGTGGGTATAAGTATGTTCGGTAGTTCATTATTACAAGAACTTAATGATGTGTGTGTTTGTGTGTGTGCGTGCGTGCGTGCGTGTGCGCGTGTGTGTGTGTGTGCGTGTGGGTGTGTGTGTGTGGAGGGGGGGGGGGTCCTGTCCTCCCAGGGAAGGGACTTTTTTTAGTTAATGAACTGAAATCATGATTTAGCACATTGTAGATGCATAAATTAGACATCGTTTTTTTAATTATCAAGGCATTGGTAAAGCAAAGTGTGAGGAGCATTAAAGGGCAATCCAACCTTGTTAATAAGATGATTTGTGTGAAAGCAGAAAAATAAGAAAAAGAGGATGGTGAAAGTTTGAAAGAAATCAGACAAGGACTAAGAAAGTTACGGATGTTTGAAAAATGAGATCACTACATCTATGCGAATCTCAAATTGGCAATTTGGTTAGTCGACTGTGACATGTTTGTGGACAACTCTCCCGTTTGTAGTACACAAAAATATCATAAATTTGCGGTTTTCTTCAAAGTGCTTTTACCATCGGGGCAGTACTCAAAATATACTGGAGATAGCATATTGTTGTAGGTCCTCATGAAAGAAAAAGAGCCTGCTGAGTAATACATTTTGAAAAAAAAGTGATATTTTAGTCATTTTATGTGTTGGAGCGAATGGGGGAGTTGCCCACAGCTACATCACAGTGACATTACCTATTCGGCCAATTTGAAATCCCCATATGTATAGTGATTACAACTTTCAGAAATTCATAACTTTCTTATTGCTTGTCCGATTTCATTCAAACTTTCACCACTCTGCTTCTCTGATTTTCCTCTTTCTTTCAAAGCAACTTGCTATTAAGGTTGGATTTCCCTTTAATAAATATAGTTTACTTTTTTTAAAATAGCGATATATTTGACAAAAGCCGGAAATGCATTTTAAGGCTTTCTTAAATACAGTACCATGTATGGGGTTGTCCTTCATCCAATTCCATTTCTTATTTGATTTAAATAGCGACCCTCTTCTTAGATTATGAATAACGACCCTCTACTTCGATTATGAATAGCAACCCTCTTCTTCGATTATGAATAGCGACCCTCTTCTTCGATTATGAATAGCGATCCTCTTCTATTATGAATAGCGACCCTTATGATTAACGACCCTGATTTGGTATTATTAATAGCCACTCTCTTTCCATATTATAAATGGCGACCCTTATGTATCATTATGAATAGCGGTCCTTATGAATATTTTGTTATAAATAGCGGTCCTTATAACAAGTGAACGGACCCCCCCCTCCCCCCCCCCCCCCCCCCCCCCCCCCCCCCGTAACTGCCTTGTCTGACGACGACCATTACAACACATTGGACCTGAGTGCGGCAGTGAAGCAGAGCAAAATCAAAGTAGAAGCACGCACAAGAAGCAAGACATATTATCATCTAAATCGTGGCTATGGTAATACCGATGGCCATCAGGAACAACTCCTTGATAAAAGTTACAGCGCTGTAGCAGACTTGCCCTACGAAGACTTTTACAACACACTGATGCATGGAAACGAAGCAGCGATAAACCGAACCAGTAGTACAGACAGAACCAAATCGAAAGAAACTGGACAGGAAGCTGGAAACGAGTATCAAAACCAAAATCAAATAGTTAATTACTCAAAGGCCCTCGAAAACATGGACGGCAATCATGATCATTACAACGTTCTTGGTGATCCCGTAGACAACCAAAATCGAAAGGGAATATAATTATGCTAAAAAAATATAACTCTAAAACCTCCAGTGAAGGTTACCACGTCTTGCACTCCGGATGGGAGCTGGGTGATTACCACCAGTGCCAATACCCTGAACAACAACTAAACACTGGCCCAGCATCCAACGCCAGATCGACATTGGAAACCAATGAGAACGTGTAATATCATTCCATGGTCAATGACAAGGGGATTGTTGTGTTCAAAGAACCCTTAATTAATACAAGACATACCAGCAAATGGGGACGACTATTTATCGGTTGTTAATGTACAAGGACAAGTTGGTGCTGGAGACAGAATGATGTCTACACGAAGATAGCATGATTGCTATTGAAACAACTGGAACTATAGTCTTTTTGTTTGTTGGACCCTTATCATGGTTGTAGTTGAATAGAATTAAGTCATTCATTCATTTTTTGACATGAGGAAATTATTCAACCCTTCATTGTATTTTTGCGTGGCTCTACATTGCAACTCTGCTGGCACTGTGGAGGCCACACACATTACATGCATGAAGTATACCAAGCTGGTCCAAGTATGTTTATAGTTTGATGACTTTTCAGGGCTTTGAGAAGCCAAAAGGTTAACCATCGACATATCACTGCTGAGTAACTGGGCTTGTGGGCTTGAACTTTCAATTCCCCATGTTTAAAAAGGAAGCTCACTTAACGACTTCTTTTGCATGCTCTTTGTTTGGCCATTCATGAGCCTGAAATTGTTGTTGAATTTATCAAAATACTTTATATTTATATAAATTATAATTTCTGATTGCCAGAAACGGGTAGCAATCACAAGGTGTAACTCTTATTTAAACAGTTATTAGTGTTTTTTTTTAAAGATGAACTATAGTACATGAGCACTGAACATGATATTATAATTTAATGTGTAATGTATATGTATATAGCGTTGGAAATAACTAAATCCCCCTAAGGTCACTTTTTCATGTAAATGTAATATATACATATATATATATATATATATATATATCCGGGGGGGGGGGGGTCTCATTGAGACCTGGGGTGATTCACTAGCAGCTAAAATCAATTTTTGAAAGCTGTAGACCAATCAAATCATCAGAAATTTGATTTTATCTCACTTAAAATTGATTTTAGCTGTTAGTGAATCACCTCCCTGTACACCATCCGCGTAAATCACTTTCTGAAAAGCACCCTAAACGGGGATTGCAATTGGAATAGTTTTGATACCCTAAACCATGTAAACAGGGAAACCGGTCTATAAACATTTCTGATTTCTATACCCTTAACGGCGATTTTATATCTTGCGTGGTGTTATATTTGAGGATTACATCATCATCATAGACCTTTTTTTAGCCAAAAAGGGACCGTAAAAGAAATGTAACCTAATTTGGAACACATTACCGAACTATATTTTCATCCCTGATTCATTTCACCTGTGAATTTGATACCCTTTTTCTTGATTTTTGCTGTTTTTGATACCCTAAACGCGTAATCCGGGTTACCCGCCTAATGCTGAAAAAGTACCCTTTTTATCCGTTTTCGTGTATGCGGAAGATGTACAGGCCTCAATGAGACATACCCCCCCCCCCCGATAAATATAAATATATACACACATACATATGTCGTGTCTACAAAAGAATAACGAGGTGGAGAAGCATTATGTGTCAATTTAAGTGGCTTAGATGAAAAGGGTATAAGTGATTATACTGTAGTTTGTCAAGGACAAGGGTGTATGGACACCACTTCAAAAATATTGCTCTTGTGTGTGCACTCATCCCTAAATAATCATGTGATGAGATAATGAAGCCATGGTTTTAGTTTCTTAGCATGACTGGTAATTAGTCATATATTGCTAATTTACTGGGCATTGTCTTCATGGTCTTAGCTTCACCTCTACATGTATTTGTCATCAGCAGAATAAGTTTCATGATTAAAATTGTCATCCTAGACGAGTTTATGACAAATTTCCCGATACTATTCCTATCATTTTTTTTATATGAATCTCAAATTAAGAGGGATTTCCTTTTGAAAAAAAGACATATCAGCAACCTGTTTCGTATTGCACCAATTTAAGTACCATGTGGTAATACCAAACGTCAACACCTGATCTAATTTTCATGATAAACTCCAAAGGAATCATTAATTATAGATTGAGTGGAAACTCATCAGATCTCTCAACATTTATCTCTCTCACACTCTTTCTTCCTGACTTATTTCCCTCTCAAGGTATGACTCCAATTAGTATGTGAAGAATATCATTTTGATTTTTATGTTCGATATGCCCTTATATATCCCATAACTTAAACAGATGAAGCCTTTGAACAAATACAAATTGTATGTGTGTTTCGTAAACGGATGCTAAGTGACCAAAATATTGGGCGTGTGGGTGTGTGTGTGTGTGTGTGTGTGTGTGTGTGCGTATGTCTCTGTGTGTCTTGGTATGTTTGTTGGATGTTAGTGGATGATGTGAATGTGAATGTTGAGAAGGAGGGGGGGGGGGGGGGTTCAGTAGTGAAAGGGGTAACAAGGTATACCGATGAAGGGTTTATATCAAAATATACATTATCTTGATGTTAAACTAATGGCCTTTTATCTGAGAAGACGTAGAACAGCAAGACTTCGCATTTTAAAGCACATTAAACGGTGTACTGAACCTTTACTCTCTCTATATTGTACTTTTTGTTGCATTTTTGAAAACTAGAGGATTTGAACCTCCGGGAAACCCCTCCCCTGGCTGTGTTAATTATTTTAAAAGTTAGGCATGTGAATGACGTAAATTTATTTTGCACAGGTTCTATTGAGGAGAAAATGTTTTTTTTAATAAAAATACACACGATATTTCTCATTGCCTCATTGAACGGTTGATATGTCAATTTTTTTTTTTTTCTGTTATAGCATTCTAATTTTCAAAAAATATTTTTTTCAATGAATTAATTTGAGGGGGGGGGGGTGCAATCATTGGTAATGACGAAGCTCCCTTTACGTATGAATGCAGAAGTAAAATGTTTCTGATAGGCTCAATCAACAATATAATAAAAGAAGAGCTCGTATACACAAAATCCTTTGAAATTCAGTAGACCTGCATAGGGGCCTCATGTAAGGGTTCCTCGATAATGAGCCTCATTGAACAAATGTTACGTTAGATATGCTTAAGTTTTAAGAGGAGCGTTTTACCAAGCATATTTTATTTTTTGTTCATTAAAATTTCATTATTTTTACCCAAACAGGGATTAATTTTGAAATAATACTTTACATTTACCTCTCGAACTCTGAACATAATCTTTTTTTTTCTTTTTTTATTGTTTGCAGATTGGACCTGTAACTTTAATATTAATGGTGACTGTAACATCACACAAGGAAATGGTGATAAAGGCGACTGGAGACGAGAACGCAGTAAAATATTCGGTAAGATTATTGTGGGACGACATTACACCCCCCCCCCCTCCTCCCCCGAAAGCAGAAGAAGAAGAAAAAGAAAAAAAAAAACCCCGGTGATCAGCGTTTTGCGGTGTACTTTTGCTTCAAAATTATCCTCTTTCTTTGCCAGGGGAGCCCCCCCCCCCCCCGCCCCCCCTGGATCCGCTCCTGTACAGCTCAGTTGACACGAGATCGACAACAGGTGTAGTCAGTCGAAGTTTACCGATTGCCTATTGTAAAATCAATAACCAGCATGAATAACTTGAATTTCAATTTTTTTCGATCTCGTGGACTTTTTGAAACTTTTGGTCTCATTGGCCATCGGTCTCTTCCGTCTACTGCGATGATACTGCTCCCATCTCTCACCTTTAATGCGTTAACTCACTTGCTCCTAAACAAAATTGAAATCCAATTATTTTCGAAAGTAGTTGACATTCGTGATGTATGGATCGAGGGATCACTACTGTTACATTGACTGGAAATAGATATTTTGTTGCTGTTGTTGTTGTTGTTTTAGTCCGCTGATGGATGATAAGTTACGATAGTATTAATAAGCGTTGACCCAAACTGCATTAATACAAAATGAGATAAATCATCCTAAAAGAATTGATATGACATATGACGTTGATAATGAAATTTACGGAATTTGAAATGGAATGCGATTGTGGACAAAATTGCATAACTATTTGGTGATCAGAAAATGCAATATTTTCTAAGTTTTTGTGTAAGTTACTCCTATGGACTGCATTTTGGTGATGTACGCTCTAAAAATACAAGTTTTTGTGTAAGTTACTCCTATGGACTGCATTGTGGTGATGTACGCTCTAAACATACGTTATTATTACTATTATTATTATTATTATTATTATTATTATCATCATCATCATCATCATCATCATCATCATCATTATTATTATTATTATTATTATTATTATTATTATTATTATTATTATTATTATTATTATTATTATTATTATTATTATTATTATTATTATTATTATTATTATTATTATTATTATTATTATTATTATTTATTATTATTATTTATTATTATTATTATTTATTATTATTATTATTATTATTATTATTATTATTGTCAGTATATGGACACACCCCTTTTGATTTATTTGATTTCATGTCATTTTACATTCTACAATACGAATTGCCAACAGCGGAATCCTCAGTGTTCAAATGTCACAATTTGTCATATTTCTTTATGTCCGTTTTACATTATGTTCTACAGGGGAGTATTATTATGGTGCCCTTTTCGATTCGCATAATCATGGTGATACAATGGTGTGCCACCTCCCATCTGTGTTTCAATCAACATCAGGGCAGCTAAAGATCCGTTATTACAGTTCCAATGGGCTTCTTAATATCTCAGTCTGTAACGGCGGACCTGTAGTGAGATCCTTGCGACCAACACGTTTACCCGGAGGGTGGGAGACTGCCACTGTTGATATCATGTGTACCTCTGCGATGAAGGTAAGAAAATTTACCCAGTCACAAGAGGGACATCAAATCTAATTTCTCTGATTGTGCACGAAATGACGTATTTTTATTCCGTGATAATATGAATAATAAACTATAGATACATCGCAAATAGTTCATGACTGAATATATTTTAAAGACCAAACTACATAATATCTTTTTTTTTCGATTAAGGAATAAGTTAGGCAGTTAGGTGCTCAGTTAAGGTTTATAAAAAAGACAAAAGGAATATACCAATAAACATGGATTTTGAATGATTCTGTTCCATACTTGACAGATTCTTTGAGATAACACAGAAACTATTATTTACTACAACGTCCACATGCCTGACCAATAAAATGATTCTTTCGATGTCATATGATATTACGACAAACCCTGTTAGTACTTCTGGAACATAAAACTAATTTGGACTTTTCCTATGGATGAAAAGACTACAGAATATATTGATGTTATTAACTAATGCAGTAATGAATATTTGTCTGACATTACGGTTAAGCGATTGCCTGTAAAACAAATTCTAATTGAAAAAATCTTTAGAAGAAAGTTCAGTTCAATTTGGTTTATTTTTAAATTACATATTTCATGTTGCACCTTGTCTGTTCTGTTATAGTTATTGTACAAAGATGTTTAAGATAAACATAGTATATAGAATATATGAAATCGATTGGTTTTCTTGTCTAGATATTTGTAAATACAAGTTAAATTGAAATAAAGTTACGAAGGAGCTTAAAGCTCATAGACAGTCTCGGTAGCAAAATTCATACTGGCATCTAACATAGTCACTATTCTCCTTTTATCATAAGACACATGTACGAGATTATTTAACATTCCATTCACGATTTCAAACAAATTTTAGTGTAAATATCTGTAAGAAACGCTTGGTAGAGGCTTTTCACTGCCTCACGCTAAGACCATATCCACCCGAAGGTTCCCCGCACAATGAACCCAACGTTTCGCACTATGTGTAGCGTATTCTATACACACAGCAATCCTCATGTGAGTAGTGTGTGTGGCCGTTGTTTTAATTTACATCCCCTCTTTTTTGGGCCAGGGATTTTTATTACTTTTCATCTCTCATTCAATAAATATTTCACTTGAGGAGGAAAAAACTTCACAGCATTTTAGTTATGTTAGTACCCTGCTATATATTAAGTAAAATCAAAGAAATCTCACGAAAAGTTTTTGAGGGCTTCCCAAAACTATCTGTTACCTTTAAAGTTAAAGCATAGCTTGTAATACAGTTATCATAAGTCTATACCAAAATTATGAGAAAGGACAAAGCAAAGTTTTAAAGCAATATGATTAAATGAATATGAGAATATAGTGTACTCGAAGATGAATTCAACTGCAAATCACACAAATGTTGTGCAGTTTTCATTTTGGAGGATTTTCCCAACTGTGTACCCTTTTTGCTACGTGTTGTATAAAGGTAAACCATTTAACAAAATACTCCTATAATTATAGGATTTGCTTTAACAGGTCTACACCTTTCTTAGTATAATGGGGTTTATTTCATTTCCCTTTGATTCCATCTCAAATATTTCAGATATCATTCACAGCAGTCAATTTAGGAGGTTTGAGGCGCAAATTTGTTGATATCTACAACATCAGAGTCTTTGCAGTTTTTCTAGTGACATCAGGTATGTACTAATACATTGGGGATTGTCGGATATAAGGCCAAATGAACCTTTTCCTAATCTGTTAGAACAGCTCTCACTTTAAGTATATGTTTTTACAGATAAGAATGACATATTCTTTGAATTCTGGCACGAAGACAGAAACATCACGGATATCAAATATCCACATAATTTATAAAGTTCATGGATTTTCTCTCTTTCCTTTTTTTGTTTTGTTTTGTTTTTGTTTATCTATAATTACTTCTAGACCGCTAGAGAGACTGACTAAGAGAAATGTAGATAGCTAATATAGATAGATAGAGAGAGAGAGAGAGAGAGAGAGAGAGGGGGGGGGGAGATCTGAATTCATGTGTTTATGTTGATGATAAAATGTCTATATTTTCCATCAATTATATATATATATATATTGTAACACCAATATTATAGAAATTATAGTTAAAATATCACGGTTTTGTTTTGTAATCGCCAATACAGATGCTCCACGAACTAAGTCCACCAGGAAAATGACAATGGTAATTAATCAGTCACCCTCGCAGATTTCCACGTTTAGGTCGACATCGATAACCTCTCCATATCATATCAACAGAACAGTAAAGGAAACAACTCCTACAGTCAAATCAACTGGACTCACCCTGCAGACCATTTTGAAGTCAAAACCCCTCAGCAAAGGAAAAGAAAAAAGTACATACATAATTATCTATAAATAATAAATTTATGGAACCTTCTTTCTACCTTTATTAAATTAGTGAAATTTTTATTGAAATTTTTATTATTTTATTTTTATTAAAATTTATCTTATGATGTTTGTCAGGACCTGAGGTTTTGTCAACACGCTAGTGTTAATCTTTAAATACAGTATGCTATGCGTTAAAAAATGACTTTAGACCAGCAGGAATATACAAAGGGAAACCTCTTCTTGCGGGTTTGAATAGTTTTTGTGTTGTTGTGTTTTCATGATTGGGTTTAACTACCTTATATAAAAGCCATTCAAAGGTTAGACTTATAACCAATATCCCCTTGAGCTAATCCGGTACAAGAATCAATATAGACTTGACATCGTCACACTTGTAGATATAACAATAAGATAAATATTTCATTCATATTGCTTACCTATAGGAGGTGCTAACATGGCTAAAGCAGCCTTTTTGTCGGTCGCTGTAGTTTTACTGGTCATTGTGACAGCAGTCTTCTTGACTGTACATCGCCGACGCAGGTAAGATCAGGGGCGGCAGAGTATTAAAGTGGGGGGGGGGGGGCGGTGTACCAGCAAAAAAAGGGGCAACTACAAAGCGAAAAAAGGACCATTTTGTGACATTGGTATTACCTTACAGTTTAATGAATACACTATCAAGCAACATTTTGTTCATTTTTTTTGTTTCTATCTTTACATGGTTTTGGATATTGCCTCAGCCCCCCCCCCCCCCAATTTTTAACAGTTGTCTGTAATTTGCGAGCGAGCAAAAATTTGCAACTTTTTCTAATGCTGATGAGAAGGTGAAAAGGGGCACGTATTAGAAGGGGAACATTTATTTATTAGAAAGAAAAAGAGATCTTTTTCATACAAATGGGGCACTTAAAGGAGAATTAACCCCAGAATATAAATGTACTTATGTTCAAATGTGTAATATATCCTTAATCATTGGCCTGTATCACTTTAGAAATTAAATATCAGAAAAGGGTTTAAATCAAGACAATCTAGCACATGGTATCATCTGCTAACACTTTACATGGGGGCTGCCATTTTCTTGGTGGTATGGAGTTGTACATGAACCATTGGAAACCGTTCTGGTCAGGAATATATTATTAATCCTAGGGCTAAATTGCTTCTCTTCATTACAAAAAATCCCCATATATGATGGAAAATATATAACAGGTGTATACATATATTCTAAAATTTGAAATGTATAGATTTCTTTTTAAATTATCTGGTTTTGCTAAATATAAATCGATTTCTTTGGCTTGCCTGGCAGAACAGAAAATAATTTATACAACGCGCGTTCTGACTATTGAAGTCCATTATCTCAAAGCAGGTGAATGCATAGTTTGTCACTATTGACGCACAGGAAAGTTATCATCCATAAATTTGAATTAATTTGCTCCATCGCGTATGTCATAGTATCAAGAAAATGGATTTCTGTTTAGTAAAATAATAATTTCAAAGAAATATAAAACACATTTTTATTTTTAGAATATATGTATATATCTGTTAAATATTTTAAATCTGAAATGGGATTTTGTGTCAGGAAGAAAGACAATTTTGCATTCGGATTAGAAATATCTTCATTTACACATCAAGAAAATGGCAGCCCCCGAGTATCGCTAGCAGACGATAAATGTTACTGACAAAATCTTGCTTTATACCCATCTCGTATATTTTAATGCAAAACTACGTAGGACAACAAGAAGGAATAGATTACATCTTTGAATATAAGCACATTTATATTTTGAGGTTAATTCCCCTTTAAGGGGTTCTTGAAAAAGTGGGGGGGGGGGGGGGTGGTGCGCCACCTGCTGCCACCCCCTGGGTGCGCGTCCTCTAAGTAAGATCATCACTATGGTTTATTCATGTCGTTTTGCGAAGATTCATAATTGCGAAGGTTCGTATTTCCGAAAGTTCGTTACTCCGATTCTTCGATGGCTCAAAATTCCCAAAATGAAAGAGGTTTCGCAATTGTAAATGTTCATGATTCAGAAAATTCAATAGAACCCTGATTCATTTTTTTAAAATTGAATTATGAACCTTCGGAATTATGAGCCTCCGGAAAACAAATTTTGGGAAAAACGAGTACCCGCCCACAATCATTATCACTGGCGAAAAGCAAGTGTAATTTTGATGAAAAGATGAAAGGAATAAATCAAAGCTCTTTTTCTGCAGATAAAATATCCAGATCACGTCGTGTCCACGTTACCTTCAAAAATCTTTTAAAATGTTGGAAGTTACCAGAAATCATGTCTGTATACATTGCTGATTGCTGCCTGAGCCACAACAGGGGGAGGGGGGGTGGGGTGGATGTTTTGTGCACTAAAGTTATGCCAGATTGGGTTTTGCTGTATAGGCTATTTTGCTGTATACAGTGACCTTCAAATGTCATGTAAAGCAACAGCAAAATCTCAATGATGATGACAAAAAAGGAATATTAGTTTTGTTCCTCTTTTCGAGTAGGCCATTATATAGACGGGGGGGGGGGGGGGGGGGCTGACACTTTTCGCCCGATTATTATAGTCTACTGTTTCTAAAATTGGACACATTTTTTGTAATTAACATGTACAGGAATCACATATTCGGTTACCTTACTGTACGAATTAAATTTGAGCACCTCGCTGCCAGTATAAGAGGACCGGTGTTTGTCTGAATATCGGAACTTGAAAACTCATGTGTGTGTGTGTGTGTGTGAAGATATCACAAGCCTGAGAGCTATAAAAATGGAAAATTATGACAAGGGATTAAAATTGTTTCTTACCAGTGTAAAATGCTATGCTCAATTTTAAGTATGAAAGATGCAGCTGTGCAGCTATGGATTATCTTCATGCTCATAATAATTAGCATAAAATGGAAATGATGGGAATAGTTGTTCAGATAGTAGTTCAAATAGTAGTTCTGATGGTATTTCCAGCTTGTTATAAATTCTGAACTATGAAATTCACATCAACAGGGCGGCACGGCAGGATGATCTTTCTGGAGATTATGGAAAACATCCAGGTGCCCATGTTTACGCCAGTGTCATCTTTTCTGCAAGTGGTGTTGACACAGATCACTCTGCCGTTGTCAGTGACATAGGTTTTAGCCACGGCCTTAGGACGCAACATCCTTCATCATCTCTGACCAATCCTGAAGGATCTAGCCATCCTCACATACATCGAGTATAGAGAGGAAGACCCTTCTATATCAGGACAAGGAAACTACATGGAGCTTTAAAAAAAGACTTGATGGACCGACGCATTACGAGGAGAACGGAGAATCAGAATTCTCTGTTGTTCTTGAAGGGTAGGATGAAACGGACAATACTAAGCAACAGTATCCAGGGGAACCTAATGTTGCAGAGGAGCAGGCTTATGATCATCTGAACCGTTGCCACGTCACCCGCACATAAACCCATATGGCCTTGTAACTGCCTTGTCTGACGACGACCATTACAACACATTGGCGTGCGGAAGTGAAGCAGAGCAAAATCAAAGCAGAAGTACGGACAGAACCAAATCGAAAGAAACAGGACAGGAAGCTGGAAACGAGTATCAAAACCAAAAATTAAATAGTTAATTAATCAAAGGACCTAGAAAACATGGACGGCAATCATGATCATTACAACGTTTTTGGTGAAACCGTAGACAACCAAAATCGAAAGGGAATATATGCTAGAAAATATAACTCTAAAACCTCCAGTGAAGGTTACCACGTCTTGCACTCCGCAAGGGAGCCGGGTGATTACCACCAGTACCAATACCCTGGACAACAACTAAACACTGGCCCAGCATCCAACGCCAGATCGACATTGGAAACCAATGAGAACGTGTATTATTATTCCATGGTCAATGACAAGGGGATTGTTGTGTTCAAAGAACCCTTAACTGTCACAAGACATACCAGCAAATGGGGACGACTATTTCTCTTTTTGTTAATATACAAGGACAAGTTGGTGCTGGAGACAGCAATGATGTCTGCATGAAGATGTTATGATTATTACTGAAACAACTGAAACTAAGATGGCTGAAGCTATTTTGTTTGCTGGACTCTTATTATGGTTGTGGTTGAATGGAACTAAGTTATTCATTCATTATTTGGAAGTCCATCGCTACGATGATTGTTTTCTTGCATGTCTCTACAATGCATCTCTGCTGGCAATGCGGAGGCTACAGACATTACATGTATGAAGTATGCCAAGCTGGTCCAAGTATGTTTGTAGTTTGGTGACGTTTCAGGGCTTTGAGGAGCCAAAAGGTTAACCATCGACCTACCACTCCAGCCTAACTGGGCTTGGGGGCTTGAACTTTCAACTCCCCATGTTTAAAAAAGGAAGCTCACTTAACGACTCCTTCTGCATGCTCATAGTTTGGCCATTCATGAACCTGAAATTGTTTTTTGATTTATTAAAATACTTTATTTTTCTATAGATTATAATTCCTGATTTCCAGAAATGGGTGTAACCCTCATTTAAACAGTCATTAGTTTTTTATTTTTTTTAGATGAACTACATGTAAATGAGCACTGAACATGATATTAGAATAATGCATAATGTATATAGCATTAAATGATATTAAGTAAAATCCCCTGAAAGTCACTTTTTCATGTAAATGTAATGTATATGTACATATATATATATATATATATATATATATATATATATGTGTGTGTGTGATCCAAAAAAGTGGTTTACGAAGAGGGCCGTTGCAAGACTATATATACCACAATGATTATGACCAAGCTTTCGGGCACCTGCCCTTCATCAGGATCTGGAATCAATAATAAGTAATAATGTATATAGTAACGACAGTACAGTACACATACAAAATGAGAATATTAAATACATCAACAAAATAGAACATAAGTTATGAAACGATAAGCATTTAGGCGACAGAAACATATAAATTAAGTAGATATGGCAGAAATTAATCGTATTGTAATTATCAATATACAAGAATATGTAAGAAGTGGTAAATTACCTTCCCGATTTGGGTACAAGTATTAAGACTGTGTGTAGCTAGTGAATAGTATGTTTTTGTTAGTGAAGTGAGGTGAATTAAAGTGTCTGGGGGGTCAGTGTTTACTTAGGCGTGAAGACGGAGGGTCATTGGTCTGCGTTTATACCACGTGGTCTTAGGGTTTGTAGTTTGGAGATCCAATGAGATTCTCTTTTCATGATAGTGTCGTGTTGTTTTGTTTTTACTATTTCAATGCCAGTGATGTTGATGTTGTGAACTGAGTGTCCCGGTAGGTTGAAATGTGTAGTGTATGGTAAAATCTTGATGTTCGACTTGTTTTTGTTGTAGTTGGTAACTTCTGATCTGGTGTTATTTAGGCGTGTGTATAGCGTAGTCTCTGTCTTTCCGACGTACTGCATATTGCATTTAGTACATGTAAGGAGGTATATTACCCACGATGATTTACAATTGATGTGATCGCGTATTTTGAACTTCTGTCCTGTGGAGGTGCTTGTGAACATGGTTGTATCTTGAATATGTTGATGAAGTGAGCATTTTTTGGCGTTGCATTTGTAGAATCCTAGCTGTGGCGTAGGGTTGTCTGTGTCTGTTAGCGGGATTTGTGTGTTGTTGGCGTGATTATTGTTGCTGTTGTTGGCGTGATTATTGTTGCTGTTGGTGACGTGATTGTTGTCGTTGTTGCTGTTGTTGTTGTTGTTGTTTGTCTTGATGTTCGGTGCTTTGGCGTTGACAAGTAAGTCGCGGAGTGATTTGCTGCGGCGGAACGATGTCATATGAGCTGTAGGGAAGATGGTTTGTAGTGTCTGGCATTGTTGGATAAGTTGATAGTGCTTGTGGATGATTTTGGGCACTGCTGATGTGCTGGGTGTATATGTGATAGAGAAATGCACATTAGTGGAGGCCTTCTTCTCCTTTTTGGTGAGGAGTTGGTCTCGGGGTATGGTGGTGGCCTTGTGTACTTGCTGATTGACCATGTTTGTGTTGTATTGACGATGTATTAGATGTGCTTCTAGTTTGTTGAGATGGTAGGTTGCTCTGTCCTGATTCGAACAAATTCGTCTGATGCGGGTGGCTTGACTGAAAGGGATACTGTGAAATGTGTGTTTGGGGTGGCAGGATGTGGGGAGAAGATACGTATGTTTATCTGTAGGTTTGTTGTACAGTTCTGTTTGGAGTGTTCCATCTTTGAGTTGAAGTAGTGTGTCAAGAAAGCTGACTTCCGAGTTAGAGTAGTTGAAAGTGTATTTGATCGTGTGATGTTTTCTGTTGATTGTATCTTGGAATTTTGAGAGGAGTCGTGGAGAGCCAGACCAAATGAACTGAATATCATCTATGAAGCGTTTCCATGACCCCGCGATGATAGCATGGTGTCTCGAGTTAAGAATGTTGTTCTCAAGCTCGCCCATGAAGATGTTGGCGTAAGAAGGTGCGACTGGTGTGCCCATGGCAGTCCCTTCGATTTGTAGGTAATGTTGATTCTGGAACTGGAAGTTGTTGAGTGTTAGAACTAGTTCTAGGAGGCGCATGAGTTGATCTGTTGGTGGATGTTGTGTGTTTCTTGTGTTGAGTGCGTTTTTACAGGCTGTCATGCCTTCGCCATGGGGGATATTTGTGTAAAGAGACGTGACGTCTGCCGTTATACCAGTATGGTGCGTTCTGGGAATGGGGCATGGGATCTGTTCAGACTTTCCACATGATTGAGGAAGTCTGTTGTGTCTTGAAGGTAGGATGGGAGTTTTTCGACTAACGGACGGAGGTGATAGTCTAGATATTTTGATATCTGTACTGTTGGACAGGAGCATCCTGACACAATAGGCCTTCCAGGGTTATTAGGTTTGTGGATTTGGGGGAGGAAGTACATGTTGGGACAGGATACGTTGGCAGGGACCAAGGTTTTTTTTTATTTTCTTGTCTTCGTCAAGTAGGTCAATAGCTTGTTTGACCTGGAGTAGGTGTTTTTGTGTCGGGTCCGAGTCAAGTTTTTTGTATGTAGTTTCGTCGGAGAGTTGGCGTACCCCTTCAGCAATATAGTCTTTAGAGGACATGACTACAACTGCTGATCCTTTGTCTGCTGGTTTTATGACAATGTTGGGGTTCTTTCTGAGTCTGTCAAGTGCTTTACGTTCAGAGGAGGATAAGTTGTCTTTGAATTTGTTTTTTTCGTACTTATATAATATGACGGAGAACCGCAAACGTAAAACACTGAGACTGATCACAATTATATATATATATATATATATATATATATATATATTCACTTATGTACATTTATATAAAGAAAAACGAGGTGGAGATGTATTAAGTGCCAATTGAATTGTACTTTCCAAATTTTCGGAAACGGATTACAACAACATAAACTTCTATATAATAGAAGTTTAAGTTTAAGTTTTAAGTTACTGTTGTTCATTTCATGTTTTGTAAAGCGCTTAGAAGTTACACGTACATCAGCGCTCTATAACTGTTATATTTTATTATTATTTTTATATGAAATATTCTTACACAGGCAAATAGGCAAGGCTTGTGGTTTCAAGATTTGAGGATTTTGTTGAATGAAGCGTTATTTTGCTGTTGACATACATGTACGCTGACTAGTGGAGGTGTTGCCACTGCGGGCCTGTGTTGGAGTATTTGTTCATTTATTAATTTTGTTTTGAGGGGCGGGGGATTCTTGTTTATGTCCTTCAGATTTGAAAAAAAAAATATCATTTTGATGCTTATAGTGTAAATGTTAAACACAGTACATTATAAATGATTTTTATGTAAATGAGACAACACGTGATATATATATATATATATATATATATATGTATATATATATATATATATATATATATATATATATATATATATATATATATATTATTGTACAGAATATAAAAATGGTGAGTTAATAAAAAGGAAACCCACATTAGAATCCTAATTTTAAAAATTTCAACTGGAATGGAGTTATGGAGACCATTACAAAAAACCATGGTCTGACCATCCATTTCATTCAAAACTTTGACAGAGGCAAATTTGACATGGATCAGGAAAAATGTCACTGTTCAGCTGTCCGTGGTCACATTGTGTTGACCAAATGGACACCACTTCAAAAAGATTGCTCTTGTGTTTGCACTCATCCCGAAACATTAATGTGACGAGATACTGAAGGCATGGTTTTAGTTTCTTAGCATGACTGGTAATTAGTCACCCATTGCTAATTTCATTGGGCATTGTCTTATCTTCACCTCTGTTGTCATCAACATAATAAGTTGCATAATAAAATTGTCATCCTTTATGACAAATTCCCGATACCATTTCTGTCATGTGATTTATCCTTCATTTTTTCTATGAATCTCAAATTGAGAGCGGTTTCCTTTCGAAAAAAAAAGACATATGAGCAGCCTGTTTCGTATTGCAACAAGTACCTCGTGGTGATAACAAAAATCAACACTTGACCTAATTTTCATGAAAACCTTCAAAGGAATCATTACTTATGAATTGAGTGGAAACTGATCAGATCTCCCAACATCTATTCTCTCTCTCACTCTCTCTTCCTGACTTATTTCTCTCTCAAGGTATGACTCCAATTAGTATGTGAAGAATTTGATTTTGATTTTTATGTTTGATATGCCCTTCTTCCCATAACTTTAACAGATAAAGCTTTTGAACAAATGAAAATTGTATGTGTGTTTCGTAAACGGCTGCTAAGTGTCCAAAGGATTTGTGAGTGAGTGTGTGTGTGTGTGTGTGTGTGTGTGTGCTTTGTTTTGTTCTCATTATTTGTCTGGAATGGGTTAATACCTTTTAACGTATGAAATGCGTTAATAAGCCTTTATCCCAAGTCTAGACACCAAGGATGAAGTTGGAAGTCTCCCCGTCCGCCAAGGCCGGGCGGAACAGGTGCTCCCCCTTTTTTACGAGCTTGTTTATGCAAACCAAGCTCGGCGGTGGAGATTTCCAACTTCTCTTCCACTTTTCTTCGTGGTCTTATTCGAGTAGCATGATTTGACTTTCCCTGCTTGCTTCTACCAGAATTTCGTAAAATAATTTTTCCCTCCTCCTCCCCACACGTCCACCATAACAGGATGGGGACTCAGTGTAATTTGTTTGTTTGTTTGTTTGTTTGTTTGTTTGTTTGTATTCGCGCTCTGGAGCAATAAGCTTGGTTGCACTCTAAAGTGAGCCGGAAGGGAATTTTCCGTCCGGCCCACTTTTCACTAATTTTGGCCCACTTTTGGCTTTCACCACTTTTATAATTTTATTACATTTTTGGCAAAAGGTGTTTTTGGGTCGGGCGTTTTGCCCTTGCCGGAGCGCGTCCAAAAAATGCCCTCTTAATTAGGAATTTTTTGGCCACATCACATCCTGATATTCAGTACGCTTACATTTTGTAAATTAAAACAGTGTATAACGAGAGGCTTCCTGAGATGAAGGGTTCGAATTTAGCTTTGGAACAATCGAAAAAATAATGCACATTATATCCCACGTTTGCCAGGGAGGTTGTGACAAGCTGAGAAATCTTGTCGCATATTGGCCGGGGATGGATTTTGATTAGTATTTCCCTACGTTGGCCACGTGACAAGCTGAGAAATCTTGCCACGAAATTTACGTAGGAAGGGCGAGCTGAGAAATCTTGCCATGGATTCTGGCAAGCTGAGAAATCTTGCCAGGAATTTTGGAGACTTTGCAAGCTGAGAAATCTTGCATTTTGTTCTGGAATTAGTTAACCAATTATTGTCCAAAATGGGATTTATTGCGGCAAGCTGAGAAATCTTGCCTGTTGCCACGAGTTTTAAATAGTAAGTTTCATTACGAATCTTAGATTGATATACAATGAAAATCAAAGAGCCTGGGCTCGTTGGAAATCTATCTCAGGAGGCCTCAACATATGATATTATATGAAGTACGATATGAAATTATGTCATGCTTATCGTTAATGATTATGGAATGTTATGGAGCGGATTCTATCTTCGATAATGCTACTCGAATTATTATTAAACCACGGAATACCGCAATCAACTTTGTTTTGTTCTCATTATTTGTCTGGAATGGGATAATGTTTATCCATGGTACTTTAGAACCTGCAGGGAGTGACTCAGATGGATCGATAGCCATGTGTGTATCCACGTGAAGTTTCTCCAGTCTTTCTTCCCATAGTTTTTGTGCTGCCTTCTAAAGGGGAGACAGGAGCAAGGAAACTTCTCCGCTATTTCAAGCGTTGAGGTACCAAAGGTGGCTATAGAGGGGTGTCTTTCATCCTCTGATTGCATGAGACGTTCCTTTTGGCTGGCTACTGTCCGTCTTAATTCAGGGGGAGCGATACCAGAGAGAAGATAGAGGTGGTCTGTCTTGGTGGGTTTCATGCAACCGGTGATGCAGCGACAGCTTGTGTTCAGCACAGGATTTATCTTCTTGATGATTAACATATCATTAGAAACCTTTGCTTGGAACCCGAAGGAATTTATAATGATTCATTTGATGTAACAAACCCAAAATAAGAGTTTCTACAAAAGTGGCAAGACCAGAAATATAAGAGTTTCTAAAAAAGTGGCAAAGAGTTCAGGAAGAAGAATAGACCAATTTAGATATATTTAAGTTGATAAACAATTTTTCCCAGATTCCCAACATTCATTTCTTAGATGGAATCAGCATTGCATCCATGCATACATTAGTTGTAGCTATGTTGGGCAATCCTCGGGCTTGAAAAAAATATCAAGATAGAGTAGTTGGTTTTAAAGAATGGATATTTATCATTTTGAAAGTAGAGTAATAGTAAATATATTTATGAGATATAACTATGCTTAGTATCATGTAAAGAAGAAGAAGAAAAAAAAAAGAAGAAAAATTAGAAAAAGACCAACCATCTCTCTACTCTGTTTCCAACCCCATCATTTACATCCATAATTTTGCCTACCAACATGCTGCATTATGTTAATAAATACAGAAAGTGGGCTTCGTATACATTATTAGTCATATAGATTCTCAAAGTGATATTTATTAAAACATTTTTTCTATACGCATATTTGAACATATATTAAAAGCGAACTAAGAGGTCGAATGCGAATCGTTGACAGACCATCGTCGACCAGGGGGGGGGGGGGGTGCAGTCCCCCCACCCCAAGAAAATATTGGGGGGATGCATATATCGTTTTACTCCTCTCCCCAATAAATCAAGACGTCTAAAATAAAATAAGGAAAAATGATGCAAAAATCGGGAAATGAAACCTTCCAAGCAATGGAATACAAAAGGTATTACACCATCAGACTTCAATTTCGCCGTGCGCTTCGCGTGCAAATTTTCTATTTTTCCTTGTTTCATGTAACCATGGAGAAGGCGAGAAGCTGGTAATTTAGAGGCGTTAAAAAACACCCCCCCCCCTATATACCTTCATTGCCCCCTCCCCAAATCCGAACAATGAATCGACGCCCCTTTTGGGAATTTTAGTATACTTTAACTTCCTCAATCTACGTACAGTGCAGAACACGTAAGCAATGAATTGCTCTTACATTTTTATATTGAATTGAGTAGTAATTACCTCCTCGGTCCATCACATTCATGTGATGTTAGATTTTGGACAAAGCATTGTCTTCTCTTAATGAAAATGGATTACCATGCCACAGATTTTAGAAAAAGAACATCAGGAATGGCCTATTTTGGAACTCTCACCTTAGTTTTCTGGATTATAGTCGTGGCAGTTTCTGTCGCCGATGAGCAGAAGCCAGGTAAGACCATTCGAAGAATCGTTGACAAACTCATATGCGAGTTTGATTCATCTTCATGATAATCTATATAAAGTGGTTAAAAGATCTGCTACAATGTGTTCATTATCTTGAAGTTAAACTATAGGCCTTTTATGTGAGGAGACGTAGAACAGCAAAACTTTGCATTTTAAAGCACATTAAACGGTGTATTGAACCTTTAATCTGTATAATATTGTAATGTTTATTGCATTTGTCAAAACTAGAGGATTTCTGCCTCCGGGATCCCCCGCCCCTTGCTGTATCAATTATTTTAAAATTCAGGCATGTGAATGATGTAAAATCAATTTGCACATTTTCTATTGATGTTTTTAAAAAATGCACACGATATTTCTCATTGCCTTGAAATTAAACTGTTGATATGCCACTATGTTTTCTTTTCTGTTAAAGCATTCTCATTTTCTAAAACTGATTAAAAAATATATATATATTGGGGGAGGGGGTATGCAATCATTGGTAATAACGAAGGTCCCTTTAGGTATGAATGCAGAAGTAAACAATATTTCCGATAGGCTCACTCAACAATATAATAAATGAAGAGCTAGGTCGTATTCATAAAATCCTTTGAAACTAGAGCTGTAGGGGTTGTAATGGTTCCTAGATGATGAGCCTCATTGAACAAATGCTGTGTTCGAAATGCTTAATTTTAAGAGGAGCGCTTTACCAAGCATATTTTCTTTCTTTTTTTTTCACTTCGTTATTTATGCCCGAATAGGGATTGATATAATACTTTACATTTAACTCTCGAACTCTGAACATAATATTTTTGTTTAATGTTTGCAGATTGGACCTGTAACTTTAATATTAATGGTGACTGTGACATCGCACAAGGGCGTGGTGACGATGGTGAATAGAGACGAGAACACAGTAAAATATTCGGTAAGTTTATTGCGGGACTAAATTCCTTCCTCGACAAGACTATTCGTTCAGAGAGTATAGTGCCCCGATGTAAGATTATCGAGAAACCATTTTGTTGATTAAAAACACAGCTATAGACTCTCCATAGTTTCACCCTAGCCCTTCACTCCTTCCTCTTCCAGCTTTTCCTTATAAAATCATATCTTTCTTATTAGTTGTCCAATTATCCGCAAATTTGTTTGTTTGTTTGTTTGTTTGTTTGAATGTTCCGCTTGATTTAAAGAAAGTTATTCTTGGACCAGACATAATCATATTCAGAAAATTATCTGAAAGCCCCCCCCCCCCCCCACGAAAGCAGAAGAAGAAAACCCGGGTCATCAGCGTTTTACGGTGTACTTCCCCCCCCCCCCCCCCCCCTTTGATCCGCTCCTGTACAGCTCAGTTGACAGTTACGATAGTATTAATAGGCGTTGACCCAAACTGCATTAATAAGAAAAGAGATGATCATCCTAAAAATTAGATATAACATATGACATATGTTTAAAAACAAATATTGAAAGTCACGTTGATAATGAAATTCACGGAATTTGAAATGGAATGCGATTGTGGATGAAACTGCATAACTCTTTGGAGATCAGAAAATGCAATATTTTCTAAGTTTTTATGTAAGTTACTCCTAGAGACTGCAGTGTGGTGATGTACGCTCTAAAAATATATTTTATTATGATTATTATTATTGTTTCTATCATTGTTATTATTATTATTATTATCATTATTATTATTATTATTATTATTATTATTATTATTATTATTATTATTATTATTATTTTCATTATTATTATTATTATTATTATTATTGTTGTTCGTTTCAAAAAGGACGCACCCCTTCTAATTTATTTAATTTCATTCCATTTTACATTCTACAATACGAATTGCCGACCCCCGGAATCCTCAGTGTTCGAATGTCAAAATTTTTTACGGTTTCTTTATGTCCGTTTTACATTATGTTCTACAGGGGAGTATTATTATGGTGCCCGTTTTGATTCGCATAATCCGGGTGATACAATGGTGTGCCACCTCCCATCTGTGTTTCAATCAACATCAGGACAGCTAAAGATCCGTTATTACAGTTCCAATGGGCTTTTTGAAATCTCAGTCTGTAACGGCGGGCCTGTCGTGAGATCCTTGCGACCAACACGTTTACCCGGAGGGCGGGAGACTGCCACTGTTGATATCATGTGTCCCTCTGCGATGAAGGTAAGAAAATTTACCCAGTCACAAGAGGGACATCAAATCTAATTGCTCTGATTGTGCACGAAAAAACGTATTTTCATTCCGTGATAATATGAATAATAAACTATAGATACATCGCAAATATTTCATGACTGAATATATTTTAAAGACCAAACTACATAATATATATTTTTTTTCCATTAAGGAATAAGTTAGGCAGTTAGGTGCTCAGTTAAGGTTTATAAAAAAGACAAAACGAATATACCAATAAACATGGATTTTGAATGATTCTGTTCCATACTTGACAGATTCTTTGAAATAACACAGAAACTATTACTTACAACGTCCACATGCCTGACCAATAAAATGATTCTTTCGATGTCATATAATATTACGACAAACCATGTTAGTACTTCTGGAACATAAAACTAATTTGGACTTTTCCTATGAATGAAATGACTAGAGAACATATTGATGTTATTAACTAATGCAGTAATGAATATTTGTCTGACATTACGGTTAAGCGATTGTCTGTGAAACAAATTCTAATTGAAAAAATCTTTAGAAGAAAGTTCAGTTCAATTTGGTTTATTTTTTAAATTACATATTTCATGTTGCACCTTGTCTGTTCTGTTATAGTTATTGTTCAAAAATGTTGAAGATAAACATAAGTATATAGAATATATGAAATCGATTGGTTTTCTTGTCTAGATATTTGTAAATACAAGTTAAATTGAAATGAAGTTACGAAGGAGCTTAAAGTTAAAGCATAGCTTGTAATACAGTTATCATAAGTCTATACCAAAATTATGAGAAAGGACAAAGCAAAGTGTAAAGCAATATGATTAAATGAATATGAGAATATAGTGTACATCGAAGATGAATTCAACTGCAAATCACACAAATGTTGTGCAGTTTTCATTTTGGAGGATTTTCCCAACTGTGTACCCTTTTTGCTACGTGTTGTATAAAGGTAAACCATTTAACAAAATACTCCTATAATTATAGGATTTGTTTAACAGGTCTACACCTTCCTATGTATAATGGGGTTTATTTCATTTCCCTTTGATTCTATCTCAAATATTTCAGATATCATTCACAGCAGTCAATTTAGGAGGTTTGAGGCGCAAATTTGTTGATATCTACAACATCAGAGTCTTTGCAGATTTTCCAATGACATCAGGTATGTACTAATACATTGGGGATTGTCGGATATAAAGCCAAATGAACCTTTTCATAATCTGTTAGAACAGCTCTCATTTTAAGTATATGTTTTTACAGATAAGAATGACATATTCTTTGAATTCTGGCACGAAGACAGAAACAACACGGATATCAAATATCCACATAATTTATAAAGTTCATGGATTTTCTCTCTTTCCTTTTTTTGTTTTGTTTTGCTTTTGTTTATCTATAATTACTTCTAGACCGCTAGAGAGACTGACTAAGAGAAATGTAGATAGCTAATATAGATAGACAGAGAGAGAGAGAGAGAGAGAGAGAGAGAGAGGGGGGGGGGGGGGGAGATCTGACTTCATGTGTTTATGTTGATGATAAAAAGACTATATTTTCCATCGATTATATATATATATATATATATATATATATATATATATATATAAGTAATGTGAATTGTAACACCAATATTATAAAAAAATTATAGTTAAAATATCACGGTTTTGTTTTGTAATCGCCAACACAGATGCTCCACGAACTAAGTCCACCAGGAAAATGACAATGGTAATTAATCAGTCACCCTCGCAGATTTCCACGTTTAGGTCGACATCGATAATCTCTCCAAATCATATCAACAGAACAGTAAAGGAAACAACTCCTACAGTCAAATCAACTGGACTCACCCTGCAGACGATTTTGAAGTCAAAACCCCTCAGCAAAGGAAAAGAAAAAAGTACCTATATAATTATCTATAAATAATAAATTTATGGAACCTTCTTTCTACCTTTATTAAATTAGTGAATTTTTTAAAAAAATTGTTATGATTTTATTTTTATCAAAATTTCTCTTATGATGTTTGTCAGGACCTGAGGTTTTGTCAACACGCTATTGTTAATCTTTAAATACAGTATGCTATTCGTTAAAAATGACTTTAGACCAGCAGGAATATGCAAAGGGAAACCTCTTCTTGCGGTTTTGAATAGTTTTTGTGTTGTTGTGTTTTCGTGATTGGGTTTAACTACCATATATAAAAGCCATTCAAAGGTTAGACTTATAACCAATATCCCCTTGAGCTAATCCGGTACAAGAATCAATATAGATTTGACATCGTCACACTTGTAGATATAACAATAAGATAAATATTTCATTAATATTGCTTACCTATAGGAGGTGCTAACATGGCTAAAACAGCCTATATCTCGGTCGGTGTAGTTTTACTGGTCACAGTGACAGCAGTCTTCTTGACTGTACATCGCCGACGCAGGTAAGATCAGGTGCGGCAGAATTTTAAAGTGGGGGGGGGGGGGGGGTGTACCAGCAAAAAAAGGGGCAACTACAAAGCGAAAAAAGGACCATTTTGTGACATTGGTATTACCTTACAGTTTGATGAATACACTATCAAGCAACATTTTCTTCATTTTTTTGTTTCTATCTTTACATGGTTTTCGATATTTTTAACAGTTGTCTGTTATTTGCGAGCGAGCAAAAATGTGCAGACTTTTTCTAATGCTGATGAGAAGGTGAAAAGGGGCACGTATCAGAAGGGGAAAGGGTATTTATTAGAAAGAAAAAGAGATCTTTTTCATAGAAATGGGGCACTTTGGGGTTCTTGAAAAGTGGGGGAGGGGGGGGGGGTGGTGCGCTACCTGCTGCCACCCCCTGGGAGCGCGGCCTCTAAGTAAGATCATCACTATAGTTTATTCTTGTCGTTTTGCCAAGGTTCATAATTGAGAAGGTTCGTATTTCCGAAAGTTCTTTACTCCGATTCTTCGATGGTTCAAAATTCCGAAAATGAAAGAGGTTTCGCAATTGTAAATGTTCATGATTCAGAAAATTCAATAGAACCCTGATTCATTTTTTTTTTTTGATTGAATTATGAACCTTCGGAATTATGAGCCTCCGGAAAACGAATCTTGGGAAAAACGAGTACACGCCCCAAATCATTATCACTGGCGAAAAACAAGTGTAATTTTGATAAAAAGATGGAAGGAATAAATCAAAGCTCTTTTTCTGCAGATAATTATCCAGATCACGTCATGTCCACGTTACCTTCAAAAATCTTTTAAAATGTTGGAAGTTACCAGAAATCATGTCTGTATACATTGCTGATTGCTGCCTGAGCCACAACAGGGGGGGGGGGGGGGGGGAGGGGTGGGGTGGATTTTTTTGTGCACTAAAGTTATGCCAGATTGGGTTTTGCTGTATAGGCTATTTTGCTGTAAAGTGACCTTCAAATGTCATGTAAAGCAACAGCAAAATCTCAATAATGATGAAAAAAGAGGAATATTAGTTTTGTTCCTCTTTTCGAGTAGGCCATTATATAGACCGGGGGGGGGGGGGGGGGCTGACACCTTTCGCCCGATTATCATAGTCTACTGTTTCTAAAATTGGACACATTTTTTGTAGTGAACATGTTCAGGAATCACATATTCGGTTACCTCGCTGTCCGAATTAAATTTGAGCACCTCGCTGCCAGTATAAGAGGACCGGTGTTTGTCTGAATATCGGAACTTGAAAACTCATGTGTGTGTGTGTGTGTGTGTGAAGCTATCACAAGAGCTATAAAAATGGAAAATTGTGACAAGGGATTAAAATTGTTTCTTACCAGTGTAAAATGCTATGCTCAATTTTGAGTATGAAAGATGCAGCTGTGCAGCTATGGATTATCTTCATGCTCATAATAATTAGCATAAAATGGAAATGATGGGAATAGTTGTTCAGATAGTAGTTCAAATAGTAGTTCTGATGGTATTTCCAGCTTGTTATAAATTCTGAACTATGAAATTCATATCAACAGGGCGGCACGACAGGATGATCTTTCTGGAGATTATGGAAAACATCCAGGTGCCCATGTTTACGCCAGTGTCATCTTTTCTGCAAGTGGTGTTGACACAGATCACTCTGCCGTTGTCAGTGACATAGGTTTTAGCCACGGCCTTAGGACGCAACATCCTTCATCATCTCTAACCAATCCTGAAGGATCTAGCCATCCTCACATACATCGAGTATAGAGAGGAAGACCCTTCTATATCAGGACAAGGAAACTACATGGAGCTTTAAAAAAAGACTTGATGGACCGACGCATTACGAGGAGAACGGAGAATCAGAATTCTCTGTTGTTCTTGAAGGGTAGGATGAAACGGACAATACTAAGCAACAGTATCCAGGGGAACCTAATGTTGCAGAGGAGCAGGCTTATGATCATCTGAACCGTTGCCACGTCACCCGCATATGAACCCATATGGCCTTGTAACTGCCTTGTCTGACGACGACCATTACAACACATTGGAGTGCGGAAGTGAAGCAGAGAAAAATCAAAGCAGAAGTACGGACAGAACCAAATCGAAAGGAACTGGACAGGAAGCTGGAAACGAGTATCAAAACCAAAAATTAAATAGTTAATTACTCAAAGGACCTAGAAAACATGGACGGCAATCATGATCATTACAACGTTTTTGGTGAAACCGTAGACAACCAAAATCGAAAGGGAATATATGCTAGAAAATATAACTCTAAAACCTCCAGTGAAGGTTACCACGTCTTGCACTCCGCAAGGGAGCCGGGTGATTACCACCAGTACCAATACCCTGAACAACAACTAAACACTGGCCCAGCATCCACATCCGCATCGACATTGGACACCAATGAGAACGTGTATTATTATTCCATGGTCAATGACAAGGGGATTGTTGTGTTCAAAGAACCCTTAACTGTCACAAGACATACCAGCAAATGAGGACGACTATTTCTCTTTTTGTTGATATACAAGGACAAGTTGGTGCTGGAGACAGCAATGATGTCTGCATGAAGATGTTATGATTATTACTGAAACAACTGAAACTAAGATGGCTGAAGCTATTTAGTTTGTTGGACTCTTATTATGGTTGTGGTTGAATGGAACTAAGTTATTCATTCATTATTTGGAAGTCCATCGCTACGATGATGAGATAATTCAACTCTTGATTGTTTTCTTGCATGTCTCTACAATGCATCTCTGCTGGCAATGCGGAGGCTACAGACATTACATGTATGAAGTATGCCAAGCTGGTCCAAGTATGTTTGTAGTTTGGTGACGTTTCAGGGCTTTGAGGAGCCAAAAGGTTAACCATCGACCTACCACTCCAGCCTAACTGGGTTTGGGGGCTTGAACTTTCAACTCCCCATGTTTAAAAAAGGAAGCTCACTTAACGACTCCTTCTGCATGCTCATAGTTTGGCCATTCATGAACCTGAAATTGTTTTTTGATTTATTAAAATACTTAATTTTTCTATAGATTATAATTTCTGATTTCCAGAAATGGGTGTGACTCTCATTTAAACAGTCATTAGTTTTTTTTAAAGTTTTTTTTTAGATGAACTACATGTACATAAGCACTGAACATGATATTAGAATAATGCATAATGTATATAGCATTAAATGATATTAAGTAAAATCCCCTGAAGGTCACTTTTTCATGTAAATGTAATATATATATGTACATATATATATATACATATATATATATATACATATATATATATATATATATATATATATATATTATATATTCACTTATGTACATTTATATAAAGAAAAACGAGGTGGAGATGTATTAAGTGCCAATTGATTTGTACTTTCCAAATTTTCGGAAACGGATTACAACAACATAAACTTCTATATAATATAAGTTTAAGTTTAAGTTTTAAGTTACTGTTGTTCATTTCATGTTTTGTAAAGCGCTTAGAAGTTACACGTACATCAGCACTCTCTAACTGTTATATTTTATTATTATTATTATATAAAATATTCTTACACAGGCAAATAGGCAAGGCTTGTGGTTTCAAGATTTGAGGATTTTGTTGAATGAAGCGTTATTTTGCTGTTGACATACATGTACGTTGACTAGTGGAGGTGTTGCCACTGCGCGCCTGTGTTGGAGTATTTGTTCATTTATTAATTTTGTTTTGAGGGGCGGGGGATTTTTGTTTATGTCCTTCAGATTTGAAAAAAAAATATAATTTTGATGCTTAGGGTGTAAATGTTAAACACAGTACATTATAAATGATTTTTATGTAAATGAGACAACACGTGATATACAGGTATATATATATATATATATATATATATATTATTGTACAGAATATATAAATGGTGAGTTAATAAAAAGGAAACCCATATTAGAATCCTAATTTTAAAAATTTCAACTGGAATGGAGTTATGGAGACCATTAAAAAAAAACATGGTCTGACCATCCATTTCATTCAAAACTTTGACAGAGGCAAATTTGACATGGATCAGGAAAAATGTCACTGTTCAGCTGTCCGTGGTCACATTGTGTCGACCAAATGGACACCACTTCAAAAAGATTGCTCTTGTGTTTGCACTCATCCCGAAACATTAATGTGACGAGATACTGAAGGCATGGTTTTAGTTTCTTAGCATGACTGGTAATTAGTCACCCATTGCTAATTTCATTGGGCATTGTCTTATCTTCACCTCTGTTTATCATCAACATAATAAGTTGCATAATTAAAATTGTCATCCTTTATGACAAATTCCCGATACCATTTCTGTCATGTGATTTATCCTTCATTTTTTCTATGAATCTCAAATTGAGAGCGGTTTCCTTTCGAAAAAAAAAGACATATGAGCAGCCTGTTTCGTATTGCAACAAGTACCTCGTGGTGATAACAAAAATCAACACTTGACCTAATTTTCATGAAAACCTTCAAAGGAATCATTACTTATGAATTGAGTGGAAACTGATCAGATCTCCCAACATCTATTCTCTCTCTCACTCTCTCTTCCTGACTTATTTCTCTCTCAAGGTATGACTCCAATTAGTATGTGAAGAATTTGATTTTGATTTTTATGTTTGATATGCCCTTCTTCCCATAACTTTAACAGATAAAGCTTTTGAACAAATGAAAATTGTATGTGTGTTTCGTAAACGGCTGCTAAGTGTCCAAAGGATTTGTGAGTGAGTGTGTGTGTGTGTGTGTGTGTGTGTGTGCTTTGTTTTGTTCTCATTATTTGTCTGGAATGGGTTAATACCTTTTAACGTATGAAATGCGTTAATAAGCCTTTATCCCAAGTCTAGACACCAAGGATGAAGTTGGAAGTCTCCCCGTCCGCCAAGGCCGGGCGGAACAGGTGCTCCCCCTTTTTTACGAGCTTGTTTATGCAAACCAAGCTCGGCGGTGGAGATTTCCAACTTCTCTTCCACTTTTCTTCGTGGTCTTATTCGAGTAGCATGATTTGACTTTCCCTGCTTGCTTCTACCAGAATTTCGTAAAATAATTTTTCCCTCCTCCTCCCCACACGTCCACCATAACAGGATGGGGACTCAGTGTAATTTGTTTGTTTGTTTGTTTGTTTGTATTCGCGCTCTGGAGCAATAAGCTTGGTTGCACTCTAAAGTGAGCCGGAAGGGAATTTTCCGTCCGGCCCACTTTTCACTAATTTTGGCCCACTTTTGGCTTTCACCACTTTTATAATTTTATTACATTTTTGGCAAAAGGTGTTTTTGGGTCGGGCGTTTTGCCCTTGCCGGAGCGCGTCCAAAAAATGCCCTCTTAATTAGGAATTTTTTGGCCACATCACATCCTGATATTCAGTACGCTTACATTTTGTAAATTAAAACAGTGTATAACGAGAGGCTTCCTGAGATGAAGGGTTCGAATTTAGCTTTGGAACAATCGAAAAAATAATGCACATTATATCCCACGTTTGCCAGGGAGGTTGTGACAAGCTGAGAAATCTTGTCGCATATTGGCCGTGGATGGATTTTGATTAGTATTTCCCTACGTTGGCCACGTGACAAGCTGAGAAATCTTGCCACGAAATTTACGTAGGAAGGGCGAGCTGAGAAATCTTGCCATGGATTCTGGCAAGCTGAGAAATCTTGCCAGGAATTTTGGAGACTTTGCAAGCTGAGAAATCTTGCATTTTGTTCTGGAATTAGTTAACCAATTATTGTCCAAAATGGGATTTATTGCGGCAAGCTGAGAAATCTTGCCTGTTGCCACGAGTTTTAAATAGTAAGTTTCATTACGAATCTTAGATTGATATACAATGAAAATCAAAGAGCCTGGGCTCGTTGGAAATCTATCTCAGGAGGCCTCAACATATGATATTATATGAAGTACGATATGAAATTATGTCATGCTTATCGTTAATGATTATGGAATGTTATGGAGCGGATTCTATCTTCGATAATGCTACTCGAATTATTATTAAACCACGGAATACCGCAATCAACTTTGTTTTGTTCTCATTATTTGTCTGGAATGGGATAATGTTTATCCATGGTACTTTAGAACCTGCAGGGAGTGACTCAGATGGATCGATAGCCATGTGTGTATCCACGTGAAGTTTCTCCAGTCTTTCTTCCCATAGTTTTTGTGCTGCCTTCTAAAGGGGAGACAGGAGCAAGGAAACTTCTCCGCTATTTCAAGCGTTGAGGTACCAAAGGTGGCTATAGAGGGGTGTCTTTCATCCTCTGATTGCATGAGACGTTCCTTTTGGCTGGCTACTGTCCGTCTTAATTCAGGGGGAGCGATACCAGAGAGAAGATAGAGGTGGTCTGTCTTGGTGGGTTTCATGCAACCGGTGATGCAGCGACAGCTTGTGTTCAGCACAGGATTTATCTTCTTGATGATTAACATATCATTAGAAACCTTTGCTTGGAACCCGAAGGAATTTATAATGATTCATTTGATGTAACAAACCCAAAATAAGAGTTTCTACAAAAGTGGCAAGACCAGAAATATAAGAGTTTCTACAAAAGTGGCAAAGAGTTCAGGAAGAAGAATAGACCAATTTAGATATATTTAAGTTGATAAACAATTTTTCCCAGATTCCCAACATTCATTTCTTAGATGGAATCAGCATTGCATCCATGCATACATTAGTTGTAGCTATGTTGGGCAATCCTCGGGCTTGAAAAAAATATCAAGATAGAGTAGTTGGTTTTAAAGAATGGATATTTATCATTTTGAAAGTAGAGTAATAGTAAATATATTTATGAGATATAACTATGCTTAGTATCATGTAAAGAAGAAGAAGAAAAAAAAAAAAGAAGAAAAATTAGAAAAAGATCATAATCAAGATATAGGGAATGTGCTTTTTTTTCTTTCAAGATATATTCCTGTTCTGTTGTATAAAATGTTTACCCACATTTTATAATACACTTTCCATAGAGACAAATACTTTTGTTCACATAATGAAAACGTATGATTCGTATAAGATAATCATTAGTATTATGATATATTTCGATGTGTTTGATAATAAAATAATATAAAAGGTGAAAATTGTATTTAATGACTGAAGATTGTTCGAGTCTGGAATGGCATGTTGCAGGATGTTTCTGATATAACATCAAAATCCACATGATAAGTAAAGTGATTATTAAGAGATGTTACATTCTCTCTCTCTAGCTCCTATCTCGCGCTCTCTCGCTCTCTTTCCCCCTTTCAATCTCTTTCAGTTTCATTTTCATTCCCTTTTTCTTCTTTTATCTGTCATTCTTTCTTACCCCACTCTCCTTTGCTTTCTCCATTTATTCCTTCTTTTCTTTTTCTTTCTCCTTTTTAACATTTTTCTATTTCTTTTATCTCGTTTTCTCTCTGTTCCTGTCTCATTTTCTTTCTTTCTCTCTTCCTCTCTTTTATTGTCTATCTAGATTACGTCTCCATCTTCTTCCTCTTCTCTTTATCTCTCTGTACCCCCCCCCCCCCCAACCATCTCTCTACTCTGTTTCCAACCCCATCATTTACATCCATAATTTTGCCTACCAACATGCTGCATTATGTTAATAAATACAGAAAGTGGGCTTCGTATACATTATTAGTCATATAGATTCTCAAAGTGACATTTATTAAAACATTTTTTCTATACGCATATTTGAACATATATTAAAAGCGAACTAAGAGGTCGAATGCGAATCGTTGACAGACCATCGTCGACCAGGGGGGGGGGGGGTGCAGTCCCCCCACCCCAAGAAAATATTGGGGGGATGCATATATCGTTTTACTCCTCTCCCCAATAAATCAAGACGTCTAAAATAAAATAAGGAAAAATGATGCAAAAATCGGGAAATGAAACCTTCCAAGCAATGGAATACAAAAGGTATTACACCATCAGACTTCAATTTCGCCGTGCGCTTCGCGTGCAAATTTTCTATTTTTCCTTGTTTCATGTAACCATGGAGAAGGCGAGAAGCTGGTAATTTAGAGGCGTTAAAAAACACCCCCCCCCCCTATATACCTTCATTGCCCCCTCCCCAAATCCGAACAATGAATCGACGCCCCTTTTGGGAATTTTAGTATACTTTAACTTCCTCAATCTACGTACAGTGCAGAACACGTAAGCAATGAATTGCTCTTACATTTTTATATTGAATTGAGTAGTAATTACCTCCTCGGTCCATCACATTCATGTGATGTTAGATTTTGGACAAAGCATTGTCTTCTCTTAATGAAAATGGATTACCATGCCACAGATTTTAGAAAAAGAACATCAGGAATGGCCTATTTTGGAACTCTCACCTTAGTTTTCTGGATTATAGTCGTGGCAGTTTCTGTCGCCGATGAGCAGAAGCCAGGTAAGACCATTCGAAGAATCGTTGACAAACTCATATGCGAGTTTGATTCATCTTCATGATAATCTATATAAAGTGGTTAAAAGATCTGCTACAATGTGTTCATTATCTTGAAGTTAAACTATAGGCCTTTTATGTGAGGAGACGTAGAACAGCAAAACTTTGCATTTTAAAGCACATTAAACGGTGTATTGAACCTTTAATCTGTATAATATTGTAATGTTTATTGCATTTGTCAAAACTAGAGGATTTCTGCCTCCGGGATCCCCCGCCCCTTGCTGTATCAATTATTTTAAAATTCAGGCATGTGAATGATGTAAAATCAATTTGCACATTTTCTATTGATGTTTTTAAAAAATGCACACGATATTTCTCATTGCCTTGAAATTAAACTGTTGATATACCACTATGTTTTCTTTTCTGTTAAAGCATTCTCATTTTCTAAAACTGATTAAAAAATATATATATATTGGGGGAGGGGGTATGCAATCATTGGTAATAACGAAGGTCCCTTTAGGTATGAATGCAGAAGTAAACAATATTTCCGATAGGCTCACTCAACAATATAATAAATGAAGAGCTAGGTCGTATTCATAAAATCCTTTGAAACTAGAGCTGTAGGGGTTGTAATGGTTCCTAGATGATGAGCCTCATTGAACAAATGCTGTGTTCGAAATGCTTAATTTTAAGAGGAGCGCTTTACCAAGCATATTTTCTTTCTTTTTTTTCACTTCGTTATTTATGCCCGAATAGGGATTGATATAATACTTTACATTTAACTCTCGAACTCTGAACATAATATTTTTGTTTAATGTTTGCAGATTGGACCTGTAACTTTAATATTAATGGTGACTGTGACATCGCACAAGGGCGTGGTGACGATGGTGAATAGAGACGAGAACACAGTAAAATATTCGGTAAGTTTATTGCGGGACTAAATTCCTTCCTCGACAAGACTATTCGTTCAGAGAGTATAGTGCCCCGATGTAAGATTATCGAGAAACCATTTTGTTGATTAAAAACACAGCTATAGACTCTCCATAGTTTCACCCTAGCCCTTCACTCCTTCCTCTTCCAGCTTTTCCTTATAAAATCATATCTTTCTTATTAGTTGTCCAATTATCCGCAAATTTGTTTGTTTGTTTGTTTGTTTGTTTGTTTGTTTGTTTGTTTGAATGTTCCGCTTGATTTAAAGAAAGTTATTCTTGGACCAGACATAATCATATTCAGAAAATTATCTGAAAGCCCCCCCCCCCCCCCCACGAAAGCAGAAGAAGAAAACCCGGGTCATCAGCGTTTTACGGTGTACTTCCCCTCCCCCCCCCCCCTTTGATCCGCTCCTGTACAGCTCAGTTGACAGTTACGATAGTATTAATAGGCGTTGACCCAAACTGCATTAATAAGAAAAGAGATGATCATCCTAAAAATTAGATATAACATATGACATATGTTTAAAAACAAATATTGAAAGTCACGTTGATAATGAAATTCACGGAATTTGAAATGGAATGCGATTGTGGATGAAACTGCATAACTATTTGGAGATCAGAAAATGCAATATTTTCTAAGTTTTTATGTAAGTTACTCCTAGAGACTGCAGTGTGGTGATGTACGCTCTAAAAATATATTTTATTATGATTATTATTATTGTTTTTATCATTGTTATTATTATTATTATTATCATTATTATTTATTATTATTATTATTATTATTATTATTATTATTATTATTATTATTATTATTATTATTATTATTATTATTATTTTCATTATTATTATTATTATTATTATTATTATTGTTCGTTTCAAAAAGGACGCACCCCTTCTAATTTATTTAATTTCATTCCATTTTACATTCTACAATACGAATTGCCGACCCCCGGAATCCTCAGTGTTCGAATGTCAAAATTTTTTACGGTTTCTTTATGTCCGTTTTACATTATGTTCTACAGGGGAGTATTATTATGGTGCCCGTTTTGATTCGCATAATCCGGGTGATACAATGGTGTGCCACCTCCCATCTGTGTTTCAATCAACATCAGGACAGCTAAAGATCCGTTATTACAGTTCCAATGGGCTTCTTGAAATCTCAGTCTGTAACGGCGGGCCTGTCGTGAGATCCTTGCGACCAACACGTTTACCCGGAGGGCGGGAGACTGCCACTGTTGATATCATGTGTCCCTCTGCGATGAAGGTAAGAAAATTTACCCAGTCACAAGAGGGACATCAAATCTAATTGCTCTGATTGTGCACGAAAAAACGTATTTTCATTCCGTGATAATATGAATAATAAACTATAGATACATCGCAAATATTTCATGACTGAATATATTTTAAAGACCAAACTACATAATATATATTTTTTTTCCATTAAGGAATAAGTTAGGCAGTTAGGTGCTCAGTTAAGGTTTATAAAAAAGACAAAACGAATATACCAATAAACATGGATTTTGAATGATTCTGTTCCATACTTGACAGATTCTTTGAAATAACACAGAAACTATTACTTACAACGTCCACATGCCTGACCAATAAAATGATTCTTTCGATGTCATATAATATTACGACAAACCATGTTAGTACTTCTGGAACATAAAACTAATTTGGACTTTTCCTATGAATGAAATGACTAGAGAACATATTGATGTTATTAACTAATGCAGTAATGAATATTTGTCTGACATTACGGTTAAGCGATTGTCTGTGAAACAAATTCTAATTGAAAAAATCTTTAGAAGAAAGTTCAGTTCAATTTGGTTTATTTTTAAATTACATATTTCATGTTGCACCTTGTCTGTTCTGTTATAGTTATTGTTCAAAAATGTTGAAGATAAACATAAGTATATAGAATATATGAAATCGATTGGTTTTCTTGTCTAGATATTTGTAAATACAAGTTAAATTGAAATGAAGTTACGAAGGAGCTTAAAGTTAAAGCATAGCTTGTAATACAGTTATCATAAGTCTATACCAAAATTATGAGAAAGGACAAAGCAAAGTGTAAAGCAATATGATTAAATGAATATGAGAATATAGTGTACATCGAAGATGAATTCAACTGCAAATCACACAAATGTTGTGCAGTTTTCATTTTGGAGGATTTTCCCAACTGTGTACCCTTTTTGCTACGTGTTGTATAAAGGTAAACCATTTAACAAAATACTCCTATAATTATAGGATTTGTTTAACAGGTCTACACCTTCCTATGTATAATGGGGTTTATTTCATTTCCCTTTGATTCTATCTCAAATATTTCAGATATCATTCACAGCAGTCAATTTAGGAGGTTTGAGGCGCAAATTTGTTGATATCTACAACATCAGAGTCTTTGCAGATTTTCCAATGACATCAGGTATGTACTAATACATTGGGGATTGTCGGATATAAAGCCAAATGAACCTTTTCATAATCTGTTAGAACAGCTCTCATTTTAAGTATATGTTTTTACAGATAAGAATGACATATTCTTTGAATTCTGGCACGAAGACAGAAACAACACGGATATCAAATATCCACATAATTTATAAAGTTCATGGATTTTCTCTCTTTCCTTTTTTTGTTTTGTTTTGTTTTTGTTTATCTATAATTACTTCTAGACCGCTAGAGAGACTGACTAAGAGAAATGTAGATAGCTAATATAGATAGCCAGAGAGAGAGAGAGAGAGAGAGAGAGAGAGAGGGGGGGGGGAGATCTGACTTCATGTGTTTATGTTGATGATAAAAAGACTATATTTTCCATCGATATATATATATATATATATATATATATATATATATATATATATATATATATATATATAAGTAATGTGAATTGTAACACCAATATTATAAAAAAATTATAGTTAAAATATCACGGTTTTGTTTTGTAATCGCCAACACAGATGCTCCACGAACTAAGTCCACCAGGAAAATGACAATGGTAATTAATCAGTCACCCTCGCAGATTTCCACGTTTAGGTCGACATCGATAATCTCTCCAAATCATATCAACAGAACAGTAAAGGAAACAACTCCTACAGTCAAATCAACTGGACTCACCCTGCAGACGATTTTGAAGTCAAAACCCCTCAGCAAAGGAAAAGAAAAAAGTACCTATATAATTATCTATAAATAATAAATTTATGGAACCTTCTTTCTACCTTTATTAAATTAGTGAATTTTTTAAAAAAATTGTTATGATTTTATTTTTATCAAAATTTCTCTTATGATGTTTGTCAGGACCTGAGGTTTTGTCAACACGCTATTGTTAATCTTTAAATACAGTATGCTATTCGTTAAAAATGACTTTAGACCAGCAGGAATATGCAAAGGGAAACCTCTTCTTGCGGTTTTGAATAGTTTTTGTGTTGTTGTGTTTTCGTGATTGGGTTTAACTACCATATATAAAAGCCATTCAAAGGTTAGACTTATAACCAATATCCCCTTGAGCTAATCCGGTACAAGAATCAATATAGATTTGACATCGTCACACTTGTAGATATAACAATAAGATAAATATTTCATTAATATTGCTTACCTATTGGAGGTGCTAACATGGCTAAAACAGCCTATATCTCGGTCGGTGTAGTTTTACTGGTCACAGTGACAGCAGTCTTCTTGACTGTACATCGCCGACGCAGGTAAGATCAGGTGCGGCAGAATTTTAAAGTGGGGGGGGGGGGGGGTGTACCAGCAAAAAAAGGGGCAACTACAAAGCGAAAAAAGGACCATTTTGTGACATTGGTATTACCTTACAGTTTGATGAATACACTATCAAGCAACATTTTCTTCATTTTTTTGTTTCTATCTTTACATGGTTTTCGATATTTTTAACAGTTGTCTGTTATTTGCGAGCGAGCAAAAATGTGCAGACTTTTTCTAATGCTGATGAGAAGGTGAAAAGGGGCACGTATCAGAAGGGGAAAGGGTATTTATTAGAAAGAAAAAGAGATCTTTTTCATAGAAATGGGGCACTTTTGGGGTTCTTGAAAAAGTGGGGGAGGGGGGGGGGGTGGTGCGCTACCTGCTGCCACCCCCTGGGAGCGCGGCCTCTAAGTAAGATCATCACTATAGTTTATTCTTGTCGTTTTGCGAAGGTTCATAATTGCGAAGGTTCGTATTTCCGAAAGTTCTTTACTCCGATTCTTCAATGGTTCAAAATTCCGAAAATGAAAGAGGTTTCGCAATTGTAAATGTTCATGATTCAGAAAATTCAATAGAACCCTGATTCATTTTTTTTGTTGATTGAATTATGAACCTTCGGAATTATGAGCCTCCGGAAAACGAATCTTGGGAAAAACGAGTACACGCCCCCAATCATTATCACTGGCGAAAAACAAGTGTAATTTTGATAAAAAGATGGAAGGAATAAATCAAAGCTCTTTTTCTGCAGATAATTATCCAGATCACGTCATGTCCACGTTACCTTCAAAAATCTTTTAAAATGTTGGAAGTTACCAGAAATCATGTCTGTATACATTGCTGATTGCTGCCTGAGCCACAACAGGGGGAGGGGGGGGGGGGTGGGGTGGATTTTTTTGTGCACTAAAGTTATGCCAGATTGGGTTTTGCTGTATAGGCTATTTTGCTGTAAAGTGACCTTCAAATGTCATGTAAAGCAACAGCAAAATCTCAATAATGATGAAAAAAGAGGAATATTAGTTTTGTTCCTCTTTTCGAGTAGGCCATTATATAGACCGGGGGGGGGGGGGGGGCTGACACCTTTCGCCCGATTATCATAGTCTACTGTTTCTAAAATTGGACACATTTTTTGTAGTGAACATGTTCAGGAATCACATATTCGGTTACCTCGCTGTCCGAATTAAATTTGAGCACCTCGCTGCCAGTATAAGAGGACCGGTGTTTGTCTGAATATCGGAACTTGAAAACTCATGTGTGTGTGTGTGTGTGTGTGAAGCTATCACAAGAGCTATAAAAATGGAAAATTGTGACAAGGGATTAAAATTGTTTCTTACCAGTGTAAAATGCTATGCTCAATTTTGAGTATGAAAGATGCAGCTGTGCAGCTATGGATTATCTTCATGCTCATAATAATTAGCATAAAATGGAAATGATGGGAATAGTTGTTCAGATAGTAGTTCAAATAGTAGTTCTGATGGTATTTCCAGCTTGTTATAAATTCTGAACTATGAAATTCATATCAACAGGGCGGCACGACAGGATGATCTTTCTGGAGATTATGGAAAACATCCAGGTGCCCATGTTTACGCCAGTGTCATCTTTTCTGCAAGTGGTGTTGACACAGATCACTCTGCCGTTGTCAGTGACATAGGTTTTAGCCACGGCCTTAGGACGCAACATCCTTCATCATCTCTAACCAATCCTGAAGGATCTAGCCATCCTCACATACATCGAGTATAGAGAGGAAGACCCTTCTATATTAGGACAAGGAAACTACATGGAGCTTTAAAAAAAGACTTGATGGACCGACGCATTACGAGGAGAACGGAGAATCGGAATACTCTGTTGTTCTTGAAGGGTAGGATGAAACGGACAATACTAAGCAACAGTATCCAGGGGAACCTAATTTTGCAGAGGAGCAGGCTTATGATCATCTGAACCGCTGCCACGTCACCCGCATATGAACCCATATGGCCTTGTAACTGCCTTGTCTGACGACGACCATTACAACACATTGGCGTGCGGAAGTGAAGCAGAGCAAAATCAAAGCAGAAGTACGGACAGAACCAAATCGAAAGAAACTGGACAGGAAGCTGGAAACGAGTATCAAAACCAAAATCAAATAGTTAATTACTCAAAGGACCTAGAAAACATGGACGGCAATCATGATCATTACAACGTTTTTGGTGAAACCGTAGACAACCAAAATCGAAATGGAATATATGCTAGAAAATGTAACTCTAAGACCTCCAGTGAAGGTTACCACGTCTTGCACTCCGCAAGGGAGCCGGGTGATTACCACCAGTACCAATACCCTGGACAACAACTAAACACTGGCCCAGCATCCAACGCCAGATCGACATTGGAAACCAGTGAGAACGTGTATTATTATTCCATGGTCAATGACAAGGGGATTGTTGTGTTCAAAGAACCCTTAACTGTCACAAGACATACCAGCAAATGGGGACGACTATTTCTCTTTTTGTTAATATACAAGGACAAGTTGGTGCTGGAGACAGCAATGATGTCTGCATGAAGATGTTATGATTATTACTGAAACAACTGAAACTAAGATGGCTGAAGCTATTTTTGTTTGTTGGACTCTTATTATGGTTGTGGTTGAATGGAACTAAGTTATTCATTCATTATTTGGAAGTCCATCGCTACGATGATGAGATAATTCAACTCTTGATTGTTTTCTTGCATGTCTCTACAATGCATCTCTGCTGGCAATGCGGAGGCTACAGACATTACATGTATGACGTATGCCAAGCTGGTCCAAGTATGTTTGTAGTTTGGTGACGTTTCAGGGCTTTGAGGAGCCAAAAGGTTAACCATCGACCTACCACTCCAGCCTAACTGGGCTTGGGGGCTTGAATATCAACTCCCCATGTTTAAAAAAGGAAGCTAACTTTAATGACTCCTTCTGCATGCTCATAGTTTGGCCATTCATGAACCTGAAATTGTTTTTTGATTTATTAAAATACTTTATTTTTCTATAGATTATAATTCCTGATTTCCAGAAATGGGTGTAACCCTCATTTAAACAGTCATTAGTTTTTTTGTTTTTTTTTGATGAACTACATGTACATGAGCACTGAACATGATATTAGAATAATGCATAATGTATATAGCATTAAATGATATTAAGTAAAATCCCCTGAAGGTCACTTTTTCATGTAAATGTAATATATATGTACATATATATATATATGTATATATATATATATATATATATATATATATATATATATATATATACATATATATATATATATATATATATTCACTTATGTACATTTATATAAAGAAAAACCAGGTGGAGATGTATTAAGTGCCAATCGAATTGTACTTTCCAAATTTTGGGAAACGGATTACAACAACATAAACTTCTATAATTATAATATAAGTTTAAGTTTAAGTTTTAAGTTAATGTTGTTCATTTGATGTTTTGTAAAGCGCTTAGAAGTTACACGTACATCAGCGCTCTATAACTGTTATATTTTAATATTATTATTATATAAAATATTCTTACACAGGCAAATAGGCAAGGCTTGTGGTTTCAAGATTTGAGGATTTTGTTGAATAAAGCGTTATTTTGCTGTTGACATACATGTACGCTAACTAGTGGAGATGTTGCCACTGCGGGCCTGTGTTGGAGTATTTGTTCATTTATTAATTTTGTTTTGAGGGGGCGGGGGATTCTTGCTTATGTCCTTCAGATTTGAAAAAAAATATTATTTTGATGTTTATAGTGTAAATGTTAAACACAGTACATTATAAATGATTTTTATGTAAATGAGACAACACGTGATATATATATATATATATATATATATATATATATATATATATATAAATATATATATATATATATATATATATTATTGTACAGAATATATAAATGGTGAGTTAATAAAAAGGAAACCCATATTAGAATCCTAATTTTAAAAATTTCAACTGGAATGGAGTTATGGAGACCATTACAAAAAACCATGGTCTGACCATCCATTTCATTCAAAACTTTGACAGAGGCAAATTTGACATGGATCAGGAAAAGTGTCACTGTTCAGCTGTCCGTGGTCACATTGTGTTGACCAAATGGACACCACTTCAAAAAGATTGCTCTTGTGTTTGCACTCATCCCGAAACATTAATGTGACGAGATACTGAAGGCACGGTTTTAGTTTCTTAGCATGACTGGTAATTAGTCACCCATTGCTAATTTCCTGGGCATTGTCTTATCTTCAACTCTGTTTGTCATCAACATAATAAGTTGCATAATTGAAATTGTCATCCTAGTCGAGTTTATAACAAATTCCCGATACCATTTCTGTCATGTGATTTATCCTTCATTTTTTCTATGAATCTCAAATTGAGAGCGGTTTCCTTTCGAAAAAAAAAGACATATGAGCAGCCTGTTTCGTATTGCAACAAGTACCTCGTGGTGATAACAAAAATCAACACTTGACCTAATTTTCATGAAAACCTTCAAAGGAATCATTACTTATGAATTGAGTGGAAACTGATCAGATCTCCCAACATCTATTCTCTCTCTCACTCTCTCTTCCTGACTTATTTCTCTCTCAAGGTATGACTCCAATTAGTATGTGAAGAATTTGATTTTGATTTTTATGTTTGATATGCCCTTCTTCCCATAACTTTAACAGATAAAGTTTTTGAACAAATGAAAATTGTATGTGTGCTTCGTAAACGGCTGCTAAGTGTCCAAAGGATTAGTGAGTGTGTGTGTGCGTGTGTGTGTGCGCGTATATGTGTGTGTGAGCAATAAAATGTTTGTTTATTATTTTTATTATTGATCAATACTCTCATGAAAGCATTAATGAACAACTACATTAAGGGCTAGACACAGCACTGAACAAAAGTAGAATTTATTTTTTTAATAATCAGGAGAAATGTTACAAACGAGTAAGAATTTCTAGGGGTTGATCTATCTGTATATGTAGGGTTGCCAAAAGGGGGTAAGGGACAGGAGCAAATTGCCCAACCCTCAACGTGAAATTTTCTTTTCCTGGCGATATGATTAATTTAGGGATACATATTGATCTTCCCAGACTGAATCAAGGGGGGGGGGGGGGTGGCGAACATGTTATGGTCGTATTGCTTTGTATATCTACATGTATTGAATACCTTGAGATCATTATTATGGGTTTGATCTTTCACCCAAGTCATCATCATTTCAAGTCATCACACTACTGTTTCCCAATGTCTAGCACATGTAAGAGCCACGTCATTAGCCACTGCCAGGTCCCTCTCGGTGCAAGTGTCATGCAACCGGTCACAGCTCAGGAGATGAATCATGGTCTGGAGGCCCTGCCCACACTCACAGTCTGCCGCAGTGTCGGTTTATCCCCACTTGAGCATGTTTGCCTTGCTCCTCCCCACGCATGTTCGCAATCTGTTAAGGCTACGCCATGTTTATCCATGGTACTTTAGAACCTGCAGGGAGTGACTGAGATGGATCGATAGCCATGTGTGTATCCACGTGAAGTTTCTCCAGTCTTTCTTCCCATAGTTTTTGTGCTGCCTTCTAAAGGGGAGACAGGAGCAAGGAAACTTCTCCGCGATTTCAAGCGTTGAGGTACCAAAGGTGGCTATAGAGGGGTGTCTTTCATCCTCTGATTGCCTGAGACGTTCCTTTTGGCTGGCTACTGTCCGTCTTAATTCAGGGGGAGCGATACCAGAGAGAAGATAGAGGTGGTCTGTCTTGTGTTCAGCACAGGATCTATCTTCTTGATAATTAACATATCATTAGAAACCTTTGCTTGGAACCCGAAGGAATTTATAATGATTCATTTGATGAAACAAACCCAAAATAAGAGTTTCTACAAAAGTGGCAAAACTAAAAATATAAGAGTTTCTACAAAAGTGACAAAGAGTTCAGAAAGAAGAATAGACCAATTTAGATATATTTAAGTTCATAAACAATTTTTCCCAGATTCCCAACATTCATTTCTTAGATGGAATCAGCATTGCATCCATGCATACATTAGTTGTAGCTATGTTGGGCAATCCTCGGGCTTGACAAAAAATATCAAGATAGAGTAGTTGGTTTTAAAGAATGGATATTTATCATTTTGAAAGTAGAGTAACAGTAAATATATTTGTGAGATATAACTATGCTTAGTATCATGTAAAGAAGAAGAAAAAAAAATAGGAAAAGATCATAATCAAGATATAGGGAATGTGCTTTTTTTTTTTCAAGATATATTCCTGTCCTGTTGTATATAATGTTTACCCACATTTTATAATTCACTTTCCATAAAGACAAACACTTTTGTTCACATAATGAAAACGTATGATTCGTATAAGATAATCATTAGTATTATGATATATTTCGATGTGTTTGATAATAAAATAATATAAAAGGTGAAAAATGTATTTCATGACTGAAGATTGTTCGAGTCTGGAATGGCATGTTGCAGGATGTTTCTGATATAATATCAAAATCCACATAATAAGTAAAGTGATTATTAAGAGATGTTACATTCTCTCTCTCCAGCTCCTATCTCAAGCTCTCTCGCTCTCTTTCCCCCTTTCAATCTCTTTCTGTTTCATTTTGTTCCCTTTTTCTTCTTTTCTCTGTCATTCTTTCTTACCCCACTCTCCATTGCTTTCTCCATTTATTCCTTCTTTTCTTTTTCTTTCTCTCTCCTTTTTAACATTTTTCTATTTCTTTTATCTCGTTTTCTCTCTGTTCCTGTCTCTTTTTCTTTCTCTCTCTCTTCCTCTCTTTTATTGTCTATCTAGCTTACGTCTCCATCTTCTTCCTCTTCTCTTTATCTCTCTGTACCCCCCCCCCAACCATCTCTCTACTCTGTTTCCAACCCCATCATTTACATCCATAATTTTGCCTACCAACATGCTGCATTATGTTGATAAAGACAGAAAGTGGGCTTCGTATACATTATTAGTCATATAGATTCTTAAGGTGACATTTATTAAAACATTTTTTTCTATACGCATATTTGAACATATATTAAAAGCGAACTAAGAGGTCGAATGCGAATCGTTGACAGACCATCGTCGACCGGGGGGGGGGTGCAGTCCCCCCCCACCCCACCCCAAGAAAATATTGGGGGGATGCATATCGTTTTACTCCTCTCCCCAATAAATCAAGACGTCTAAAATAAAACAAGGAAAAATGATGCAAAAATCGGGAAATGAAACCTTCCAAGCAATGGAATACAAAAGGTATTACACCATCAGACTTCAATTTCGCCGTGCGCTTCGCGTGCAAATTTTCTATTTTTCCTTGTTTCATGTAACCATGGAGAAGGCGAGAAGCTGGTAATTTAGAGGCGTTAAAAAACACCCCCCCCCCTATATACCTTCATTCCCCAAATCCGAACAATGTATCGACGCCCCTTTTGGGAATTTTAGTACACTTTAACTTCCTCATTCTACGTACAGTGCAGAACACGTAAGCAATGAATTGCTCTTACATTTTTATATTGAATTGAGTAGTAATTACCTCCTCGGTCCATCACATTCATGTGATGTTAGATTTCGGACAAAGCATTGTCTTCTGTTAATGAAAATGGATTACCATGCCACAGATTTTAGAAGAAGAACATCAGGAATGGCCTATTTTGGAACTCTCACCTTTGTTTTCTGGATTATAGTCGTGGCAGTTTCTGTCGCCGATGAGCGGAAGCCAGGTAAGACCATTCGAAGAATCGTTGACAAACTCATATGCGAGTTTGATTCATCTTCATGATAACCTACATAAAGTGGTTAAAAGATCTGCTACACTGTGTACATTATCTTGAAGTTAAACTATAGGCCTTTTATGTGAGGAGACGTAGAACAGCAAAACTTTGCATTTAAAAGCACATTAAACGGTGTATTGAACCTTTACTCTGTATATATTGTAATGTTTGTTGCATTTGTCAAAACTAGAGGATTTCTGCCTCCGGGATCCCCCGCCCCTTGCTGTATCAATTATTTTAAAATTCAGGCATGTGAATGATGTAAATTCAATTTGCACATTTTTTATTTACGAGAAAATGTTTTTAAAAAATGCAAACGATATTTCTCATTGCCTTGAAATTGAACTGTTGATATGCCACTATGTTTTCTTTTCTGTTAAAGCATTCTCATTTTCTAAAACTGATTAAAAAGAAAAAAATATTGTTGGAGGGGGTATGCAATCGTTGGTAATAACGAAGGTCCCTTTAGGTATGAATGCAGAAGTAAACAATATTTCCGATAGGCTCACTCAACAATATAATAAAAGAAGAGCTAGGTCGTATTCATAACATCCTTCGAAATTCACCAGACGTGCATAGGGCTGTATAGAGGCCTCGTGTAAGGGTTCCTAGATAATGAGCCTCATTGAACAAATGCTGTGTTAGAAATGCTTAATTTTAAGAGGAGCGTTTTACCAAGCAAAATTTCTTCTTTTTTTTATTAAAACTTCGTTATTTTTACCCAAATAAGGATTATGATATAGTACTTTACATTTACCTCTCGAACTCTGAACATAATATTTTTGTTTAATGTTTGCAGATTGGGCCTGTAACTTTAATATTAATGGTGACTGTAACATCACACAAGGGCGTGGTGATGATGGTGACTGGAGACGAGAACGCAGTGTAATATTCGGTAAGTTTATTGCGGGACTAAATTCCTTCATCGAAAATACCATTCGTTCGGAGAGTATAGTGCCCCGATGTAAGATTATCTAGAAACCATTTCGTTGATTAAAAACACAGCTATAGACTCTCCATTAGTTTCACCCTAGCCCTTCACTCCTTCCTCTTCCAGCTTTTCCTTATAAAATCATATCTTTCTTATTAGTTGTCCAATTATCAGTAAATTTGTTTGTTTGTTTGTTTGTTTGTTTGAATGTTCCGCTTGATTTAAAGAAAGTTATTCTTGGACCAGACATAATCATATTCAGAAAATTATCTGATATCCGCCCCCCCCCCCCCCCACGAAAGCAGAAGAAGAAAACCCGGGTCATCAGCGTTTTGCGGTGTACTTTTGCTCCAAAATTATCCTCTTTGTTTGCCAGGGGAGCCCCCCCCCCCCTGGATCCGCTTCTGTACAGCTCAGTTGACACTAGATCGACAACAGGTGTAGTCAGTCGAAGTTTACCGATTGCCTACTGTAAAATCAATAACCAGCATGAATAACTTGAATTTCAAAAGATTTTCGGTCTCGTGGACTCTTTGGAACTTTTGGTCTCATGGCCATCGGTCTCTTCGGTCTACTGCGATGATACTGTTCCCATTTCTCACCTTCAATGCGTTAACTCACTTGCTCCTAAACAAAATAGAAATCCAATTATTTTCGAAAGTAGTTGACATTCGTAATGTATGGATCGAGGGATCACTACTGTTACATTGACTGGACATAGATATTTTGTTGGTTTTTTTTTGTTGTCCGCTGATGGATGATAAGTTACGATAGTATTAATAAGCGTTGACCCAAACTGCATTAATACAAAATGAGATGAATCATCCTAAAAAAAAATGATATGACATATGACGTTGATAATGAAATTCACGAAACTTGAAATGGAATGCGATTGTGGACAAAACTGCATAACAATTTGGTGATCAGAAAATGCAATATTTATAAGTTTTTGTGTAAGTTACTCCTAGGGACTGCATTGTGGTAATGTACGCTCTAAAAATACAGTTTTTATTAGTACTACTACTACTACTACTACTACTACTACTATTATTATTATTATTATTATTATTATTATTATTATTATTATTATTATTATTATTATTATTATTATTATTATTATTATTATTATTATTATTATTATTATTATTCGTGTCAATAAGGACGCACCCCTTTTAATTTATTTAATTTCATTTCATTTTACATTCTACAATATGAATTGCCACCCCCGGAATCCACAGTGTTCGAATGTCACAATGTCTCATGATTTCTTTATGTCATATCATGATTATGTACTACAGGGGGATATTATTATGGTGCCCGTTTTGATTCGAACGATCCGGGTGATACAATGGTGTGCCACCTTCCATTAGTGTTTGAGTCAACATCAGGACACCTAGTGATCCGTTATTACAGTTTCAATGGGCGTCTTGATATCTCAGTCTGTAACGGCGGACCTGTAGTGAGATCCTTGCGACCAACAGGTTTACCCGGAGGGCGGGAGACTGCCACTGTTGATATAACATGTCTCTCTGCGATGAAGGTAAGAAATTTACCCAGTCACAAGAGGGACGTCAAATCTAATTGCTCTGATTGTGCACGAAATGACGTATTTTTATTCCGTGATAATATGAATAATATAATTATAGATACATCCAAAATACTATATGACTGAATACATTTAAAAATCAAACTACATGTATTTTTTTTAACATTAAGGAATAATTTAGGCAGTTAGGAGCTCAGTTGTTTAGGTTTAAACAAAAAAGAAAAATGCCCTATCTCTGGACATGAATCTACCAATCAACAGGGATTCAAATGATTCTGTTTCATACTTGAAAGATTCCTTGAAATAATACAGAAACTATTATTTACTACAAAGTCTGCATGCCTGAACAATAAAATGATTCTTTCGATGTCAAATGATATTACGATAAACCCTGTTACTTCTGGAAAATAAAACTAATTTGGACTTTTCCTATGACTGAAAAAAACTGACATAAGATATTGATGTTTTTAACTAATGCACTAATCGATATATTTCTGATAATACCGACTGCGGATCAAGGGGGGGGGGGGCGAATCGGCCACGGTCTCCCTTTTGAAACGCAACTGGCATACCTTAAGTACACAATAATAAAAAAAAAAATCCTCCTTAATTGTGTTTATTTCCGGCTCCGGCCCTCTCTTTTACAAAATCCTGGATCCGCCCCTCCATTACCGTGAACCGATTGTCTGTAAAACAAATTTTAGTTGAACAAATTTTAGAAGAAAGCTTAATTCAAATCAATACGGTTTATTTTCAAATTTCACATTTAGCGTGGCACATTGTCAGTTCTGTTTACATGGTTTAAAAGTTATATTATAATTATTGTTCATATATGAAATATATGAAATCGATTGGTTTTTCATGCAGTTACTTGTAAATACAAGTTAAATTGAAATGAGTTGACACGAATGAGTTTAAAGTGAGAGCATAGCTTGTAATATAATAAATTATAGGTCTACCAAAATTATGGGAAAGAACAAAGCACAGTGTAAAACAAAATGACTATGGGTATATAAATCCAAATTCAAATCACAAAAACATATTGTGCAATTTTCATTGTGGAAGATTTTTCCCAACTGTGTACCTTTTTGATACGTGATGTATTAAGGGAACTTCAAACACTTTCTAGAACGAGTTACTAAAACGAGTTACTCCTATCAGATTTGCCTTAAAACAGGACTACACCTTCCTTATTTCATTTGAACTTCCTTCTATCTTAAATATTTAAGATATCATTTACAGCAGTCAATTTAGGAGGTTTGAGGCGCAAATTTGTTGATATCTACAACATCAGAGTCTTTGAAGATTTCCCAGTGACAACAGGTATGTACAAGGACATTGCATTCGCATCTAGAGGGGATTGTCGGATATACATGATCTAATGATATAAGACAAAATGGAACATCTCCCTGATCCGTTAGAACAGCTCTCGTTTTAACTATATGTTTTCATAGATAAGAATGGCATACTCTTTGAATTCTTGTTTGAAGACAGAAACCACATAGATATCAAAATCTCCACATAATTTATAATGTTGATCGATTTTCTTTCTTTCCTTTTTGTGTTCATTATTCATACTATCAATTGTAATACTAATATCATATAAAATGAAGCTAAAATATGATGGTTTGTTTTACAACCGCCAACACTGACGCTCCAGGAACTAGGCCCACCAGGCAAATGACAATGGCCATTATGACTCAGTCACCCTCACGGATTTCCACGTTTATGTCGACATTTATAACCTCTAAATATTACTGCACGAGGAACCAAACTTCTCACATCAACAGCACAGTACAGGAAACAACGTCTACTCTGAAACCATCTGGACGCACCTTGCAGACCACTTTGAATGCAACATCCCTCAACAAAGGAAAACAAAAAAGTAAACCCGTAGACAGTTCTTTCTCACGTTAGTGACATTTTATTCATGACAATAGCTCTAATGATGTTTTCAGGGCCTGAGATTTTGCAAACATTATCATATTAATTTGCTATGTGATTTCCAAAAACTAAAGATGATCATCGAAGTAAACCCCAATTAAAAGGGCAACTGGTTCTTGCGGTTTGAATACTTTTTAGTGTTGTGGCGTCACCATGTCTGGGCTTAGCTAACATAATTATAAACACTGTAAACATGCCATTGAAATATTAGGCCTTATAATTTAATGTTACCTTGAACTCTTCCGTAATCTGAATATAGATTTGACATCATTTTAACACCATAATTATAATCATGTTTGAAAATTTAATAAGACAGATATATGTTATTCATATCATTTGCATGCAGGTGGCGCTGACTCAACCGTTATCTCGGTCGTCGCAGTTTTACCTTTACTTGTTATAGTGGCAACAATCATCTGGATTTTACATCGCCGATGCAGGTAAGATCCTCATCATCAAGTGGCAAAAAACAGTATATTTTTGATAGAAAGATGGAAGGTATAAATCAAAGGTCATTTTTTTAGTGCTTGTAAAACTTTCCATATCAATACTTGATCTTCAAAATGATTTAAAACGACCCTAAACCATGTCTATTAATCCTTCTGAAGATCAGAACATAATAGTTTAATACTATTCTTGAACTAATTGCAACCCCCCCCCCCCCAAAAAAAAAACACACACACAACAAAACACCAACAACACACAAGCGAAAGCAACTGAGTTGTTTTGGTTGGGGGGGGGGGGGGGGCAAAGCCGAAAAATCTCTCTAAAAAAATGCCACATTTTCCAGGTGCCTTTTGAGGTTATTAATAATTTGAAGCCAGGGGAGGACGGAGCACAATAAGCCAGTTCGTAATTACGATTTGCGCATGTGCAGATAAAGGTCATTTGCACCGAGTACAATTGACCTTTATACACTTTCATAGTGTGCGCCAGGGGCGGCGGAGCGTCTTTCAAAGGCGGGGGGGGGGGGGGGGCACCAGCCAAAAGGGCACTTTCGGGGAAAAAAGGAGTACTTAAAATGGGTGAACATAAAGCAAAAACAAGGACCATTTTGTGACATTGGTATTACCCTACAGTCTAATTAATACGTAACCAACTTCATCTTCTTCCTTTTTATTGTGGTTCTGGACATTGCTCCAGCTTCCCCAATTAGCAGTTGTGTGCAATGGTCTAATGATTCATTTGCGAGGGAGCAAACATTTTCAGATTTTTTTCCTGATGCTTAAGTCCTTGGGTTGTGCATTATTTACAGCGATATAATGAAAATGACAACAGCAAATTAATATGGAGGGAACGCCTAATGATCTTTTAATTTGTACATTAACCCTGTCTCTTTTCTTTAGTATACCATGATTACATCGATATCGTCATACTTTATGCCATCTGCTTGATTTCATTACATACTTTAAGAGCGAGCGGGCGTAGCGAGCGAGTTTAGGGAAACTTTTCTGAAAATAGTGCCCTTATACTTTGTTTAATTTATGAGCACATTCGAGTGAGGGGCATTATGCCCCTCTTACCTCCAGCTCCACTGCCTTACATCATTACAATGAAGATGTAGTATATGGGTACCTGTCAATATATAAAACTGCACCGATTCTTTGAAGCTAGATATGCCTCTTTTGTAAGAAACAGTGGGGAAATAGTAGTAAAAGGGGGCAATTATCAGAAGAGGAAAGGGCGCTTGTCAGCGGTGGAAAGGGGCACTTATATGATATAAAAAAGGGCATATGAGAAGAAGGAAATGGCTCATATTAGATAGGAAAAGGGCACTTATCAGAAGTAAAATGGGGGCACTTAGAAAAAAAAATGCACTTATCAAGGGAGAAAAAGGCACATATTATGGAGAAGGGAGGGGGGCAATCATTATATTTGTAAAGGGGCACTTATAAGAAAGAGAAATAGGCACCTATCGGAAGTAAGATTGCATTTATCAGAAGGTGAAAAAGGCACTTATCAGTGACAAGGAGCCAATTTTCAGATGTGAAAAGGGGCACTTATCAGAAGGAGAAAAATAGGACACTTAGCAGAAGGGGGAAAGGGAACTTATTAGAAAGGAAAAAGGGCACTTTTAGTAGTAAAGAGTTTTGGGGTACTTCGAAAAGTGGGAGCACTGCGCCCCCCCTCCCCTTTGCGGGGGGAGGGGGGGGGGGCGCCGCCCCTTTTGTGCGCACCATGATGCGCGCTCCAGTATGATTTTAAACGTTGAACAACTTGCTCGTCCACCAAAAAAGATGCGCGTGAACGTATAAATTGGGGTCATTTTAGGGTCATTTGTAATTACGAACTGTCTCATTAGGGGCACTTTTTGTGCAATTATGGTTTGCCACATTGGGTTTTGAGTGGGGATCGACGTGCTTCTCTCCCTAGATCCGCCATATAAAATAGAATTTGTAAAATATCATCTACATCCCACAGTAAAACAAACATCGTGTTTGTTTTTGCAACCTGATAAAAAACGACCTTCAAATGCCATGTCATGCAAAGGTAATGAACTCAATAATATGGAAATGTTAATCTTTTTCCTGTTTTGGGGGTAGAAGTATTGATTACTACGCCCCCTTGCCATTCATCATTTATAAAATTCAAAATAGGAATAAACGTTTTCTGGGCTTACCAAATCCATCCATTGGTTTCAGCAGAGAAATAATTCAGATTTAAGATTTAATTCAGTATTTATAGCTTGTTTTAAAACTATTCTGAACCATAAATTTCATATCGGCAGGATGGCACGGCAGGATAAACTTTCCGGAGATTATGGGAAACATCCTGGTACCAGTGTGTTCACCAACGCCTCCTTTTCAGCAAACGTTGTTGATACAGATCAACCTGACTTCGTCGGTAACATATGCTTCAGTACCGGCCTGCAGTCTCAACACCTCTTTTCATTGGCCGATCCTGAAGGATTTAAACCTCAACTTCAGGACGATGGGTACATCGGGTATGGAGAGGGAGACCCTTCTGCAGTAGGACAGGGAAATCTGAAATACCCCGATGGATCAACGCATCACAAGAATGGAGAACCGGAATACTCTGTTCTTGAAGGGCCGTGTGATACTGAAAATGTTAGGCAGCAATGTGTACGGGAACCCAGTGTTGTAGAGGAGCAGGCTTATGATCATCTGAACCGTTACCATGAGAAAAAGAATGGCCATCAGGAACAACTTTAGGAGAACACCTACGGAACCGTCTCTGCCTTGTCTGACGACCATTATTACAACACGGTGGGTGGAAGTGAAGCAGAGCTTAATAAAATAAGAAGTAAGGACAGCGCCGATCCAAAGAAAACTGCACCTAAAGATACACATGATTTTGAAGACGACTACCAATCCCTAAGTCCTCTTGATGAAAAAGATTCAAAGCAACTTGAAAACAATTACAATGTCCTAGGAGAAACCGTAGTCCACCTAGATCGAAGGGAAATATCGACAAAGACATCCGTGACTAACAACACCGGCAGCGATGAGTACCACGCCCTTCACTCTGTATTGGAACTTGGTGATTATAATCAGTACCAATTCCCTGAGGAACAGTTGAACTGCGGTCCAACAACCATTTCGATCTCAAAATTCGAAGAAAACGAGGGTGAAGAACACGAATACTTTGTTCTAGAAGGATCTGGTGGCATAGACAATAATGGGCAATAACCGTTGGAGACCTCTTCGAAAGGTGCCGACGAGCAGACATATGATCTTCTGAAACGTGGCTACCGTAACACCAGTGGCCATCAGGAACAACTGCATGAGAAAAGTTATGGCGCTGCCGCAGACTTGCCCGATGAAGTTCTTTACAACACATTGGTTAATGAAAACGAAGCTGTGATAAACCCAACAATTAGCACAGAACCAAATCGAAGGAAAATGGACAGGAAGCTGGAAACGGGTATCAAAACCTCCGCTTAATAAATGACTCAAATGACCTCGAACACATGGACGGCAACCATTACACCGTTCCTGGGGAAGCCGTAGACAACCAAAATCGTAGGAAAGGATCTACTAGGACGTATAATCATGATAATGGTAATACCGCCAGGCGCGAGCAATGATTATCATGTTTTGTACTCCGGAAAGGAGCTGGGTGACTACCATCAGACCATCAGTACCAATATCCTGAACAACAGTTAAACAATGGTCTAGCAACCTGTGGTCCCGTGGTCAATGACCAGGGAAATGGAGTGGCCAAAGAACCCTTGTCACAGGGCAAGCAAGAAGGTGGCGACGGCTATTACTCGGTTGTGAGTGTACAATGACAAGTTTGTGCTGGAGAGCCCCTCTGGAGCAGTGTTATCTACTCAGAGATACCATAATTACAACGAAACGATTAAAGCTAAAGTCTTCTAATTTCTTTGACTCTTCTTATGATTGTGGCTTAATAATACTAAGTCCATCATCCCGATGATGAGATGCTACAACAGTTCAGTCTTGTCTTGCGTGGCTCCACTCCATTTCTGCTGGCACAGACATTACGTGCATGAAGTCACTGAAAGTCTGCCAATTATGAGTGCAGAGCTCTCTTGATCTCCTCAGCTTGAAGTAGCTCTGATTCTACCACATTAGCTACTGTAACAACAAGTTGCCTCCATTCTGCGTGGCTAATAAAACTAAGTTGAGTACACAAAATATTCATGAAAAAGTAAAAAAATGGTGATAAGTAACATTGGTGTAAGTCACGTGTTATACTAGTCTAGATTAGAATATGTTGGAAATCAATTCAGGGGGGTGTTTCATAAAGCTGTTCGTAAAGTTACGCATGACTTTACGAACGACTTGAGCAGTTGAATATGAATTGCCAGATAGGATGCCCAAAGTTTTTCCTGATGTTTTAACAAAGCGTGACTGTATTTCCAATAACCTCAATCAAATTATGGCAAGAAATATACTTTGCATTAAAAATGTTTGTTATAATAAGAATGTTAATCTACATAAGCACAGTTCAATTTTAGTTAATGCAGTTAAAAATGATTGAGCATCCCATGTGGCTTGTCATATTTAAGTCATTCGTAATGATTATTTAAATGTCATATTGCCTTTATATTTGCATTCATATTTTTTGTTCTGTCCTTTTATTATTTGTATTGTCAATTGATTGTTATACATCTATGATTTATGTTGCCAAATTTGTAAACTGATCCTTTCAGCTTGCTGTTGATCAGTAATTTTATATACCAATAAATGAATAAATAAATAAATAAATAAAGTCACGCGTAACTTTACGATCAGCTTTATGAAACACCCCCTGATCTCTTTTATACCAGTATACAATAGGAACAACATTTTAAGGATATCGGTGCCCTGCAGGAAATAAGTGTACAATAGTGCCATCTTGTTAACGTGTCAGAGAGGTAATAAAATAGTATTCAATCACTTTTTTTTCACAGTGTCAGACACTTGGGTATACATTCAAGCCCATTATATATTAACCTTTGCTTTTAAGTGCCCTCTTGCCTTAATAAATTGCACTTTTCAGTTGAGAAGAATTATATATGCTATTAATCACAATTAATGGAAACACGTCCAGTTTAGAACTTCTGTTCGCTATCAGGAATACTTTTGAGGGACGGTGCATTTAAAACTGAACGAAACAGATATATTTCATCCGCTTGTATAAACATACCATCCATGTTGGCAACTTACAGGCAGTTTGTCTTCATAAAGGTACTTCGGTTTTAGTTGCTAATGACCCTCGTTTGTCAGTTCTTGTTATACAGGGTGTCCCTGATAAAAAAAAAAAAAAGGAGACTCAAATTTATGGGTAAATTATTCAATGATTCGTCATACTCTCGCCATTAATGTACAGATCACTGGAAAGGTCACTTTCTCTTCTTTTATATGACATATATGACATCAAAATCATGGTCAGCATGACTGATTACAGACATTCGTAAGTACCACTGACAGAAATCCAATATGTAAAATAAATGAATTGCTGTTACATATTTTGGTTCATTATGAATTTGAAAAGACAAGAAATGGTTTGGAATCAATGTTTTTGTGGAAACAAATTACACGTCATTTGAAAGCCAAAACTTTCTCCTGTCACATGGCACCCTAATCATGATAGAAGGATCACGTATGGCTGATTTCCACTATTTTAAAAACTAGTGGTATGGCACATTGGCTTTAAGTTCAAGGTAAGAATAGCAGTTTTGTTCTTTACAATAAGAAATGAAGACACAGTTAATATGGTTACTTCATGGTTTATGCGTGAACTTTTATCATTATTATGGTGTCCTATGAAAGAGGAAATATGAGCTTTCCAGTCATGTGCATTCTTAAAAAAAAATAATTCCGAGTCATTTCCTTACTTTTCAGAACCCTTATGAACCAAATTTAGCAGCAATCCACTTATCTTATACACGTTACACAATTCGGTTTCTCACATTTCCACTTCAGATTGTCTGGAATAAGTCAGAAGAGAAAATTAGCTTTCCAGTGATGTGTATAATAATCAGAAAATTAGCTTGAATTCTTGAGTAATTTACCCCTAAATTTGGGTTTAATTTTTTAAAGGAGTATCCTGTACAGTTTCAGGGGGAAAAAGAACAATTATAGAGAGTGTTGAAATATAATTCATAGCTAAACTTGTAGTTTGTGTAAAATTTATAGGCCCATAGGTGTCGATGATACACGATTATTATCATGATTACTGTGATGAGTGTGTTTTAGTGTTGACTTGATATAAATGTAAGATTGTGGTACATCAACAGCATGTTTGGTTTGATGTTTTATTTTTCAATGTCAATGATTTCGCCCAAGTTCATGCAATATTCGGTCACCATCTTCGATAGAATTAGTTAATATCTCTTAAATTTTATTGCGATCAGTTCATTTGTTGTTGTTTTAATTATAATCATGATAAAGTAATCATATTATATTAAGATTTTATGAAAAATAAATTTAGTACACTCTTAAAATGTTGGGTAAATTTAGTTGGGTAACTGCTGGTTGGTTAAAAATATTCCCAATTCTGGGCTATTATTAACCAACTGGACACTCGAGTGGTGTAACCAATATTGGTCAATACTTTTTACCTAAATATTGGGCATATATTTACCAACAGTATTTGGTAATTATGGGTTGGGTACTTGTTGCCCTGTAGTTGTGTAATTTTGTCACATTTCCTTTGCCAGTTGGGTAGATTTTGTTGGGTAACTGATGGTTGGTTAGAAATTCGCTTTTGACCAACTTGTGGTAAATATTTTTACCCAATATTGGGGAAAACACTTAAATGAATATTCATGAATTTTTAGTAGCGTATGGTTTGGGGTGGCCCGATTTACTAACTGTCACCGAATGCATAAAAAAATATAAGGGGTATATAAGAGCTTGCACTAGTTTGCACTAACTGGATAGGATAGGACTAGGATAGGATAGGTTAAGATATAGGATAGGATAGCTTAAAATAGGATAGGTTAGGATTGATTAGTTGGAGGAAAAAGGAAACAATAAATTGGGCAGCTGAATTTGCCCAACCACATGATATTTGTTACTAAACAGCTGAACAAATAGAGGGTTGGGCAATCCTATTGGGTAAGATTGGTTGGGCAATAATTACCCAACTGAGAATATAACCAACAGTTGGGCAATTGTAGAGTTGGGTAAAATCTAATGGGTCACCAACTGATGGGCAATTTAATTTGCCCAACAACATAGTAAATGGATTGCCCAACATCAGTTGGGCAAATTTTAACCAAAAGTTGTGTGGACAGTATGTTGCCCAGTGTTGGTTAAAAATTGGGCATTTTTTTTTGCCCAACTTTTTTAAGAGTGTAAGATAGGTTTGAAATATGTTATATTTATATTTTATGCAAACTTGATGAAATAAATCACTCGAATCTCGAGTAGGACCATGCTCGAATTACGTAAGTAATTTCTCACACGTTCTTACTATATTGCAGGAATAATCATTCTGTTTTTTCTTGTATACATGTACTTGCGTATTTAACGCCCAAATGTCTGTTTTTACTCGTGTAGTATTGATAATGTAAATAAAGTTGGAGCAAGAAATTGCTTGCAGTTGGTAGATTATAATTTATCATAAAGTTTTTAATTCGTCGAATTCACCTGGATTTTCATCAGCTTGTTCAAAATTTTATATAGTTTTCTGATATCATCTAGAGATGTCCAAACAATAAAGAAATAATTTAAAAAATAATCATTGTTTTCGATTTCTTTTAGTTATCATGTGCTTACACTTAAGATTCTCAGTATTCCATCAAAAATAAGTCTTCCGCATTGCTTTATCACACAGAGGGTTTTCTGACTCTTCTCTCCCTTTCTCAAGTTTTACATTGTTCACATATTAAATCAACACAGGAATTGACTACTCGAGGAACTATTATTTTTTTTTTTTACATGACGGTGTATGAGTTTGGTATGAAATGGTGATCAAATTTTTTTTTGGCAAGCTTTCTTCATTCTTTTTTTTTTTTTTTTTTTTTTTTTTTTGCTCTTCCATCGTCATCTCTAATTTCATGTTTGCCGTCATGCAGTATAGCAGTGATTCAGAAACACATTAGCAGCATTGGCCAAAACAAACAAACAAATAAGCAAGCACATTATACATTTTTTTACAAGTTGGCAACAAAAGGCTTTCACATGAAACAGCTGCATTACGTACACGTTTTTACTACACTGGCCAATGCAAAAAAAAAATACACAAAAAAAAACAACAAAAAAAAAACAACAACAAACAAACAAACAAACAAACATGTGTAACGTGTCTGGTGATAGAGTAAACATTTCTCTTTTATATAAATGCATAAATTATTACTTTTTGTTTTGAAGAAAGAGAAGGAAAGAAAATTGTTATAGAAGTTATTATACCTATTAAGTGTTTGATGAAAACAACCAAGTATATCAGTAACATAACAATGTAAGACATAATTGCCTCCTGTATTCGTATCGGAAACACGTCCGATGGGCTTTTTCTTTTAATTTGGAATTTGTGTTTGTTTAATTTGGCAGGAAAATGTAATATAAGACCTCGGGTATCACAGCTTATTATACATCGTTCTATTGCACAATCATTTACATGTGTTTATTCTTAAGAGGGAGCCGATGGAGGGTAAACATCGATTTTACCCCCATCCACATGAAACACAGGAGTGGGGCATATGCTCCTTCCGCCCCAACCCTTCCTGTGCCTAAGGATCAATAATTTCACATTCCTTTCCTCTTCGATCTCACTTAATAACTGTCGAAAATACTCATTCGAGTAGACAACCTTGTTTTGTATTCATCGTAGATTGTGTTTTAAAAATATTAAAGAGCCTACATAATTTCAATTATGTATTTTTTCCTGCTTTATTTCTTCTCGAAATCATATGCAATAATATTTCTATACATAGATAAGGAATTTACATCCCTTATGCAGTACAAGATCATTCTTAGAAACAATAATTACACAAATCCACTTTAAAAACTGCCTGTAAAGTAACATCAGACCCATTTTAAAATCTGAAGACAACGTTCATGGTTTTATTCATAACAGGACCTTTCCAAAGATATTTGTTTTAAAAAAAAAGAAAATCATCGCAAGATTGCATTCTAAGCACCATTTGACAACCGACAACCAAGGATAAAACTTAGAGGCTCATAAACATGTGTATTTAACAATGTACTTCCTCAATCAGATTCATGCTAATTGTAGACTTGCAGAAAACTGCTAAAAAATTATGAAAACTGTCCTTCGACATCATTAATAATTGAAGAAGGGATAAGAAATGGCTGTCTTAGGAAGCCTCATCGTGCTCATATGGAGTATCAGTGTGACAGTTTCTGCAGAGGGTCAGGAACTAGGTAAGCTTATCATCTTCCAATTATTGTTTATCAGGTTATGATGTACAACTATAATCTGAGTCTTATATTTTTTTGTGTCCAAAAATACCCTAGAATTATGATCTAGGGTTGGTAACATATTGTATTACATTGTTTCAATTCTTTTCTTAATTCAGTCGAGTTTCACCAAATGGTCATTTAAATACTTAACAATAATTGCAATGGAATACAATTGAAAATAACGATTCATATTTTCATAGTTCGTTGAGGGATAGCAGACAGCTGGAATATACAACAGTGGGCCTTTTTCATAAGCCCCAAATTGCATGGTTTGGGCATTGGGGGCATTATTATTTGGGGAAGTATAGGCCTTTAAATAATAATGTTCATAATTACCAAATCACGACTTGGAAAGGGATACTTCTCAACCATATGGTATGCATAGATTACCTTGATTGTTTTAATATGCAATCATTCTTCCACTTCACCGCCTACTGAAATTCTCAAACTTTATGGTAAATAAAGAACTATAAATAAGCCAAAGAAATGCACATAACGCCAATAGGTAAAAATCAAGATGATTCTAACAATCATATTATCATATTTCCAAAGCGTGGTCTTGCGATTTTAAAAAGGATCACTGCTCAATCAAACAAGGACATGATGACAGTGGATCATGGATAAGATATCGAAGTGGTAAGTAAATTCGTCGAATTTTTAACAAAGCTTTTCTCCAATGTATTATACTGTTGTGAAATCATTAATTCAAGTGCAGCCAAGCCATGATTTGCGACGTTAACTGTCATACTGTCATGTACTCTATCCATTTATGTTCTACACTCTAAAAACTTAGGTGTTAAATTACCATTTAAAAGGGCCGAGGAGTGACATCTTTTTTCAAAATGGTAGATCAACTCTTTTAAACTGCTGGATTCAGCCTTTATAGTGTTGTATCCAGCATGTTAAAAGTGTTAACCTACAATTTTGAAAAAGTTGTCACTCCTCGGCCCTTTTAAATGGTGATTTTCTCTTAGTCTGGGAGCCTGTCCCGAAATAGTCAACCCATTTTACATATGAGATTTGACCCCCTAAAGTTGCTAAGACCATCCATGTCATTCTCAAAAAGCTTGTCAGCACGGAAGAAGCCACCGGGTTTGGCCCCCAGAGCCCCCAAAAGGGGCCCCAAAGTCGGGTCGATTTCAACCCATCTAACATATGCGCCAAACTTTGTCAGAATTAAGGTGTATGAATATACATTACCAAAACACCAAAACTGACAAAAATTTCTGTCGGGATGGGTTGTCAGACCGCCCCTTAAAATTGGGGCAAATGTTTCCCCTTAAGGCCCATTGACCAAATTTTGTCAGAAGGAAGAGTTATGGGTGTACATTACAAAAATATAAAAACTTACAAAAATTTCCGGGACAGGCTCCTGGCCTATCTGTAACTCTGACATGTTCTTGTCATCCACAGGCCACAGCGCATATTACTATGCCAATTTCAAAACATTCCAAAGGGCTACAGCCATTGTGAAGTGCACACTCCCGCTGAAATTTTCAGCAACTTCAGGGACATTGTCGTTTGATCACTACTCTTCCTACAGCGGTATAGATGTCACGGTTTGCCACGGAGGGCCCGTATTCGAAACCGTAGGGCCAACACGCAAACAATGGTGGCGTTTCATCAGACGAGTACAGTGTCGCACAAAGATAGATGTAATTACAGAAGTACCTTCTCTTTTATGAAATGGTGGGGGGGGGGGGGGGATAAAAAAAGAACAACAAACAAACAAAACAAACAAAACAACAACAACAACAACAACAACACCACCACCAACAACAACAACAGCAACAAAACCGCACTTGCCCAATATGGAAACTAGTGTTAAAATTCATGCACGTTTCGCTTTCAAATTATTATTGGTAGGCTGATGTGGGAGGGGAAAATTAATCGCCCGAGTGAACAACTCCCTGGTAACTACCGCAGCGCAGTGCATGCCGGATACGCCTCCCCCTTTCCGTCTTAGAGAGGCAGATCCAATGTATGTACAATGTGTACATATTTGTTTCCAAAGGGGGGGGGGGGGGAGGGGTGGCCGATTTCGTCCCTATGTGGACCCACCTATGAATTGTCTGTCGTGCTTTTATTCCAAATTGGAAAACATACATCATTTCGCAAAAAGTCAAGTCTGTCACAACACTTAAGGATAAGAAATCACACCAGTTTTTATCATCCACACGCCAAGGAAACGAAAAGGGCGTCTTCTTTGACCTTTTAGATAATTTTAGATAAATAATTCTGTGATTATACTAAATTAAATACACATGTTTTCTATGCTCATACAAAAATATTATGCCTATGTTTACGTAATGTAAAAGAAAAAAGGTACATTTTAAGTAGACAGTGATTTTCAAAAAAAAAAAAATTATTTTGAAAACTTACAAGCAATAGTCAGTAGGTCTATGTAATTTCCTATGAATATTTCAAATGTTTTCGAACTTGAAGCATGCACATATAATTCATTATTATCAACCGTTGTCCATGTTCACTGATCCCACTGTGTAGATTGACAAGGGTCATTCGTATGAAAAATTACGAATTACACTTTAGTTTTTAATACCCAATGCATTTTCTTATTTTGTTAAATACTTCATGAAGATAACATTCCGAGCTAGAAGGGGTAGACATTGGTACCAAGCTTTACAGCCTGATTTGAGAATCGACAATATCAAAGTTTACAGAGACGTTGCATCGACAACAAGTATGTATACCGCACCTAATAAATCAATTTAAGTGGGACAATGATTATTGTATTCCTTATCTCTTCTTTCTGTTTATTCATTGTTATTATTAGTGGATATCATCACTGTCGTCGCCAGTGGATCGGTCTTTTTTTTGTTGTTGTTGATTTTATCATATGAATATGCGGAACTCCCGGGGTTTTTTTTCGAGGAGTGGGGGGGGGGGGGGGGGAGAAGGATTTCTATATTAAAAAACATCTTAATCTATTGTTTTAACACACTGGTATATTTCATATGGTCAGAGAGTGATGACGGTGCTTAATGTATATGGAGAGGGTGAGGGAGAAATAGACCTGTTTTCTAATTTTAAGCATACTTCTTGAACAAAAGTTTCTTTTGACGACTCAAAAGCTTGCCTGATGCTTGCCCGACATAGCAACAAATAATGTATGCAAAATGGATTCCATCCACAGAGATGCCATTATGCATAGCAGGTGCACAAAATAGTTGGTAACTAAGGATTCTGGAGAGAAACATGCATAAATTGAAATACATTAGTAAACAGGTCTATTGTTTTGGCTTGTGTTCAGTTAACAGCTAAGATACTTCCTTCATTAATGCTATGAAAATCGGTATTGTTACGATCATTATGATCGAAATTCAGTATTAGAGCAGGGACATGCATGTTGCCGTATTGAGGATCAGGACAAATCGGGGTATCTAAAAAATAATGTTACGGCCAGCAATTCGTCATGTGGGAGAGCTAAACATATTTCTTTTCATTAAGAAACAGCAGACTCTTTTTCAAATAACTCTTTGAGAATGCCTATATAATACCCGAGGGATAAGGGAAATTGGATAAAATGTTTATTAATGGGAGAATATTCAGTTTTCAATCAAACTCCTTTGATTCCATTTACAGACTTTCCCTCAACTTCGACGAAGCCGACCATGCGTGTAACTGAATCAGTGTTACCCGTTACCCCATCGGGTTCGGTATCGGATGAACATACTTCGACACCGTCGAGCCCTCCTGATCCTAACCAAACACCCGATGATGAACTACCTCCCACTTCGGGTGCTAAGTCCCCAGCGTCCAACAATCAGAAAGAGAAGGTCACATCGACCTCAACATCAGTTTCATCATCGCTGACGTCGTTGCAATACACCAATATCACGGTACAGAGAAACGCAAAACGAAAAGGTAAGTGCTCACTACCTTAGAAACATGGACTTTGCACATTCTTTCTTCTACCTATTAAACCAGCTTACTTTGGAAATAAATCACAGGAGAAACTTTTGAATTTGAACCTCAAATATTTCATGAACTAACCTAATTCATGGGGAAATACCTAGCTAATAAATATGTTATTGTTAATTCTATATGATTATCTTTCAAGAAATAACACCCTCTTTCACATTCACCTTCCAAACATCATGCATAGAGGATACTATATATTATATGTTCGCTTCGTTTGTATATCATTTCCCAATTGTTGTTTATTGCTGACGATAATGCGGAATGTTTTTATTAAGTTAATTTTTATTAAGTTATTATTTTTTTTTAAATTAAATTAAGTTTATTAAGGCGTGTTTCAATCGTCATCTATATCGTTCGCCTACAGGTGGCCCCAAAGCAACCATTACATCTGTCGTCCTCCTACTAGCCGCAGTTACGTCAATCTTCTTTATTGTGTATAGACGGCGCAGGTAAGCTTCCAGTGCATGTTGAAAATTTTGAAAATGTGTATATAGACGCAAATCTAGAGGCGAAGGGGCCGCCCCTCATGGGAGTGAAAGAAATAGAGTAGAAATTAAGGAAATAGGGATCAAGGAATAAGGAAAAGGAACTAGGGAAGAGGAAGAAGGAGAAAAGAAGAAGAAGAAGAAGAGATTAAACAAAGAGAGAGATAGAAAGAAAGGGAGAGAGAGAAGGGGAAGAGAGGGGAGAGACATGGAGAGAGAGAAAAATCCCGAGAGAGAGAGAGAAAGAGAGAGAGGAGAAAGGGGGGGGGGCAACATAGACGAGAAGAATGGATACGGATTGCGAGGTCGAGTTCGAAGCTTACCCTTATTATTATTATTATTAGTAGTAGTAGTAGTAGTAGTAGTAGTAGTAGTAGTAGTATTTGTTTTTATTTTTTGTATACATACCATCGTCAACTGTGCACGATGACAGGTTATGGTAACGAGAAGGGTGGATATTGATTGCGAGGTCGAGTTCGAAGCTTATCCTTAATGTTTTTTTTTATTTTTGTTTTTGTTTTTGTTTTTACATACCATCGTCAACAATGCACGATGACAGGTTATGGCAATATTGCAATTCACATAACAAGTATCATGCTTGTTCATTTTTATTATGTTTCATGTATTCCTCTCTAATTTCGGTCTTAGGTGACACAATTTCTAAAAATATATTAATAAAATCAAATCTACAAGGGAATACAAACAAACAAAACCAATTTCTGTGAACATGGTGAATGCTGTTTATCACAACGAAAAAAATAACGCTCTAGTACACGTATCAGACAATTATAACGATATGAAATTGACGACAGTTTGATACTTGTTATCTCACTATGCAAATCGTGACAGAGTAACCATACTAGTCATTTTACAACTAAAACGATGCTTACCTATGATTGGAAATAACAGGATGGCAGAGCAGAATAAACGCACTGGGGATTTGAGAAACCACACTGGTATAAATGTCTACGCCAACGCTACCTTTTCAGTCTCTGGAAATGACACAGATCATCCTGATGTGATCAGGGAAATTCGCTCTAGGAACGAGACAAGATCCTCATCCTCACTTACATATCCTGAGCAATCCACATCCAACTTGGACGGATACAACGGCTTTGCTGGAGGAGAAGACCCTTCTGTATTTGGACAAAGAGACGACACATATCTGAAAAATCCTTCAGGAATGATGCATCAAGAATATAACGGAGATCAAGAATACTCTGTTCTTAAACGACCTGGTAAGACAGAAAGTAATAGGCAGCAATCATATAAAGATTTATCGTCATGTTGTCAGGACTCTGATACTATCGAGAATGGATTCTATTTGGTTTTCTCTCTGTTAATTATTATTATTATTATATATCAAAGATCGAAAAAAAAGTCGCGAGTATTCAGAATCTTGCTGCATTTCAATTTTTGGGTTGGGCGTAGAGTTCATGCATCCCTTCTGATTAAAGGACTGCATTGGTCCCCTTTCTCTAAACGTGTTCACTCCAAACTCTGCCTCTATGTGTACAAACTAATCAACAATACCATTCTTACCTTGCTGATGCAATAATTTGTTCTGTATACTGACCCACTCATAATCTTTGTTCCATAAATGACACGAATTGACTTGTAATTCCCCGATCAAGTCTTTCTACTACCGAAAAACGCTTCATTGTTAACTACTTCTGGAACTTGGAACAATGTCCCCTGCTCACTTCGAATAGTAGCAAACATATCCGCATTTAAGAGACAACTCAAGACCTACCTCTTCCTGTAGAACTAATTTTTGATTTATTTTTTCATATTATATAACATATTTGTAAATGCTATGGTAAATATTGTGTAAAGCACAGTATAAATGGTAATTATTATGACTATTATCATTATTAATTCACAGGTGCATCTTCTACAGATGCAAAGGAACAGGTATATGATCATATAAACCATGGCTACGGTAACGCCAATGTCCATCAGGAACAACTTCATAATAAAAGTTACAGTGCTGCCGAATACCTGAATGACGAAGACCTTTACAACACAATGGTGCATTGAAACGAAGCAGCTCAAACACCCTGAACAACAACTGAATATGAGTTATGCAACCAACGTGAGATCGACATCCCGGATCGACATCAGAAGCCAACTAGGGGAGTGTTTCATAAAGCTGTTCGTAAAGTTACACATGACTTTACGAACGACTTGAATATGAAGTGCCAGATAGGATGCCCAAAGTTTTTCATGATGTTTTAACAAAGTGTGACTGTATTTCCAATAACTTCAATTAAATTATGGCAAAAAATATACTTTGCATTAAAAATGTTCGTTATAATAAGAATGTTAATCTACATCTGCACAGTTCAACTTTAGTTGATGCAGTTAAAAATGATTGAGCATCCCATGTAGCTTGTCATATTTAAGTGATTCGTAAAGTCATTCGTAACTTCATGAACAGCTTTAGGAAACACCCCCTGAACGTGTATTATTATCCTGTGGTCAATCACCAGGGGAAAGGATTGACCAAAGAACCTTTGTCACAAGACAAGCAAGAAGATGGTGACGACTCTGTTGTGAATGTACAAGGACAAGTTGACGCTGGAGACAAAAATCATGAGCCACTCTTTAGCAGTGAGTTATACTCAGAGATGACATAATCATATATTATTGAAAGAATTGAAACTATAGTCATTTTGTTTGTTGGACCTGACTCTTATTGTGCTTGTGTTAGAATGGAACTAAGTCATTCATTCGTTCATTGGCAGTCCATCGCTACGATGAAGACATATTTCACCCCTTCATTCTCTTCTTGCGTGGCTCCATATTCCAATTCTGCTGGTTGGTTGGTTGGTTCTTGGTATGATGGCGCTCTTCAATCTCTTCAGATTATACGCGCCAATCACTTTCGTAGGTTTGGCGTAGGCTTCGGAAAGCCCACGAGCGACTTATTCTTGTGGTGAAAATGATGTTATTAATGGTCATCATTAGTATGCTATTAGTTAGAAAGTTTGATCGTGATTATTTGTAATTATTCGCTGCAATATCAAGATACGCAATAAATCAATCGAGAAAAAAAAAAAAAAAAAAAAAAATGGGATGGGAAAGCTCTTATGAGCTTGAGGGCGCTCTTTTTCTGCCACATAAGCTTTAGTAGCAACAACAGAAGTTGCCTGCATTTTGCGCGGCCTAGCAGTTCACATGATATTCAAAAGTGATATATAACATTGGCTATTACAATATGTTGGAAAGCAATTCAGATGTCTTTAAACAAATAAAATAGGAACAAAGTTTCAAGGTGTATAAATTAATTTATATATTAGGGTTTCCATGTCGCTATACTACATTCGAAATAAGAGCTGTAAATGTTAATTCCATAAAGAGATAATGCAAGTTGCATTACTCTCCCTATAAACAAAACAGCGACTTGTTTGGAGACTAGTCGACGCACCCGTACGCGCTCGCATAGAATAATGGCCCACGCGGAACCGATTCGGATTTGGGTTCCGCGCAAGGAGGTTTAACGTTTTCCTTCATTTTCTTCATACTCCTGAACAGTCAACTCAAAGAAAGCAAGGTAAACTGTTTTGAGGTTGATTTTATACATTCTAGCTGTACACAAAATTATTTTTTTAGGTGACTAGTCATGTAGGAAATAAGTATATAATATGAGTGCCTGCTTATTAGCATGCCAGATGGGTAATTATGGTAATAATTATAGTTTTCAATCTCCCATTTTTCATAAAGCGTCAGACACCTTTTAAATATACATTCAAGCTTAACGAGCCGATGTTTCATAAGTGCTCTCTCGCCTGAACAAAATGCATTATTGAGAATGTAAAAAGATATAGACTATCTTTATTACTACTGATGGTGCATTTGCTTCATAGACTGAATCGAAAAGACTTGTTTTGGAATGCTTTGTTTAAACATAAAGTTATGGCAACTGGGTGCTCCGACATATGCTATGGCGTCAATTACTCTTGGCGTTACTTCGTTAAGGATATAGGGTTAGGGTTATGGTTGCAATAGAGTTTTAGGGCAGGTTTAGGGTTAGGGTTAGGTGTTATAATAGTGCTTGGTCTATGGTCAGAGTTTAGTATTCGGTTAGCCTACGCGGAGGAATTGTTGCAGGAGCATGTGTCGTATAACCGGCAACTTCATGTTACAGGCAGTTTGTCTTCACGAAGCTACTTTTGTTTCAGTTACTACTGATCCTCATCGGACAGTTCCTGTTATAATAGCTATGCGATATCCGGTATATTTTTCAGAAAAACAATATAGTCTTTTAAGAAACAAAGCATAGCAAAAATTGTAGTTTGCATATCATAAACGCCTATGGATCTTAATGATAAACTTATAAACTTGTAAATATGTTTTCAATAATGAGATCGTATAAATGCGTGACTGTGGTACATCAAGGAAATATTTGGTTTCATGTTTGATTCTTTAATGCAAATGAGTTTGTGAGGTGCGACATCTTCGTATCATCAAGTCAATTTTCTTAAAGTTTCTCACAGTTGATTAATTTGTTTGTTACTATACTCCAAACCTCATTTTGATTAAATTATATTTAGATTATGTAACAAATACGTTGAGTAAGAAAGTTCGAAGTATGCCTACATGTACATGTATTTATCTTACGAGAAACTTGATTAAACAAGTCACTCAAAAGCGTAAATAATTTAATCTAATTTTCGTCGCACTATTTCTGGATTGATCATTCTGTTTCTCTATAATCACATGCGTATTTTACATACTAATATTTTACTCACTTAGTATTCACAATTGTAAAGAAGCTCGAAGCAAAATGTTGCTTGCAGCGGGTAGATTATGATTTATAATCATATTCTGTTCGTCGAATTCTCATGAATTCTCATCAGCTTGTTAATATATAATTTTCTGATGTCGTCTGGGGATGTACATATATTGAAAAAATAATTGAAAAATAATGGTTGGTCTCGAATTGATGTATTTGTCTTGTGTTTAAATTAAGTTGCTTAAGATTCTCAATATTCTATTAACACAGGAACCTTAACTCGCGGAAATATCTTCTTTTTTTTTTCTTCTTCATATGGCCTTGTATGCTTCCGGTAGTTCAGTCTGAAGTGATGATCAAATTTCTTCTTGGCAAAATTTCTTCGTTCTTTCTTCTTTCTTCCATCGTTCACTTTGATATTTTATGTTTGCAGTCATATTCATAATGAACAGTTAATGATGCAGAACTACATTAAACAATACGTTTTCATAAGATGACCCTAAAAGGTTCTCAATTTGTACATCATAATGTGCTCCTTTTACATGGCGTTGATATGGAGGGATGCTGAATAATACTGGCGCAGCTAGACTTGTTGAACAGGGAGGGGGGGGGGGGACATACAAAATCACAGAGTCCCTTTTTTTCCCAATAATTTTTTATTAGAGATTTCATTCAAAATACATCAATACACATAAATCAATACAAACAAACAAATAAACCGCAACAAAAGTACATACATAAACCAATCCAAAACACACCCCCACCCCATAAATATTTTCGTAATTTGTTATTCTGATCTCATCTCAAAAATTTAACTTATTCTTCAAAATATGATTCTTTTCCACTAAACTGAATACAAAGTACAATTATTTTACAGTAAACTTAATTCATGAACAATTCATACATTTGATGTATGAATTGTTACATAATTACCCTCACCTATGCTATAAACACGCACACGCGCGCGCGCACACACACACACACACACGCTTTTCGCATCTCCAGTTAAATATTTAAACCACTCGACTGCGCAACCTCTGCAGCTCTGTAACAGCAAACATTTTTTTCTCTTCATTTTAGTCGTGATTGCTGTCTTAATAAAACATTTATATTCAGAATAATACAATAAGAGAATTATATCGAAATGATACACCATACAAACTTGCTTAAAATCTAGACAACACAACGAAAGACAGAAGGATTAAATTATGCAGTTTTATTTAGTACTCTGTTGGATCCTCTATATTGATATATATCTCTATAAATAAACATTTCTTTTAACAGATTTACACAAATATTGAGACAATATTAATCTTCCTCAATGAGCATAATGACTGTTGATGCGGTGAAAAAATATTGACGGATTCGATTTCCATGAGGAAATATGATTTTATTTGTTTAACATGTTTAAAGGGCAATATATCTTTTCTACTCTACAGCTTTTTGCTTTCAAGGATCGACAGCAGAAGAATTGGTGAAAGGTTGACAGATATCGGATAAACATTGATAAATATGTATATATAGACCTCTCTATATATGGGAATTTAATTGGCGAATCGGTAATGTCTGTTTGATGTAGTGTCGGACAACTCTCACAAAATGATTAAAACATCACATTTTAATGTTTATAATACATTTTGACTATAGCCCCGACGGAAAAGTGCTTAGGATAGAACAGGAAATTCATACTTTAGTGCACAACATAATTAATGGGTGGATTTTCTCCAATTTTTTTCACATTCGAATGACCAATTCGCAATTAAATTCATACAGTGAGGTCAACATTCAAATGTTCATTCCTTTCTTATTACTTTATCCAATTTGGTTCACTTTTCACGAACCCTTTTCTCTGATGCTTCTATTTTCACACACTGCAGCTTGATAAAAGGATAGGATTGCCCTTCATTATGATCATTATACTTCCTCATTCCATTCCACAAGTGTTTATCTTAATATAGCACCCCAAAGAATATTGTCTTCACATATGGAAGTGTTTCTTCACTTCATCACTAGCCTTTGAAGAAGAAGTTACTTTTATGGTAACCGGGTATGGCCTATTTTGGACCTTTTATCGCAGTCCTCTGGATAATCATTACGGTAGATTCTGCTGTGGGACGAAGTCCAGGTAAGATCGTCATGTCATAGTGAAATCTGAATATCTGAAAATCTGAATATCAAAATGTAATCGTAAGTTACATATTGGTCAGTCAGACGGTTTTTCGTCAAAAGAATTTATATGAATGGCTTTTGGGATGCTACATCAACGCTGCTTACTTTAAAATGAACAATTATAGGGAGTGTGTGTAGAGTGTGACTAGATTGCGTTTATAAGGAAAAGGAAAAGGTGTGTATAATGTCAAACCTAAAAATAAGACATTAAAAAAAAAAAAAAAAAATCCGGTGCCGATGTCATTACATTTAGAATGATTTGTAAATTATGATAAGTGTCAATAGGGGCCCATTTTTTTTTAAAACATAAACAGGAAGCATAAAAGGGGCGTGATATATTTTGGATAAACTATCAGCAAAATACTTGCATTTACATTATGACTGAAGTTTTTTGCATAAAAGTAAGTTACTGATCTAAGGTGATCTCACACAGTCGATATCATCAGATTATTACAATAAAAGTATATACTGTTTCAACTCATTCTTTAAACATGTTAAGGGGGTAAAATTTAATACTGTAGTGTAGGCCTAACATGCCCAAGAGGAATTAGCAGATAAGCAGTCTGTAAAGAAACTTTCACTGTGATTTATCATGTTTATATCGGTAACTTTATTTCAGAATTAACCGAGACGATTATATAATACATTCTTCTTATTTTGCGTAATTGTATAGATTGGTATTGCAAATTCAAGTGGAATGACTGCGACATCAAACAAGGATATGGCAGCGGGAAGTGGAAAAGATCAAATTGTGAGTTTCCCATTATTTGAAAACTTATTCCTCATATTACTGAGTTCAATTATTTTAAACTATGGAAGCATTCTAATCTGAGCACTTATTACGGCCCTATTCTTTTACATAAAAATTAAAAAAAAATAAAAGTCAGATTGACTAATAATGTAACTCTATAAGGGAGCTTAATCATTTACGAGCTATGTTATTTTTTTCATTTAGGCTCCCCACTTTTTATATTATTTTTTCTCGTGAAACATTCTACCTATTTACCTTATATTATACATGATTTGAATTCTTTACTGACCTGCATGTTTTGTGAGCGACTGTTGTAAAATCTTTTTTTTTTTTTTATGTAAAAGTGGAAGAAATAAACTTCGAACTTCGAAGGTGAGAAATTATTTGTGAGTTTTCTCATTCTAATTTTCTAATTTTATCGCCATGTGGAAGAATATCATAGTAGCAATATTACAACTAAACAGATTGCTCTTGAACTGCTCTCATATATCAAGTATGACTAGTTTATCAGTTTGGAACAAATTTCGATGCCACAAGTGTGTGTGGTCAAATTTACACATGTACCCATATCAATATCGAGTGCTTTTCATTGTTTCTGATATTCAGCAGTATCTAGTCAATTTGTTATAATTCTGATGAATGGAAAACGATACACGACTGTTCCTATTTACAACCAGTGTTGTATCTAAGAATTATGCCCCCCCCCCGCCCAAACATATCACTGAGCTCCCCCAAATCAAAGCATGTTAGTTAATTCCTACATGAAAATTATTTTTCTTAAATGCAGTTAGCACGTGATTGGAAGCCAAATTGTCATAAATAACTATCCAAGAGAGGGGGCAAATTATTTTCACTCTTCATAAACGCAATAATCTCATGCGTTTTTCCTTTAGGAAAAATTCGCAAGGGAAGACATAAATCTAGCTTTTCAGCTTCTTTCGAATTTCGAATAGTAAAAACATGCTATTCTACTGACTTCTTTTTATATTCGAGGCGCAAAATTAGCGAAAATCCTTTTTAAAAAAAATGTACTAGAGGAATCTAGCAAGGCAGTCAAAAGTTTGGATTTCTATTAAATGTTAAGCATTTGACATTGCTATATTATATTTGGGGAAAAAATTTGTATCATCCACATGAAACTAACATGCTAGGGAGCAAAGTAAATACATTAAGAATTTTCAAAATTTTGAACCCTTTGAAAACCCTATTCAAGCATGCATGATGATATCTTATTTAGGGGGCACAAAAACACGTGATACTTAAACACATTTGCGAGGGAGTATAGCGGCAGATCTGTCGAAAAAAAAAAAAATTATACCCGACTTCTATTTCTGATGCATTTTACCCTGGATATGGGGCGCATAACATTATCAATGTTACCATGGGTACCCTGTATAAATAAAACTGCAAATACAAAATTATAAGCCGCAAGGACCATAATTTTGAGCTTTTTTCCGTCCTATTCAAGTGCGGCTGGGGCACGTGCCCCCTTAGATGCACCACTGTTCACAACATAATCAACTACTTGGAAAACTTAAAGGGCAATTCCACGGTTACACATATTACATTTGGAGAGGCTTTAAGTTACATCTTAAGCTCTTGTTCTCTTACTACAGGTGTTAGGTAAATGAGGTTTAGTTACAACGATGCACACATATAAGTGTACCTAAATACCATGAATACAGTATTAAGACTTCAGAAGAAGAAACATATTTTCTGCCAACCCTGCAAATGTTCGGTTACTCACATGACATTATTTTTAAAAATATAACGTGATTAACTGAACATTTGTAACATGTGTAACCGTGGAATTGCCCTAAAGATAGTTTGTAATTACATGACCATTCCTCAACTGAGAAACTTTATCTTAAAGCTTTTACCCCATGGAACGTACAATTTCGTAGGAAAAAAATATGATCATCACCATATATTCTCGATTACTTTTGTTCTTTTCATGCCTGGTTAGGTCTATACCGTGTATACATTTTCAGTAGGGAATATTTGATTTGAAAACTAGTGATAATCTATATTTTGGTGGGATCATGTTCATGTTTTTTTTTTTCATTAGTTATGTTTTTTGCAGTATTAACATCATCATTATTATAGCAGTACTGTGGATTTATATTGGCGACAAAGCGCCGCTGTAAAGGATCTCAATTGAGTTTATTCACAATGAGCCATCGTCATTTTTAATATTTTTTTTTTCTAGATGGCTATTACCCCGATTTCGACTCTCTTTCGCCCAACGGTTCCGTCGCAGAGTTTACGCTTCCTATGGGAGTCCAGGGAACTAGGGGCAAATTGGTTTTTTGGCATTACTCTATGTACATGAACGCAACATTGGAGCTCAGAGTTTGTGATGGAGGGCAGTATGTGCCCGTGGGTCGAACGTCCTTCTACTGGGAACATTCAAAACGGTTGATTAGCTGCTCTTCGAAAACCAATGTAAGGAGATCCACTCTTTACTTGTCGTTGAATATCCATGTGAATTAGATCATTATTCATAATCGGTTTATAAATTGTATTGTTAATCAAGGTAACATAATCATGATTATTATTTAGAAATCTTGTCTTGTTATACAAGATTTACCATCATGACGGAAGATATCGTTTTAAATTCCTGACCGGCTATGAGACTTAATATTATAAAAAAAAATAGATAAAAAATTTAAAAAAAGTCCTCTTAACATCAAGATAAGCATCATGATGAAGGAGGGAAAAACTCATGCACAATCATATTTTTATTTTTAAATAACTAACACTAATGCTTTACTCAAGGATACAAATATAAGCAGTGAGTTAACAAAACAAAAAAAAATGGATATCCCTAGGCTAATAAAGACTTAGTGAATCAGCTGTGATAAAAAAATCTTATAAAGGAAAGCACTCTCCTAATATAATAATAATAATAATAATAATAATAATAATGGTGCCTTCTTGTTTAGCGCTTATGTTCGTCACTTGGTGACGCTCCTGGCGCTCCATCAGTCACAGCATGGCGGCTAAATATGAGCGCTCTAGCATACCCATATATGCTCCCCAAAAAAAAAGAAAAGAAAAAGAAAAAAAAAAGAATTGAAAAAAAAAATCATAATGCAGAAAATATATTCTAAATGATAAGATGATGGATGTCTCAGAAGTGGCTCTCAAACGAATCGTATTTGATCCATCTTCTGTGTTGTTTTGTGTTGATATGTTTTGAAAGACTAGAATTCTATTTGATCTCTCTAACGAATATAGCATGATAATTCTCACATGTAGATATCATTCCGAGCTAGGAAGACGGGGAATCACTGGTTGGTATATTTGGACAACATCAAAGTATTCATAGACGTTCCATTGACAACTGGTATGTATGCCGTGCTTTAATGATTTACTAACCCTTTGACTTAAAACTTTTAAATTTGTATGTAGCACAAATTAGACCATATTTTCAACCAAAGTCGGACAACTACCACGTATTTTGCGATCGGACAAGTACCCCGTTGATTACCCCTATACAGTGGCATACCTAGGGATTATGGCGCCCGGGGCAAACAATGAAGTTACAGAGCAATATATAGAGAGCAATACCCCGTCTAAGATGGTTGTAATGATCCAAACTAATGTCGTTGCCGTTGGCTGTTAATTGTTTACATGGTAGATGTCCGGGTAAACTATCCTACATAATAAATCGGTATTTGTACTCGAGCATGTTGAGGGGTAAGGATTTTTTGTGAGTTGTCCGGTTCGTGGTTATAGGCTAACATTGACGGGCTATTTTAAAAACTTTCTTTCAGATACACCTTCAACTTCGAAGAAGTCCACCGTGGATACTATAACTGAATCACCCTTACCCGTTACGACATCGGATCCGACATCGTCAATGCACTCTACGGACACATATGCGTCGACACCACTGATCTCGTCTTATCAAACAACTACAGATGTTCTATCATTCATAGAAAGTTTACCATCGCCATCCTTAACGAACAACACCAGCAATGTAACATCTAGTTCCACAACAGCATCTACATCAAAGCCACCGTCGCATCACAACGATACTTTGCCACTAGGAGAACTTCGTACATCCGAAACAACTGCACGTGGCTTCCAGACAACTGTAAATTCTAGTTTGCCAAGCGAAGGACAAGAAAAGGTTATTGCAACTCCACAAATGACAAATCCTCAAGGTATCATTCTAAGTTCATGTATAGTCTTTCCTAAACAACAACAACAGCAATAAGAAAATTTTCTTAAGAATTTATGTTTATTCAATTGATAAGCAAGTTTTCGTTATTTCAAGCTTTTGTTGTTTGTTTTCAGTGGAGTATCTAATGAATTCTGAGTGAAAATGCTTAGATTCATGGATCCATTTTCAAATATTTTGTGCGATGCCTATAAGTCGGATAATAAATATGTGGCGGGTTTGTACAGGCAATGCATCCTTAAAACTTTTTTAACAATAAAACTAGACATAAAGTGATGATGGTATATCAAGAACATTTGAGAATATGAAATCTTTGATCTTAGTATAACAATGATCAAAATCACCAAGACAGTTTGATATTGAAAGAAGTTCACATCATTGATATTCTTTCTCATGAAGATGGCGCTGTTGTAACCAGTATCTCTGTCATCGTAGTCGTCATATTTTTGGGGGTTGGAGTTGCAGCAGTTGCTTTTATTGTACACCGCCCCCACAGGTAAGGCAAACAAGACTTTAAAAAACCCCAACATTTATTTCCCTTTCATAGTTATTGCAAGCAAGTACATTAAAGGTATGGAAGATTTGATATTGATAATTTCTAATTTATGGATTACCTTCTAAGAGGTTGGAAGAGACCATAAGTCAATGATGTCATTCTCTGAGAGCATGATTTAGGTCTTTTAGTTTGTTTTCTCTCTGATGGATGATCATAAGTTTATTCGAACATGGATTTCATGATGGGCCACAAAAAAAAAAAAAAAAAAAAAAAAAAAAAAAAAAAAAAAAAACTGAGAAAACCTGTTCTTTACGGGTCCCTCATTTCATTTCCTCTTTGACCCTTCCCACCCATCTCTTAGTCCTTTTGTTTACACACCACCATCTTATAAACAATCATACGCAATATTAGGTCCGTAACGTCTGAAATGCATTCAGTAACTGGTATGTTTAATCCGACAGTGTTCTTACAATTCCGCTCGAACTTTGAACAAAGAATTCAAATTTTAGTCAATGCAGAAACTGAAATAGCTGTATAAAAAGGAATTTGGAAATAGATCACAACTACACAAACTTTCGTTTAAAGTTTTTTTTTTAAAAAAAGGAAAAAATTATATTTGTAACTAAATGAAAGAGATCCTTAAAGGAGGACTAATGTCGATACATTTCAGCAGTAGTAAAATAATCCTAATTATAATTGGCATTAACAGGCTGGTACAGCAGAATGAACGTTCTAGAGATCTTGGAAACCACTCTGGTGACAAAATTTACGTCAACGCTGCCTTTTCTGGTCGAACCTCGGCAGGAGTCTCAGCTCAACCTGATATCATCAGGGACACTCACCTCAGCAATAGGGTACGATTGCAATATTCTCCATTAGTTCTGGCCAAACCTAAAGGATCTAACCGCAACTTACAGGACGATGGCTTCATCTGGTATGAAGTGGCAGACCATTATGCAGGAGAACAGAGGGACTGTCTTTATCTGACACCTTCAGTCGGAATGGCGCATCATGAAGACGAAGGAGGTACAGACTCATATGTCCCAGTGGGGATTGGTAATATTGAAAATGGTATGCAGGTGAGGGGACCTATAACAGGGGCGAATGAGCGGACATATGGTCATCTGAATCATTACTATGTCAGCACGAACTGCCATGACGAACAACTGCATGGCGCTATTTCTGACATGTCCGATGAAAGGAACTTTAACGCATTGGTGCACGGAAGTGAAAAGGACGTAACCAAACCAAACGCAGCTTCTTTCGAAAGTGGGCAACACGCTGGACACGACAACGATACCTGCAGTCTTGTTGACAATATGGATTCGAAGAGCCCTAAAAATATGGATGACAACAATGACAACGTTCTGGGTGAAACCATATACAACCCCAAAGGAATTGAAAGATTGGCAAAGACATCAAATGGCGACCCCAGTGATGATGACTACCACGTCCTGCACCCCAGAATGGAACTAGGCGAATATCACCAGTACCTATTCCCTAAACAAACATTGAACCGTAGTCAAGCACCCAGCAGGACCTCGAAATTCGAAGACAACGTAGGGAGAGATCTAGACTACTTTGTTATTGAAGGGTCCGATGATATGGACGCTTATAGTCAACAATGGAAAGGTAGATCTTATACAACTGCAGAGGAGCAGACGTATGATCACCTAAACATTGACCATTGTACATGTTGTAAAAGTCATGACCAGGAAGAACCGCATGAAAGCGCATACGACGCTATCGCCGACATGTCCGATGAAGACCATTACAGCACACTGGTACACGGAAATAAAGCAAAGATCAATCCAAGAAATAGCCAAGACAGAACCAAACCGAGGGGAACTACTCCTAAAAATTCACATGGCGCAAGAGACGAGTACCAAGTCTTCAGTCTCTCGGAAGAGACAGATTCGAAGTGTCATGAAAAAATAAACGACCACAATTATAACGTTCTGGGTGAAACCATAGACAATCCTGATAGAATGGAAAGATCGGCAAAGGCAGCTGGTGACGACTGCAAAAGTGATGACCACCATGTTCTGCACTCTAGAATGGAACTAGGCGACTATCATGAGTACCAATTCCCTGACCGACCACTAAACTGTAGTTCTATAGCTACCTCAACCTCGAAATTCGAAGATAACGTAGAGACACGTCAAGCCCACTTTGTTCTAGAAGGGTCTGACGATAGGGACGATTATGGGAAACTATGGGAAGGAATGTCTTATACAATTGCAGAGGAAAATGCTGATGATCACCTAAACCCTGACCATTGTAATAGTAATGACCGGGAAGAACCACATGAAGGAGCCTTCGATGCTATTGCTGCCATGCCCAATGAAGGCCATTACAACACACTGGTGCACAGAAATACAGCAAAGAACAATGCAAGAAATAGGAAAGACAGAACTAATCCAGAGGAAACTACTCCTAAAAATTCATATGGTGCAAGAGATGAGTACCAAGTTATCAGTTTTCTGTATGAGAAAGAGGACGACAGCAATAATAACGTTCTGGGTGAAACCATAAAAAATCCTGATAGAATGGAAAGATCGGCAAAAGCAGCTAGTGACGACTGCAAAAGTGATGACTGCCATGTTCTGCACTCTAGAATGGAACTAGGCAACTATCATGAGTACCAATTCCCTGATCGACCACTAAACTGTAGTTCTACAACTATCACAACCTCGAAATTCGAAGATAACGAAGAGACAGATGAAGCCCACTTTGTTCTTGAAGGGTCCGACGATAGGGATGATTATGGGAAACTATGGGAAGGAAGGTCTTATACAATTGCAGAGGAAAATGCTCATGATCACCTAAACCCTGACTATTGTAATAGTAATGACCGGAAAGAACCACATGAAAGAGCCTTCGGCGCTATCGCTGTCATGCCCAATGAAGGCCATTATAACACACTGGTGCACAGAAAAAATAAAGACAGAACCGACCCAGAGGAAACTGCTCCTAAAAATCCACATGGTGCAAGAGACAAGTACAAAGTTCTCAGTCTTCAAGATGAGAAGGAATCGAAGTGCCATGAGAAAGAGGACGACAGCGTTCTGGGTGAAACCATAGACAACCCTGATAGAATGGAAAGACTGGCAAAGACAGCTGGTGACGATGGCTATCACGTCTCGCATTCCGGAATGGAACGAGGCGACTGTCCAAATTCCAACAGGACCTCGAAAGTCAAAGACAACGAAGGGACAGAGCAGGACTACTTCGCCCTTGAAGGGTTTGATAATATGGATGACTATGGTCAACTTTGGGAAGGTAGGTCTTATACAACTGCAGAGGAGCAGGCTTATGATCACCTAAACCGTGACCACTGTAGAAGTAACGACCAGAAAGAACAGCATGGACGCGCCCTCGACGCCATCGATGTCATGTTCGATGAAGACCATTACAACACATTGGTGCACGGAAACAAAACAAAGATCAATCAGAGAAGTAGCAAAGACAGAACCGACCCAGAAGAAACTACTCCTAAAAGTTCACGTAATGCAAGAGAGGAGTACCAAGTCTTCAGTCTTGTGGAAGGGAAAAATTCTAAGTGCCATGAGAAATTGGACGGCAAGATGTACAACGTTTTAGTTGAAACCATATACAACCCTGTCAAAATGGAAAGATCGGAAAGATCTAGTGGTGACACCCATAGTGATGACTATCATGTCCTGCACTCTGGAATGGAACTAGGCGACTATCATGAATACCATTACCCTGAACAACCGTTGATCTGTAGTCCAAGAGCCAACACGACCTCGAAATTTGAAGGGAAAGATCAAGCCCACTTTGTTTTTGAAAGGTCTGAAGATGGGGACGATTATGGACAACTGTGGAAAGCTAGATCTTATACAGCTGCAGAGGAGCAGGCTTATGATCACCTAACCCGTGAACAACGTAAAAGTAAAAGTAATGATCGGGAAGAACGGCATGAAAGCGAATACGACGGTATCGCTGTCATGTCCGAGGAAGACCATTACAACCCACTGATGCACGGAAATAAGGCAAAGCTCAGTGCAAGAAAAATCAAAGACAGAACCAAACCAGAGGAAACAAATCCTAAAGATTCATATGGTGCAAGAGACGAGTACCAAGTTCTCAGTCTTCTAGATGAGAAAGATTCGAAGTGTCATGAGAAAGAGTATGGCAATAATTATAACGTTCTGCGTGAAACCATAGACAACTCTGATAGAATGGAAAGATCGACAAGCACATCTGGTGGCGATGACTATCACGTCCTGCATTTCGGATTGGAACGAGGCGACTATCATGAGTACCAGTTTCCTGATCGACCGTTGAAATGTTTTCAAAGCTCAAACCCAACCTCGAAATTCGAAGATAAGGAAGAGAGAGATCAAGATTACTTTGTTTTTGAAGAATCTGACGATGTGGACTATTATGGGAAACTATGGGAAGGTAGGTCTTATACAATTGCAGAGGAACAGGTTTATGATCACCTAAACCGTGAACAACGTAATAGTAACGAGCGGGGAGAAAGGCATGAAAGCGAATACGACTCTGTCGCTGTCATGTCCGAGGAAGGCCATTACAACCCTCTGATGCACGGAAATACGACAAAGGTCAATGCAAGAAAAAACAAAGACAGAACTAACTCAGAGGAAAATGTTACTAAAAATTACCATGACACCGGAGACAGGTACCAATTCCCTGATCAACCGTTGAAATGTAGTCCAACAGCCAACACAACATGGAAATTCGAAGATAACGAAGAGAGGGATCATGATTACTTTATTCTTGAAGGGTCCGATGATAGGGACGATTATGGGAAACTATGGGAAGGTAGGTCTCATACAACTGCAGAGGAGGAGGCTTTTGATGAACTAAACCGTGACCAATGTAAACGTTACGATCAAGAAGATATGTATGAAAGTACCTATGACGCTACGTAGACCATTACGTACAATAAACTGATGCCTGGAAATGAAGCAAATATCAATCCAAGAAATAGCAAAGAATTTAAAGAAAAAAAAAACCCAGAGGAAACTGCTCCTACAAATTTACATGATACAGGACACAAGTACCAAATCCCTATCCTTCTCGATGAGAAGGATTTGAAGCATAAACAACACGGGCGACGCTTGGTAACTATCAAGAATACCAATACCCTGAACACAATCCGAACAGCTGTATAATGACCAACGTGACCTAGACATCCAAAGACAACAATTAATGACCATGACTTTTCTTTGTTCTTGAAAGGCCTGAAGGTATTGACTGTGTTGGGCAACAATGAGCAGGGAGCTCTTCGGGAGGTACTGCACAGGAGAAAGCTTATGATCATCTGAACCGCGACCCTGGTAATATCAGTAACCACGAACAGCTGCATGTGCAGTGAAGACCACTTCAACATATTGGTGCATCATGGAAGAAAAAGAAGGTTTATCAAAGAAGTACTAAGAAGTTTACCTAACCAGCTGGCATTGCTTCCGGAAGGGGACAACGCCGTGGGAGCGAGTACCAAAACCTGAATCTTGTTCATGTCATGGACTCAAAGCGCCTTGAAATCTTGGACAACATCAATTGCAACGTTCTAGATGAAATTGTTTACGACGGAGATCGAATAAAAAGATCGTCAAAGACATCTTGTGGTGACGATAATTATCATAAGCTGCCCTCTGGAAAGGAGCTGAGGATTCATCAGTTCCAATACCCTGAACAAAAGGTAAGCAGCGGTCTAACAACCAACACAATATTAGATTCAGAAGACAACAAAAGTGTTTATTTTTCCATAGTTATGGACGACCAAAGAACGTTTGTCACTGACGAGACAAGCAAGAAGATGGCGACGAATATTACTCGGTTGTGAATGTACAATGAAAAGTTGGTGCTGGAGACAAGCAACATGAGCCCATCTATAGCAGTTATGTATGCTCAGAGATGGCATAATTACTATTGGAACAATTCAAACTATATCCTTCTTATTTCTTGGACTCTTTTTATGGTTGTAGCTGAATGAAACTAATAGTCTACCTGGAAAAGGGGGTCCCCGTGCAAACCAGAGCTTTTAAACCTTTTTTTAAAAAGGCAATCAAACCTTTGTAATAATTTAATTTGTGTGAAAGTAGAAAATCAGAGAAGCAGAAAGTTGTAATCACTATACCTATGGAATTTCAAATTGGCCGTACGGTCACTGTGAGTTAGCGGCGGTCAACTTTCCCATTCGCTCCAGCACACAACATGACCAAAATGTCAATTTTTCAAAATGTATAACTTTGTAGGATCTTTTTTTCTTTTTGGAGGACCTTTAGCAATGTGCTATTTACAATATATTTTGAGTACTACCCCAAGGGAAAAGGCGCTCAGGAGAACACCGGAATTTAATGATATTTTGGTACTACAAATGTGAGAGTTAACCGTGAACACGTCACAATCGATTCACCAAATAGACAATTTAAGATTCGCATAAATGTAGTGATCTCATTTTTCAAACATTCATAACTTTCTTATTCTTTGTCCGATTTCTTTCAAACTTTCAATATCATTCTTCTTATTTTTCTGCTTTCACACAAATTAGCTTTTAACAAAGGTTGGATTGCCTTTTAACCAGCTTTTTATGTAATGCCTGAAATGTCTAGTTAACGGAGTGACATTCATATTCATATTGCAAAATATTATCTAGGGGGTAATAAAAAAAAAAACGCAAGATAATTTGGGTGGCCAACTTGGATTTTCGCTGACTCATCAGGATGGTTTAAATCATTAAGAATCAGTTCTATGACCCATCCAAAAGGTATTTGCCTGTGACACGGCTATCGCCAAAACGGCATTTTCTGGTGATCGTAGAACTGGCGGCTAACTTCAACATCAGTTCACTACACTAATGTCCGTGCATCCCCCCAGGACTAAACGAAAACACCTTTTAAAAATATTCTCTATAATGTATTTAAGATATTTAGTGTGTTAACAAGAAAAAAAAAAGTGGCCTCTCATGGTGAAAATCAAGATGGCGTCAAAGGTGATGAAAATGGGCTTTTATTCAATTTCTTAGGGATCCCACTGTACCCATTTGACATCTTCCCCTATAACTTGTTATATGATTATTATATTTCATTGAAACTTGGTCGTCGTATTGAGAATTATATTTCGCACATTTTGATATCAACCAAACGTATGTACCTTACTGACCGTTGCCATGGCAACCGTTTATTTCAATGCAAACCTTCGTGGTTTTGAGAAGTTTTTGATATTTTGGGGTGAAAGTTGATTCGGTTTTTAAAATTTAGTTTTAATATGGGTTTGATACAATATTTAGACAAAAGAAAGATATCGTACATCTCTTTGGTGTATATAAACATATTTTGATAATGGTCATCTTAATTGCTTATCAGCAGAGTACCTTGCAAAGCATTATATAAGCCTCCGTTTTGAGAAAGTTTGAGATTTTTCGACATCTGTCAAAGCATAGAACATATAAACAGTTACTTGATAGGCCATAACTTTTTATATCAAGATCTTAATTCAATGAAACTCGAACATCCTGTTCAGAATGATATTCCGGATGTTTTAGAACAATATTGACATATTCATGTTACTTTTAGTTTCCGTGGCAACTGTTGTTCAATGTCCATTTTCATTTCATTTTTGTAATTTTTCAAACAGAAATTACTTTGAAAGATTCAGCGTTAATGTGACTTAGATGTAATAACAAAGAATTCATATCATTGTTTGTAAATCTAATACACCTAAATAACATTAGACGTTATTATTGTTATTATTAATTATTTGTGCCTTGGTGCTTAGTGATACCTTTATTATTTCCAACTGGAGCAACCAATTCTTAATTTAAGTTGAATGAATCATGCTGAGATAATTATTTCTATGAGTGTAAAATATTATTATTTCTTATATGTGTAATGTATAATTCACACAGACCTTAGAAAGGTTATACTGGCTGTGGCAAACTTTCAGCTTGTCATTACCAAAGTATCGAATTTCATTTTGTATATTAAAAAAACACTATATAAATATTAAAAGAATCATTTGAATGTAACTATGCTTCAGTCTATAACCGTTTGAAAAGCAAAGTTAGTTTATTTTTATCAAATTATATTACTTGAAACAATGGACGTCAATACTAGACGTACATATTCACTCTTAAATGTTTATCATAAGATATTTCTTGGTAATGTAAATCATATCACAATATATTCATAAATGGAGCAAAAGAGGAGGTAAAGATCAAAATCCAGAAATCTAGTAACTCCCAGTGTTTGAGATAGGCTGCATGATCTTCATATGAATAAAAAAACAAGTCACAAACAAAAAAACAGTAAAGTAATATTCACATACTTATATACAGTATGTATGCTTCTTTATCAATTCAATAAATTTGATATCAATAACAGGTGTATGTTATTCTCATGTAAATGTAATCAATTTTTCTTGAATACTCCACTCTCTCGACAAGCAGCATAAAACTATAGTTCTTTCATTGCTCAGAACTATTTCAACTATTATGTTGTGATTCATTTTGTTCAATCTTTTCCAACTGTTATCAAGATAGAGATTTTTTTTTTGTTGTTGAAAGATATTACAATATCATGATATATAACCAATGATATCTAATGACTACTCTACAAAATGTAACCAGCAAGATATGCATTCTAAAGTACTCCGTCTACGCTAAGCCTAGTTTGTTATAGAATATTTTATTTTTGATTAAATCAGATTTCAGTTTCATTAATGAGCCTAAAAGTGTGACATCAGATTGTTGTCAATGATGTCCAATCACCATATGTACACATCAAATATTCAGTGCAGCAAGTTCAAGGTTCAAATCATAGTGTGTCCATAGCTTACCATCACAGTACATTGAAGCCACTGAGGTTAGGACATTGGATGAAAAAAGAAATCACATATTATTAGAGTGGTAGATTTTATTATTCGTAAATTTGTTGAATACCTCTAAAGTTATGCATCATATTTTCAAAGAAATATCTCCTCTCAGCATATTTCATTCAACATGAGCAAGCAAATATTGGTAGTTCCAGTTAGAAAGAATAAAGGCACAATTACAAACGTAGTTAGATAATCGGCTAAGCAAATAAAGATTTCAAAAAGATCAAAAATAAGAGATACAGAATAATTATCACGCCTGATCTCTTCATTTAAACCTTGCCATTTTATATTTATGCAATTACTTACACGTAATTGTTTCAGTGCTTTTATTTCCTCTTGACTCCAAGTTTCTTATCTCTTTCTCTCCCCTCTTCGTCATGTTCTCCTCTTCTCCCTTTTCTTTGTATTGTGTCCTCAGGCGTACCCTACCCAAGGGCCATTCTTGGTCACTTGTGTAACTCCCAAAACAGGGAATTGGGCTATTGTGAGCCCTATAATTTTAATAACCTTCCAAGTGTGTTGGTTTTTCATGTATATACAGCAAATACAGACATAGGTACATGGATCTAATAAATAAAAAAAAAATAAAAAAAAAGAAAAGGTCAATGATAATACCTGTTATACGTCAGAGGTCAAACAATTCAGGTCATGTGTGTTTTTCAAACTCACATTTCATCTTTAAATCCCTCTGAATTTTCTAAAGCTTCAAAGAATGTTCATATTTATGGTAGGTATATTTCATGGTACTATCTCTTAGAAAATGGCATTAATTCTGTTGAAAGTTGCATAAGATTTTTTGTTATGTAATATTTTGTATCATTATGTATGGTCACGTGTGTGACATGCCATGGTAATGTGTACAGATTTGGTGAACAATTGAAAAATCATAATATTTAGTATTTGTAATTCATTTTGCAATAGCTCTATACAAATTATCATCAATACGGTAGAAAGTGGTTCTAAGGTCTTTTCTTTATGAAAGTACCCAGGGAACACACTATTTCTTTTTCTCATACATTTATTGATATCATTTATTGTTATGTTTATTGATATACTGTGGAGGTGTTTTGGTCTAGTAGTAAGTAACCATACTGTAGATCACAAGGTATGGGGTTCAATTAATTGCCAAGTCACTAACGTCCTTTAGCAAGACATTTATCTGCATTTGCCATGCTCGATCCAGGTGTAGTAAGTGGGTGCCTATAGGATTTATTTCTTGAATGCACTGAGCGCTACAGTTGTCTTGCTAAAACCAGGGTAATAATACTTGCAGGGCCCTCAGGGAGAGGAGTCATTAGTACTGATGAGTCTACCCTGGGTAAACAAGACGTAGTATTATTTATTATTAATTCTTATTATTTTGTCATTGTAATTATTAATATTATATATTATTATTTGTATGAAGGGTTTTCAGGCGACCAGAAAAATTGGCGTATCTCATGGTTTGCGCAAAAGTTCCCGGATGACCGTGCAATTTTAAAACAATATCTCATGGTTTGAGTAAAAGTACCCGGATGACCGTGCAATATTATACAAATATACAGGGCCCGAGGAAATCTAGTGCGATCTATGGGGTCGGTCGAAGTGACTACAGTCGTCTATTTCCTCGAGGGGCGAGAGCCCCGAGAGAAATAGACGATTGACTGTAGTCGCTGAGACCGACCCCATAGATCGCACTAGATTTCCGAATAAAGACCCTGTAGAGGTCTATATTTGTTTTATATCCCTCATCAACAATTAAATATATTTGGATTTAACTTTGATCTAGATATGACAAATTAATGTTAGTTGGTGTAAATCTCGCATTGTCAAATCTATATAGATCTACTAGAGCAAAACAGTGTCAGTGGTCGCTAACTAACTTAGAATAGATTGACGCGATTGATAGTTGCTGAGCCTGAGACCGACCCCGTAGATCGAAGTAGATTTCAGAATAAAGGCCCTGTAATTTTCTTTTATAGGCCTCTAACTTTTAGGACTAGGTTGTCTATAACATCAAGTTAATTTTAATCGTGTTATACTTATAAAGTGTTAAAGGGTAGTACTACTACTAGATCTAGATCTAGACTATACTCTAGAGGTCTATACCGTAACGTAATCGGTGAAATTCCGAAAGAGAAAAGTAATGAACTGCACAGGCACAGTTAGATTAAATAAATAATAAATAATTTAATACTAGGCTAGGCTAGCATTTAATTAATGTTAATTACTACTACTGTTAGAGTCTGGTAGGCTAACGTTAAATAGAATTGTATAGGGTTATGCAATCAATTCAGAGGATTAAGCAAGAGGAATACAAAAAGTGAAAACAGAATTATTAGGTCAAGAAACTTAACAATAATAGATGAAAAAGACTCTACACATGACTTGCCCAGTACATGTGCACTTGACCATTTGCACACATAGTCTGGGAGCCTGTCCCGAAATAGTCACCCCATTTTACCCATAAGATTTGACCCCATAAAGTTACTTAGACCATCTGAGTCATTGACAAAAAGGTTGTCAGCCTGACCATAGCCGCCGGGTTAAGCCCCCAAATTGCACCTCAAGAAGATTATTATACTCAAAATTATGTTATGAAAATTTAAAGTGAATTGAATGAAATGCTTTTGAATTATCATAGTCAGAAGGTAAGAAAATGGTTTTTCTTTCCATATAGAGCATTTGGGGGGGGGGGGCAAAGCGTTGTCAAAGGGCACTTTGGGGTTTTCATTTCAGGGGATCTGACACCCCCTTCCCGATGGACAATTTTGTCAGTTTTTATATTTTTGGAATGTACATCCATAGCTCTTCCTTCAGACAAAATTTGGTCTCTGGGCTTTAAGAGGAAAAATTTACCCCAATTTTTAGGGGCTGTCTGACACCCCATCCCGACGGAAATTTTTGTCAGTTTTTTGTGTTTTGTAATGTCCAGTCATACTACTCCCTCCTGACAAAGTTTGGTGCATGGGTGAGATGGGGTGAAATAGACCCGACTTTGGGGTCCCTTTTGGGGCTCTGGGGGCTTAACCCAGCGGCTACGGTCAGGCTGACAACCTTTTTGTCAATGACTTAGATGGTCTAAGTAACTTTACGGGGTCAAATCTTATGGGTAAAATGGGGTGACTATTTCGGGACAGGCTCCTGGCCTATCAGGTCACGTGTGTGACCAAGTTAGTTGGGCAATATTTAAAGAACAAGAATCATATGTGGAATGATATTTGGTGAGATTGAGGACACATACAAGTTAGCTTATGACAGGAAAAATATAGATTATCCAAATTGTATTTTTCAAATAGCATAAACGTTTCATGTTTTTGGGTCGCGTGTGTGACATCAGAATTACTTAATTATGCATGTTAATTATTACATAATGCATAGACAAATTTTATTTTTCCTTCAACTTAATTACTTGCAAAAGGACCTGGGAAGGGTATGATTACACTATATATTGGCAACACCTATTAAAGCTCATACTGAAAGTTAACTATTATACAGTGAAAAAAAAATGTTTTTTTACATTAATTTATGCCAATGTAATTGTATGGAAATTAGCATAATTGAGTCTTAAATTAAAAAATAAATGTGCTCAATGTAACTTTAGACATTACTCTTCAAGAATATACTATTCAAAAACAGCAAGAATGAAGTTCATTTTTGTCAAAAAAGTTTCACTTTACAAAGAACGGCCCACAAGCTCCTGCTTAAAGATACTTACATCCTTTTCCTTTTATTACTATGCTTTTGAATTACACTTATGCTACTCTGTATAATATATGTCACTATATTATTATCTAAATATTTGGTAAAATGAGAAAAAATAACTATCATATGGTTGTATTGTTAATATAAAAGTGCCTTTGTAAATATTTTTCAGCCTGTTCTGCTGGTAAATCTTTATAAAAAATAAATTAATGAAAGGAAGAAAAGTGTTTCTTTGAACGAGGTAATATGACCCTGCTTCCTTTGCACATCCTTCCTCATACAGAGTTTAAGAGTCATACGATAGTTTATCAAGACACTCAAAACTATGAAATTAATATAAACAGAGTTCTTCAATACACCTCCACTGTTATTTGAAGAAGATATACTTTTGGGGATACCTGGTCTTCGGAGATGGCCTACTCTCGACCTCTTATCGCACTGATATGGAGTCTCATCGGGGTAGCTTCTGCCAATAAAATGAATCCAAGTAAGATTTTCAATAGAACGTACGTTAACATTTTCTACGCCAAGATTATTATTTTTGTTTAATTGTCATACCCGCAGTCAGATTTCCCAGTGAGCAGAAGCTATTATATCATAGAGCTAGGCTATTTATCTTCGTGATTTAAGATAAAAATGTCTAAAGCCTTCCACCTGCTTCAAGGTAGTCACACCAAATTGCAAATTCGTCAAATTCAACAGGTAGAAAATTATACTATGGTCATGGTGGTAGGTGGCGGTGGTATCGCAAGAAGGACCCTTGCTTTTTTGCACGTCAGAGTTCTCAAAAGAAAAAAAGGTGAGACTGCAATTACGGAACTATAGATATGGTACCTTACAATTAAAAGGCTTTCCCCTAAATTGAAAAAAAAAATAATAGAAAGAAGTGAACTTGAATACAAGGCCTACCTAGTGAATAACAGACCAAAAGTACCTAAATTAGGCCTATACGCAAACTTTGCAATTTAGAAGTAATTTATTTTGATTGTAGCAGCTTATTCCCTCGCTTAACATAATATCATTATTATGTTAATGATATAATTGCAAGAACTGAATATTATTATTATTATTATTATTAATATAATAATAATAATAATAATAATAATAATAATAATAATAATAATAATAAAGAATAACAACAACATTCTTAATAATGCTGATTTAAAAATTATAAAAATGATAACTCTTCTAGTATCTATCTTTAGTTTTGAACACATGACTGTTCACGTACCATTATGCTCTCATGTGTCATCTATTTATTATGTAGCTATCTATATTTCCATTTGTAATGCATGTAAACAAGACGAATTTCCTTATATGGACACTAAAAACATACTAATAATATAAGATCATTTTTGTGAGATCACTTTTTTTTTTGTATTTGATATCCAAGTGTACTAATTTGAAAAAATACTGATACGATGTTTCAGCTTAATAATCGCATTGGATCGCACTTTTGTAAAAATAAGTAAGGCCTACCGGGTTACAGTGGACGAAACAAGACATTCCTAGTTCATAACTCAGAGAGTTAGCAGAGGTGAGTTATTAAATAATTATCGCATCTTATATCTTTTTGTAATATTGGAAGGTAATAAAGGTATTTCTATCATCCTAGACACGGTGGTGAACTGTTCAATTCTATTGAAATAAATAAAAATAAGGGAGACGAGTAAAAACACCAAAAAAATATCTAAATTTCTATGGCTGGATGGCGGGTGAAATTGAGAGAACTAGATTAGATCATAAGGAATTAATGAGTGAGAATTTCTCATTAATTTCAGAAAGTGTTCAATCATTCAACAGTCCCATTTTCACTTTGTTTGGGTCTTGTGCGATGTTGATCTCACTGGCGTAGCGTGGGTCAAGCCATTTAGGGGGCACCGGCATCATTGCGGGAGAATAGAGGGGGGGGGGGGGGGCTGAAAACAAAGTCTATTTCTCCCAGTTTCCAAGCAATTGACCGGATTTTAAAGTTTTGATCCTTTTTCTTAAAGCGAACAATACGCTTTCTGCAGTGAAACGCTGGTAGATGATAGACCTGTATTCGTTGATTCATTTTTTTTCAGTCGTTTTTTTTTTCTTTCATGATGAAAAGGAAGCATACCCATTAAACGCCGCGGCGTTTATATCAATGTATTCAATTGTTAAACCGAAAGGGCTTCGGAGAATAGGCCTGAAAATCGGTGATATAGCATTCCAATATATGTTCACAAAATTTTCAAATATCTGTTCAAAGTGTTTCCACTCTGACGGCCCCACCTTAAAGGGGTTTTAATGTAGCTCCGAAATATAGCCACACTTACTACCAACATACAGTCCACCCCACACGCAATAAGCACATTTTTCAGTTTTTGTCTTTGCATACTTAATTATTAAGGCACTTTTTATCGCAGGAGGACACTTTTCTTGATTTGAGAAAAAGTGGAAAGGGGAGGGGGCATGAGCCCCCTTTGACCATCAGTTCAGCTGCCGCCAGTATTATCTTTTGCCTCAGGTATACCGGGTAAACTTTCTCATAATGAACAGGTAGGATTTGTTTTTTATCGGAAAACTTTGCTGTGGTAACGGGTGCACTGGAGCTAAAACCATAATAATATCAGAGAATTTCCAAAGATTATTGGAGGCGGAAAGGGATAAAGTGTTTTGATGATATACCCTGTAGTCATATAAAACAGAATAATATTATCATAATTATTCATCTTTGTTTTAATCAGCTTGGTCATGTACCTTCTACATGACAGGTGACTGTAACATCATACAGTGCTGTAATGATAACGGTGAATGGAGACGAGCTGTTGCACTATGTAAGTCACTTAAAGTATTCAGAAGAATAATGGATGCTTTTTGAGTTTAATACTAATATGTCCTTTTCTGCGTATTTATGAAAGCTATACCATCTAATCAAAATAATGATACATTTTCCACAATGATCATATTGTTACCATTAAAATGACATAGAACAATGCAATAATAAAACTAGGAACATTAATTTCCTATACCATGTATACAGGACGAAATATTATGATGATGGTTTCTGGGATAACCTGGAATTCATATTTGTTTTCAGCAGATATTGCTAACTCTGTGAGAACACATCACAACTAGTATCGTTATCGCTAGCTGTATTATATAGCTATATTAATTTCTTCCAGCATGGATTTTTTTTCTTCTATTTATGGAAACTGCATTAAATAATACATACATGTTAAAACTTTCCAATGTTTCTTTTCGAAAAAGGGTATCTGTTTGATTAGATCCGAAATGCTTGAATTACTTTATTTTTCTTATCAATCCATTCATCCCTCCCTCCATTTATTCATTCTTTCATGCACTCATTCCCCACCCGTTACCGGAGTGAAACATGACAGAATAATAGACCTAACAAAAAATTGCATTGCACCGAATGGCCCAGATTATGTGGGATATCGGTCGTTTTAGAATCGATATATTATCTCATTTCACTATTTATTTCTGATTACATTATTCACTGTACAGATTATAATCAGTGGCGTCATCATTATCGTGCAATGTTTTCTTCCGCTGCATCGGGCGCTAAAGTGATATGTTCCCTTCCATCAGTGTTTCGGTCATCTAAGGGAAAGATGGTTTTCAGCTATAGTACCTCGAATGGTCATCTTCAACTAAACGTTTGTGAAGGTGGCCCTGCAGTAACTATGGAGACAACCCAAGGCTTGTTGAGGACTGCCACAGCTTTCATCCTGTGCCCCTCGAAAGAGATGAAAGTAAGAAAATTAGTTTGGTCACAAAGTGCAGTCATCAGGCATTTACAGTGGCGTATACAGAATTGGGTGAAGCCGTCATTCGCCCCCTTTTTTAAAGGGCTATAGACAAGTCTATACAACGTGTAAAATGTACGGTGGGTCTACGGCGCAAGAGGTAGCTCATATACGATACCCACCTCTCCCTATCTGAGAAGAATTCTACCCCCCCCCCCCTCGTTTATAATTATTCTGGTATGCCACTGCATTTATCATCGTTAAACAACATCACGTGCCATGATGTTTCCTGAAATCTTGAGAAAACTAAGAGATATGAGTAGATATTGATTGACAATATTATGTACGCATATGTCAACAAGGAAATAAAACAACAGGAAAAACTGTGCTTTAGTTGGGAGAAGGGGATAATTATAGTAATCAGTTATCTATTCATCAAATTAATAATTTTTCCGTTTATTTATTAATTTGCATACAATGGAAATCCGAACTAATTTGTTTTTTGTATTTCGACGCATACTTTATAATTCTTTTATCATACACTTTAAAAGGAGTTGGGTGAAATTTCATCCATTTTGGTCAAAAGGGAACATGCATGTTTGTGGGGTAAAATGTATCAAAAACTGGGTAAGATTTACCAAATGTGGGAAGAAAAAAAAATTACCAAACAAACATCATATTCCCTTTTTCTACCCAACATGGTAAAACATTTTACCCAGTTATTATTTTATTGTAAGAACAAGACATTGTAAAATATTTCTGTCTTCTTAAAAGATATCATTTACAGCAGTGAGTTGGGGATGTGGTCGAAGGCCTGATATACGTATAGACGACATTGCAGTTTACGAAGATTTTCCAGCGACATCAGGTGAATGGATAGGACATACACTGGAGTTGGTGGAACAAAATGTAGCATCATCTTGTTTCCAGTCATGCTAGTGGGCAATTCAAAGCTTTGTTCATCCATGACGCATAAACTGGCAAATAAAGATGATGATAATAGATAATAATACAAAAATAATCATAATAGCGTTAATGATGATGATGATGATGATGATGATAATAATAATGATAATAATAATAATGATAATAATAACAATAATGATGATAATATCAATAACAATAATAATAATAATAATAATAATAATAATAATAAAAATAAAAATAAGAAGAAGAAGAAGAAGAAGAAGAAGAAGAAGAAGAAGAAGAAGAAGAAGAAAAAAAATTGAAGAGGAGGAAAAACAGCAGCGGCAACATTAAATGATATAAGCGTACTGCCCTTTCTTTACCTTGCAACAGACATAAAGTTAGCCCGCTCAGCCTGCTTATATAAAGGCCTTTATTACGTGCAGCTACTCCTTTTTTCCCCACCCTACTTGCTATTCATTTACTCGTAAAATATTTGTTATATTTTGCTGTGGAGTTTTGCATTGAAAGAGGATTAATCCAATCAAACTACTGTATGTAAAAAAAAAAAAAAAAAAAAAACTTCAATAAAAAGATATTTAGCTGTAATGAAAAGTCAGTACTCTTTATATCTGAAATATGATTACAGACTTTATCAATTAATGCAAACAGGACATTTAATAGATCTATAGACGTGTGAAGACATCACATTTGGAGTCCATTGCCATGTTTGATCTATAATATGGAGACAGTTTTATGGATTAAACATGGTACTCCCTAAAATAATGTAAAAGAGCAAAAAAGCACTCAAAAGAGAGTGAAATTCCACTCTCACAATTCTATTTCGCGCCTCGATACGCGCCCGCTTGTCATTGGTTTCCTGGCGTCACTCATGGCTCAGGAGTTAAAAATAACTCAGTCTGCATATGATATTGAGCGTAACACGGCCTCACTCTGTCAGTGAGCATGCCGATATTTCTTCATTAGCAGTGAAAGTTCCTTCACTCTTAATGTAGAATGACAAATTCGCTTCTTTACATTAATTTTAGAGAGTACATGTACTTGAAAACGGGATACGGAATCAATGCACAAGATATTTTATTTCCACCTACTTTTTGGGAAGTTTCTTCAGGAAAGATTCCAGTCCAGCTTTTATGTCAATGAATTGAGCAGATTATATCGAAATATTGAATGCAATAACGTAAGAAATTTAGACATGCCAGAGGAAAGAGCAATGCCTTAAAAAGGGGTTTCTCTGTTTATTTTATATCACATGCCAACACAGAATCTCCCCCCATTACGTGGAAACCGACATTAACGGTTACTCAATCACCTTCACGGATTTCCACACTGGGTCCACCATCATCAACCTGGTCATATCGAAATATTACCGACGAACCAACTTTCATACCGGTTTCAACATCACGACCCTCGACATATCACACAGAGACAGTCTCGTCAACGTCAATGTCAGATTCCACATCGATGACCTCGTCACATCACACAGAGGCAGTTACGTCGACTTCATTATCAGAATCGTCATCGATGATTTCGACATATCACACAGAGACACCTTCGTCAATATCAATATCAGATTGGACATCAATGACCTCGTCATATCACATCGACACCATGCCACCAGAAACATCCGAAACGTCTCGTACAGTTGAAGCAACTGATCGCATGGCCAAGCCGACTTCGAATTCAAAATTGCTGGAAGGACAACAAAAGGGTACTAGATAATAGTTTCTCACTATCTCATTTTTTCAAAGTATACTAGCAAAATTGTCTTCATCCATTCCTTTTTCCTGTGTACTGTACCTTCAAGTTTAACTCATACAATTATAAAAAAAAAAATCTCTAATGATCATGATGATAATTTGGACTTTGCACCATGCTGTTGCTAACCCGTGGGACTGTGAAGAGAAAATAAGTGCTTTATAATTCGTAAACATGTTACAGAATTGTTGAATCTCGATTCAATTCAATTAATTGACTTAAATTAAATCTAATTCCATTTTAAACAATGTAAACATGTATGGGAAAATAATAACAGCAAGAAAATCAAAATATGAAATGGTGAAATACCCTTAAGAAGCAGATTACTTATGGGCAGGGTCCCAATTGATAAAAAATGATTATAAAGAACAATAAATTATTACATACAATTAAAAAAAATTCTGGTTAATCAAATAATCTAATGATTTTGCTAACTGTGTTTGACTATCTCCAAATAGGTAACACCTACTCTTGAAATATATGTACATTATACATGTTATAAACCTATCTACTAAAACCATATTGGAAAAATAATAGCTCCACAACCCCTCTTCTCGCTTTTTTAGAGTTCTCTTTTTTTAGTAGCAGTTACATCATCATCATCACCCCTAAAGTATGTGTTACAATTATGAAGACCAGGTTTCGTTACATTCTTTCCTTTAGGTGGGACAGGCACAACCACTATCTTTGTAGTCGTAGTTGTCATATTTCTCCTGGCCATACTCTCAGCAACTGCCTTGATTGTACATCGCCGGTGCAGGTACATTAGAATCTGAAGAGTACAGAAACATAATTATTGTATATAGATTTGACTGAAGATGCTTTGGGCTGTGCCTTGTTTTTTCTGACATGCCTGAGTGTTAAATCAAAGTCTTTCGACCTGAAGATTTTTTTTTTTTCAATTTCAATTCATCTCTGCCCCCCATTAGTCTCACATCTGTTTTTACATGCAAGGTAATTATAGTTATGTCTGTTTGGTGTCTAATTGTTAATTTTAATTCCTCTTTATGTCGTTCGAACCTTGGCCAAAGATGATATAAATTTTAGGAAATACCAAAATAGTGCTGTTGCATAACGAATACACAAAGTTAACGAACAAACGAAATAAGAATTACCTGATGACTTTGTACGTACAATCATGAATAAACAAACAGTGCTGGAATAATTATAGTTTATAATTGATCAGGTGATAATTCATTGAAAAGAGTAGACATTTTGATAACACTTTCCAATCTTACAAAGCGTACCCCCCCCCCTTTTTTTTTTCTTTTGCAGAGGAATAAAGGTGCTCTCACTGTTCACTTTGTAAAACGAATCTTAATCATTATTGACATTAACAGAATGGCACGGCTGAATGAGCGTTCTGGAGAACTTGGAACACATCCTGGTGAAAACGTCTTTATCAATACCGCCTTTTCTGCCAATGATGTTGACATTTTCCAACCTGATGTGATCAGGGACATATGCTTCGGCAACGGCCGACGGTCTCTGCAACCTTCATTACCCCCGACCAACCCTAAAGGTTCTAGACACGACATTCGGGAAGATGAATACTTCGGATATGGAGCGGAAGACTCTTTGGTAGTAGGATATACACACCACATGGATCTAAAATCACAAGCTGGAGTGACATATCATGAAGAGGACGGAGTTCAAGAAACCTTTCTTATTGAAGAGCTTGATGATACGGACAATGCTTGTCAACAATTGACAAATATAACTACTGCAGAGGAGCAGGCCTTTGATCACATTGGCACTACTAATTGTAATGGGCATCAGTTGGAACCGTATGAGAACGAGTACCAGTACCCTGATCAATCGTTGAACATTAGTCCAACAGCCAAAACGACTTCGAAATTCGAAGACGGGGAAGGGAGAAACCAAGACTGCTTTGTTCTTGAAGGGTCTGATGATATAGACGATTATGGCCAACTATGGGAAGGTCGATCTTATAAAATTGCAGAGGAGCAGGCTTATGATAATCTAAACCGTGACCATGGTAAAAGTAATGACCAGGAAGAACGGCATGAAAGCGATTACGGCTTTATCGCAGTCATGTCCGATGAAGACCACTACAACACAGTAGGGCACGGAAATGAAGGAAACATCAGTCCAAGAAATATCAGAGACAGAACGAAACCGACGGGAACTGCTCCTAAAGATTTACATAGTGCAAAAGACGAGTACCAATTCCTCAGTCTTCTCGATGATAAAGATTCGAAGTGCCATGAGAGGAAGGATGACAACAATTATAACGTTCTGGGTGAAACTATAAACAATCCTGGAATGGAAAGATCTGCAAAAACACCTGGTGGCGATGACCATCACGTCCTGCATACGGGAATGGAACGAGGCGACTATCATCAGTTCCGATACCCTGAAGAACCGTTGAATCGGAGTCCAACAGCCAACAGGACCTCGAAATTCAAAGACAACGAAGGGACAGAGCAGAACTACTTTGTCCTTCAAGGGTCCGATGATATGGACGATTATGGGAAACTATGGGAAGGAAGATATTATACAACTGCAGAGGAGCAGGCTTATGATCACCTAGACCGTGACCAATGTAGAAGTAACGACCATAAAGAACGGCATGAAAGCACCTACGACGCCATTGCTGTCATGTCCGAGAAAGACTATTACAACACACTGGTACCCGGAAACAAAGCAAAGATCAATCAGAGAAATAGCAAAGACAGAACCAACCTAGAGGAAACTTCTCCCGAAAATTCACGTAGTGCAAGAGAGGAGTACCAATTCCTCAGTCTTCTGGATAAGAAAGATTGTAAGTGCCACGAGAAAATGGACGACAGGAACTACAACGTTCTGGGTAAAAACATATACAACCCTGCCAGAATAGAAAGATCGACAAAGACATATAGCAGCGACACCCATAATGATGAAGACCACGTCGGAAGTGAACTGGGCTTCTATCAACAGTACCAATACACTGAACAGCCATTGAACCGAAGTCCAGCAGCCAACAGGACCTCGAAACTTGAAGACAACGAAGGAAGTAACCAAGAATACTTTGTTCTCGAAGGGTATGATGATATGAACGATTATGGGAAACTGTGGGAAGGTAGGTCTTGTACAATTGCAGAGGAGCAGGCTTATGATCACCTAGACCGTGACCAATGTAGAAGTAACGGCCACAAAGCACGGCATGAACACGAAAGCGATTACGACGCTATCGCTGTCATGTCCGATAAAGACCATTACAACACACTGATGCACGGAAATGAAGTTAAGATCAATCCAAGAAATAGCAGAGACAAAACCAACTCAGAGGAAACTGCTCCTACAAATTTACACGGTGCAAAAGACGAGTACCAAGTCCTCACTCTTCTCGATGATAAAGATTTGAAGTGCCATGAGGATGAGGACGACAATAATTATAACGTTCTGGGTAAAACCATTTACAGCCCTAATAGGATGGAGATATCGACAAACACATCTGGTGGAGATGACTATCATGTCCTGCATTCCAGAATAAAACGAGGCGACTATCATCAGTACCAATACCCTGAAAAACCTCGAAATTCAAAGACAACGAAGGGACAGAGCTAAACTAATTTCTTCCTGAAGGGTCCGATGATATTATGGACGATTATGGGAAACTATGGAAGGTAGATACTATACAACTGCAGAGGAGCAGGCTTATTATCACCTAGACCGTGACCAGTGTAGAAGTAACGACCAGAAAGAACGGCATGAAAGCGATTACGACGCGAAATGAAGCTAAGATCAATCCAAGGAAAAGCAGAGAACCAACCCTGAGGAAACTGCTCCTACAAATTTACATGGTACAGGAGACAAGTACCATTATCCTTATCTCTCTCGAATAGAAAGATTTGAAACGCCATGAAAACATGGATGACAACGGTCACAACGTGCTAGGAGAAACCACAGAAAACCCGGTTTGAATGGGAAGATTTACGAAAACATCTAAATGCGATATCCACAACAATGACTATCATGTCATTTACTCCAGAATGAAGCTTTGTGAATATCATACCAATACCCTGAACACCACCTGAGCAGCTCTGTAATAACCAACATGAACATTAAATCCAAAGACAAAAAGTGAATGATCAAGGCATCATTGTTATTGAACAGCTTGGAGGTAGGGACGGTGATTGGCAACAGCGGGCAGGGAGATCTTCTGGTGTAGAGAGGGGCAAGCGTATGATCATCTGAACCATGATCCTGGTGATATTAACATAATTAATGACCGGGAAGAACTGCATGAGAGGGATTAATGCTGTTGCTGTCATTTCAGATGAAGACCACTACAACATATTGATGCATGGAAATGGAGGGGATGTCAATCAAAGATGCAATGAGAACTTTACAATACCAGTTGAAACTGTTCCTGGAAGGGTGCATCACCCTGAGGACGAATACCAAAACCAGAATCTTGTTCATGGCATGGGTTCGAAGCGCCTTGAAATCGTTGACGACAACGATTAAAAGATTCTAGATGAAGTTTTTAAATACCGAGATCGAATGGAAATATCTTCAAAGACATCTAGTGGGGACACCTACAAATAACTATCATGTCTTGCACTCTGGAAAGGAGCTAGGTGATCATCATCAGTACCAATACCCTGAATAACGGGTAAACAGTGGTCCAACAGCCAACAGGACATTGAACATGATGAATTCAGACGACAACGGATGTGTTTATTATTCCCAAGTTATGGATGACTGGGGAAAACGAACGACCAACGAATCCTTTTCATCAGGAGATGGAAATAAGTTTAAAGTTTAACTTTTATCAATTTTCACAAACATGCATATGTTTTACAATTTATTAAACAGTACATATGAAAATTAACAGGTACATAACAAACTGAAACATAACATATCATAATTTAATGGACTTGGTTTTGGTTTGCACTGATAAAGCGATAATTGGTATAATGTAAATTTTGTAATTGTAAAGGAAAACACTACTGTTCTGTTATCAAGGTGCAATACATGTTATTTCCAGAGACAAACAAAAACAAAAAACAACACTATTAATTAAAAAAAAATTTAAAACCCCCCAAACCCCAAAACAAAAACAAAAACAACAAAAAAAAAAAAAAAAAAAAAACCAGCAACACACGAGCCCCTGTACAGCATTACGAGAATGGAAAGTGGATAAGACCTCGTTCTCATTACGAGATTGGAAAGTGGATCGCGCTATTGTGGGGCGACCCATGGCGCGCGCCAGGGAGGTCCACTGGCACGCCGCGGGTTCACATCTGCCCAGGGTAGGGCGATCAACCTTGGCACTCTCTCTGCACAGTAAACTGCGAATAGGCGTGATCTAGATCGCGCTATCTCTCGTGGACCACCCCTAGGTCCAGTTTCATGAGTGTGGGATCGCCGTGGACCTCCGTGGATCGCGCCGAAACGACGTCGCCGCGTTCTCACCTTTTCTAGCGCGTGCTAGAGCGTGCTATCTCAGTAATGAGAACCGCCAGCACCTAAAAATAGCCATAAATCAGGAAATTTCCATCCCAGAGATGTTATTTTGGTAACTATACCTAGGCTTTGGAGGTCGAGAAATTCATTCAGACCACTTAAAATGTGTTATGGTGGTCAAGAACCTTTGGAATCAAAGATGTCGTCCAAAATGGCTGCCAATTTCCTCAAAATGACCGGAAAAGAGTTAATATAATAATAGTAATGATAAACTATTCTTGTAAAGCGCATATCACACTATGATAACGTCCCCGGCTATGCGCTTCCAACATTGTTCAATGGGTTTGGATGTTATTATCCTGGCTTTAGCCAGTTTAAAAGTTATTTTAGGTTTTAAATGCTTAAAATGATACCAGCCGTCTTGCGACAAGCAGACAGACTCAAGTGGACAGTTACAGTTTACTCCTACTCTGAAATATATTTCGAAAACCTACAAAAGCCTGATTTCTCTTTAACATTTAATCACGTACAATACCGCCTAGCTCCCGAATAATTTGTTACGTAGTTCCTGTTTATCATCATTTTATTGCAAGACGTAAAGACGTCCTAAAACCGGGACTGGAACTGTGGAGAGCATATCCATCAGCTCCTTATTAATCATTTTCTTCCCTCTTTATAATTACCCGACACCCCTTTCATGTAAATATCAACATAAACCCCCTTTTAAAATATGGTAATGTATTGATAATCCCCAAATATGATAAATTTCATTTTCGTTAATGAATAACACGATAAGGCTACTCACACATAAAAGCTGCTACAAGGGATAAGCACATGAGAGGTGAAAACAATAAGCTACGATCGCATGATCTTCATCATCCTGGCATTTCGTTATTCATTTTTTATTTTATTTTTTTTTCATTCCCACTGGACAGGATTAAATATTTACTCAGTGGGTTTCAAGGAAATAGCACTTGATACTTAAGTGTGTCGAAGGGATAATCATCAGCTTTTTTTGTTGTTGTTATATATACTGTACATTGCTTTTTTAAGACTAATTATACAATTATGCAGCAAATCACATAGTCCGTGTTTGCAATTTGTTATACTAACATCTCTATAAAACTGTTTATTTCCAGATGATTATAATGTCTACTTGAAGAAAAACAAGTATACCAGTATACATGTATATATATATATATATATATATATATATATATATATATATATATATATAATGTGTGTGTGTGTGTGTGTGTGTATGTGTGCACAAAGCGCTCTGGACACGTATATATTCTATAATTATTTGGTTTTGGTCCGTCTTTTTTGTTCATGGGTTAAAACAATGTACAATGGAATCAGTAGTTGCGTTATGAATGGAGGTTTCTCGATCGGATATTTTGATATTAAGAGAGGGGTGAGGCAAGGTGACCCACTTTCTCCATATTTGCTCCTCTTAGTAATTGAGATATTGGCACACATATTAAGGACTGATTTTGAAATTCGACAAGTCTTGTACGCCGATGACATGACTTTATTTGTTAAAAATTAAAGTTCAGTTTTGAGAATAAAATACATTTTACAGACTTTTTCTGAATTAAGTGGTCTAAAAGTTAATATTGAAAAAACAAACGTTATGAGGTTAGGAAAAAAACATAAGGGGTTCACAAACATTTCCCATGATCAATAGAGTAACAGAAATGAAAATTTTAGGGGTGTATTTTTCATTAGATATAAAAATTAGGGAGGAACTTAACTACAAAAAGATACTTAGTAGAATAAAAAGACTTTTGGGATGGTGGAAGCAACGGGATTTGACCATGATGGGGAAAATTCATCTACTTAAAAAAGTTTGCTCTGTCAAAACTGAATTATGTTTCTTCAGTTTAAGTTGTTCCTAAATGGGTGGTAGCTGAAGTTAAGAAATTATGTTTTGAATTTATATGGAATGGGAAAGATCTATCAAAAGAGCAAACTGCTACCAAGACTATGGTGATGGAGGTATAAGAATGATCCATGTTGAATTATTTGAGAAAACCCAAAGGCTTATGTGGTTGAAGAGACTTCTGTATGGAGAAAGGAATATGGGATGGAAACTGTATTTTGACCATAGCTTTAAGATAGTTGGGGGCAAGATTTGTTTCCCTTTGCAACTATTTACAATTAAAGCACCAATATTTTATTTAGAAATGTTAAAAGCATGGCAAGATATGGAGAGCTGTAGGAATTTTCAAGAAGGGAAAACTAATCCAATGATTTTTAATAACAAAAATTACCTTTGTAAAAGCAAAATGATTTTTCATGAAGAATTGTATAAGAAAGATATCTATTTAGTTAATCATATTTTCCATAAGAATCAAATCAGACCACTGGCATACTTTCAGAATTTAGGTCTGTGTAGTGAAAATATAGCTAATATTTGGGAAATGTGTAATGTAATTTTAAAGAGCGGGAAATATGACGGAAGGTCAGACAACTGCTACTCAGTAGATGTGCGAGATTACAACATTGCCTTAAAGATATCTGGAAATTATGATCCTACTGAGAGATGTATCATCTAGAAAGGTTTACGATCATTTTATTACAGATTTGCAACATTCATACACTTTACGAATTCGGGATGGTCAAAATGATTTTGAATTTTCAAAAAAGGAATTAAAAGATATTTTTGTAAGACCCAGAATCACAACGCTTTTGTTAAAAGTTAAGGCATTTCAGTACAAATTACTTCACGGAGCAATTTATATAAAGGAACATCTTTTAAGATTTGGCTTTGTTGAAAATGACCAGTACTCTTTCTGTAGACAAATGACGGAGCCATACTCACATTGGGATTGTGTATAATTATGTTAAGCCATTGTGGCAAGGAGTGATTGAAAGAATAAGGTTAGAGGAGCTACAAAACGCACAGTGGGAAACTATTCACGTTGGTATAATGGGAAATTCATTTAGGATTAAGTGCTGCAATACACTATATTTTACAATTAAGTATATCATATTTCAGTCACGTTTAGAGGGCGCAATTCCTAAACTAGAAGCATTGAACTACAGCCAGTGCCAAGACTTTTTCTTTCTGAACTAATTCATCAAGACTGGTAGCAGTCGGTGTGTATGGGTGAGTGTGGGTGTGTGCGCGTGTGCAGGTGTGTGTAGGTGTGTATGACGAGTGTAGTGGTGTCTGCATGGGGCGGGTAGGGAAGAGGCAGGGTTGTTTTGTTTTTGTTTGTTCGTTGTTGTTTTTTCGGGGGGGGGGGGGGAAGAAATGTAGATATCTTTAACGCCTGTTATAACTGACTATATTCAATTTTGTCTGTTCTTCAATCAATGTATGAATTGTTCATGAATTAAGTTTACTGGAAAAGTATGTATTTTGTATTCAGTTTAGTTAAAAAAGAATCGTATTTTGAAGAATAAGTTAGATTTTTTTGATGAAGTCAGAATAACAAATTATGGGGGGAAAAAATCATGGGGTGGGGGTGTGTTTTGGTTTGGGTTTATGTCTGTACTTTTGTTTCACTTGTTTATATTGATTTATGTGTATTGATGTATTTTGAATGAAATCACTAATTTAAAAAAATTATGGAGGAAAAAAAAGTATAGGGTTTTAAGAAACATTGATGTGCGCCATATCAGTCACTTTTTTTGCTAGCTTAAAAGAATTTCATCATTTCATTTATAACAGAGCTGCTGTTGACGTTTATGCAAGTTTTATAAATATAACTAACAAATCTTCAACAAATTTTGTTGCGTAATGCTTATAATGCTTTGGTTTTTTTCGGTAAAATTCCCTTTTTTCAGCCTATCTCTCTTTATGTCCTTATCTCACTCTCTTTTCTCTGACCCTCCCTACATTTCACACACCATCCCTGTATCCTTTTATTTTTTTCTTCAAAACAGAGCCCCTGATTTCCAACCCACACATCCCTGTAAATGTATACAATCATATCAATGTCTGTTTGCTGAATAAATAAGCCAATATCAATGAATAAAAAAAAAAAACACTAAACATTCGATCTCTCTCCTTTCTGGCATTGATGAACAGACTGGGAATCCCAAAAGGGGGAGTCAGAGTCAGAGAAAAAAATAGAGAGGGTGAATCTTTGCAAAGGGAAGGAGATGAGGGCCTTTGGGGGGAAAAATAGATAGGGAGGGAGGGAGGGAGAGAGAGAGAGAAGAGAGAGAAAGAGAGAGAGAGAAAGAGAGAGCGAGAAAGACGGAGAGTAAAGGAGGTTGAATTTTAGAATTAGGAACACCTGAAAATTTATTTCAATACCCATTTATTGTTATCTCTCTTGCCCCTCCTCTCAAGAGAAGAAGAAGAAGAAGAAGAAGAAGAAGAAGAAGAAGAAGAAGAAGAAGAAGAAAGAACTGCTGTAATTTTGACATTGTCAACATGGGCAATCCCCTCATATCCTCAATACCCACTAATATTGTTTGCGAACCCATTAGGTAAATTAACATCTCCTCCAACGTATACCATCGACATCGACCACATAGATTAGTTATCAGTTTCTACAAGATTATTAAACAGTACAAATTAGATTACCTGGTTACATTTAAAACGTAATGTCTGACAGATTTGATCAGGTATTGACACAATCACTTGAACCTTCAGACCCATGAAAAATAGTTCGACAACTGCAAACAATGAGGCAATATGATATTTTCATTATTGACTTGTACTTCCTCGATCAGGGTCATTTTGTATTATTTGTAACATGTAGGAATTACTAAGATTTCTCACCAAACCATTGATCTTTGAAAAAAAAATCTTCATCAGGAATGGCCTTCTTTGGTTCTTTTATACTCATTTGGATTATGGTCTTGGCAGGACAAGAACCAGGTAAGAAAATCTATTTCATAAATACTGAATATTTTGGAGATTAACAATAATTCATGTGATAAATTTATCAAATAGCAAACTTGTAAATTAATTTTATATTATAACGTTTACTATTAAGTCTTACATATCTCTAAGCATGCTAGGTAAAACAATGAGACAGTTGACCTTATTACTTATTGATTGTCTCAAATCGGTACAATGAATGCAATAAATTTCATACAAAGGTTTTCTTTTTTGTACAGAATTGCATAAGTTTAACTTGTTACACGTCACAACGTATCAAGCATGTCAAGAACACGAAGTAAGAGGTAAAAACCGCATTGTTCATACCCTGTTTATGAGACTATGTAGAAACATGTTCAGGGAACAATATGAATTAAGAACGACCTAGTATCATGGCATTTTATTTGCTCGCAACTAACTTTACTTTTAATAGAATGTGGATGAATAAATCTCAAGATAATAATTCGTTGATTCACTTCATAATTGGCAAGGGATAAAACCAAATGTTGATCTCTTTGCTTTCTTTTTCTTTCACTTTCCCCTCTCACTATCTATTTTTTTCTCTCTCTCTCTTTCACGCACCCCCTACCCCAACACTCATCCACCCTTATCATGCTTATGTTGCTCTTTTTTCTTCTTGCGTTCTTAAAATAAGGATCACGATACATGTATTTCATATATAATACAACAGTATGTATGATAATCATGGGGTGCATCTTCGGATTGGTTTCTGTTTAAAGAGGACCAAATTTTCTTACACTATACTGGTTTGTTTACAACAAAATAATGTCATTCCGAAAGTATGTCTTGAACATATACAATGCGTCCCAGAAAAAAAAAAAAAAAACACGATACCCTAAAACAAAGGGTCATTGTGACCACACTATGTGATCTATGACAATTACTATCTATTTTCCATAGAAGTGTTATACTTTGAAATGATACCTTGAAAATGACATGTAAAAAATCAGTTGTGCCGGATTTGGGTAAAACCATGAAAACATTAGGATCACATGCGACCATGATCTATGAGAAGACTGTTTTCATCTGTTTCTTTCAATGATGAGGGTAAGGATAATGCCCTCATCATAAAATAAAAGATGGTCAATGTTGGGGGTAAAAAAAGGGCATGTTTTGTATTGAAATGGTACCTGCAATCGTAATGAAAAGCAATTTTTGGGGGGCATTTTTCTGAACTGAAATTTTCTTTGAAGAACAAAGCGGACAAAAAGGTGATATTTTTCATAAAAAGTAAAGTAAGTGACACTTTCCATTATCCTCAAATGGAAGTACAATGTAGAAATGGCACATAAGGCAGAAAAAATATCAAGATTATGGAAATGTCCCACCTTACGAAGGGCACGTTTTCCATCACAGGAAGGGCACCTTTTCACCTTTTAAAGGATATTTATTGATACTGGAAATTTTGGAGGCGTATGCCCCTGCCACCACTGGAAATTGGTTATTGACCCGTGTTTTGTGAATTTCTGATTGAATATATGCCATCACACAAGGGAATTTTACATATCACAGCTCTTAAAGCTGGTATTTCAATTCAGTCATTTTGCATGAGATCCTAATGTTTTCACGATTTTACCCAAATCCGGCACAACTGAGTTTTTAAATGTCATTTTCAAAATGCTGCTGCTCGGTAAAGCATAATTATACGGATGGATGCCATCAAGGTATCATTTAAAAGCATACTACTTCTAGCTTATGGAAATAGATAATTATTCTCATAGAGCACATAGTATGGTCACAATAACCCTTTGTTTTAGGGTTTCGTTTTTTCTGGGACGCACTATATTTCTAAACGAAAGAACACTGTTAACTATTTTACAACAAAATATACGTTTGAAGGGATGAGTAAAAACCGAGCGCGTGAATTTAGATGTATCATATTTTTTCAAAGGTATTGGCATTTATTTCTTCTCTTAATATAACGCCTAATTGATAGAGGATTTTGAAGTGTTGCTTCGAATTTCTTTTCAAATGCATAATTATAATCTAAATATACCACATATTTTCAGTTCAATTTCAATTCAATTTTATTTATTTGTTTAACCAATCATAAAACAGACAAATAACAATAAATTATTGATACAAAACATACAATACAATGAAAGGTTTGGACCCCTGAAAAGCAGAGCTTGAAGTTGGGGCCCAACGAAATACAAATAAAATAAAGTAATATAATACATTTACATAAAATGAGATTAAATGGATGGATTCGGTTGGTCAACATTCGCACGTGCACACATTTAAGCATACACACACACACACACACACACCCTCACACACACATATATGTTATGTACATACACGGATATGTCATACATCTATGCATATACATGTATACAGTACATTTCAAAGGAAGTCCTACAGAGCAAGAGAGAAAGAGAAAACAGAAAGTAAAAAAATTTTTTTTTAAAGAAAGAAAAGAAAAAAGGATAAAAATAGGGAGAAAGAGCGAGAGAGAGAGAGAGAGAGAGAAAGGGAGAGAGACAGGGAGAGAGAGGAAGATGGAAATGATTCCACTCAGTTACAATAAGCTTTTAATCTTGATAAAGTAGAACTTGACCTGATATTATAATGTAGACTATTCCATTTACTTATTCCTACATATAAAAATGAATTCAGAGATTGGGTTGTTCGTACAGGAGGTTTATGTAATAACAATTTTTGCCTTGTATTATACGAATGAATGGAAGAATCGCTTACAAACATAGTTTTAAAGATTTGTGGAATTTTTCCAGTATGAAAATTATACATAAATATTAGGGTGTTTAGCGTTATTAATTCCTGAACTGGGAGAACTTTCATTTGTAAAAATAAGGGATTAATAGAACAATTATAATCTGAATGTGTTATTATCCTAATTGTTTTCTTTTGAAGCACTTTTATTTTATTCAAATGCGATAAATATGAATTTCCCGAAACGATATTACAATATGTCAAATGCGGTAATACTATTGAATTATAAAGCAACTTTAATACATTATATGGAACAACATACTTTAATTTTGATAATACACCGACACTTCTCGATACTTTTAAAATAACATTATTAATATGGGCCTTCCAGTCAAACAACTCGTCAATGGTAACACCAAGAAATGATAAAGATGGGACACATTGAAGGGTGGTGTTGTTTACAACAATAGGGTCAAGGTTTTCGGGAACTCTCCTGTTCTTTGAACGAAATAGAATGTAGTTTGTTTTTTCATAATTAAGAAGTAATTTAGTGCTCTGAAACCAAGAGGCCAGTTTATGTAATTCGAAATTATCTAATGATACAAGTGTATGAATATTTTTATGGGATAAGGCAACTACAGTATCATCAGCAAATAAAGAAAAACGAAACACACTTGAGTTTTTTGATGATATCATTAACATATATCAAGAACAGGAGAGGTCCCAATACAGAACCCTGTGGAACCCCACATGTTAACACTTTTAAGTTAGAATTGACACCATCGACCACCACGTACTGTTCTCTGTCTGTCAAGTAGGATCTAAACCAGTTCAACGCTACACCTCTAATTCCGTAATACCATAATTTATCAAGAAGGATGTGGTGGTCGATGGTGTCAAACGCCTTTGAAAGGTCCATAAATAACCCTACACAAAATTACCTTTATCTAATTCATTTATAATATGATGTGAAAAATTCAACACACCAGGAGTAGTTGAGTGGCTTTTCCTAAACCCGAATTGTTCATTAATCAATATATCACACTTTGAGAGAAAATTATATAGTCTACTATACATTACTTTTTCCAATAATTTTGAGAATATAGGTAAAATGGCAACAGGTCTATAATCATCTATATTTTGCTTACATTTTTTCTTAAATAAGGGTACTATTTTAGCAATTTTCACTGAATCTGGAAAGACCCCTGTAGAAAGTGATTTATTGAATATATTACACAGTGGTTCAACAAAGCAAAATATTGACTCTTTTACCACCCTTGGAGATATGTCATCATTACCACAGGCTTTGGATGGATTAAATGAATTACAAATCTTTATCAGTTCATAGACAGAGGTTGGTTTTAGAAACAATGATGCAAAATAGTGCAAAATGATGCAAAATGAACTCAAACACTTTTTAAATGAGTTAGGTACAGATGGAATGGCATTTGATAATTTCTGACCAATATTAAAGGTAACAGATAGTTTTGGGGAGCCCTCAAAAACTTTTCGTGAGAATTCGTTGATTTTACTTAATAAACAGCAGGGTACTAACATAACTAAGATGCTGTGAAGTTTTTTCCTCCTCAAGTGAAATATTTATCGAATGAGAGGTGAAAAGTAATAAAAATCCCTGGCCCCAAAAAGAGGGGATGTAAATTCAAACAAAGGCCACACACACACTACTTACATGAGGATTGCTGTGTGTGTAGAATACGCTACACATAATGCGAAGCGCTGGGTTTATTGTGCGGGGAACCTTCGGGTGGATATGGTCTTAGCGTGAGGCAGTGAAAAGCCGTTACTAAGCGTTTCTTATAGATATTTACACTAAAATTTGTTCGAAATCGTGAATGGAATGTTAAATAATCTCGTACATATATCTTATGATAAAAGGAGAATAGTATGTGACTATTTCAGCTAAGTTTCTTGCCAGTATGATTTTTGCTACCGAGACTGTCTGTGAGCTTTAACAAAGTAAGAGTTAAACTCTTCAACAATTCGTTCACGTGAAAAAAATTTGTTTTCACCAGAATACATTTCATCCGGAATAATATTTCGTTTTTTATTTCCAAGTATATTGTTAATCTCATTCCATGTTTTTTTCATATTACCCTTATACTTCTGAAAAATGTCACAAAAATATTAATTTTTAGCATTTCTAGTAATAGATGTAAGTTTATTTGTGTACACAGAATACTTTAGCCGGGATTTATCACTTGCTTTATGTAAATATGATTTATACAGGCGATTTTTCTTGTTAATAGAAGTTAATAAGGCATTTGAAATCCACGGGTTCCTAACTATTTTTTTTACCAGTGGTTTGATTTATAGACGGAAAACAGTTATCATACAGGGTAGTAAATGTATTTAGAAAATGATTATAATTAGCATTTGTATCATTACTCATTCCATAGTTAAGCTTTACATTCTGGATATAAAGGGAATTAGTCAGATGATGGGGGAAATGAAGCGTTCTATTCCATTTAGCTATGGGGAAGTTTGCATACTCCAAATCTGTACGATATATTTATGTAGTCTATTTTTCATAGCTTTTGCAGATTGGTCCTGTGATTTCAGAACGGATGACTGCAATATCACACAAGTGCGTGGTGACAATGGTGATTGGAAACGACAGTATGATTGTAAGAAATTTATAGTTTACATCGACTTCTACATTAACATAATTTTCTTTTTAAATTCCCTTATTAAATTTGGTCTCTGGGCTTTAAGGGGAAAAATTTACCCCAATATTTAGGGGCCGTCTGACATCCCTATCCCGACAGAAATTTTTGTCAGTTTTTTGTGTTTTGTAATGTCCAGTCATACTACTTCCTACTGACAAAGTTTGGTGCATGGGGGAGATGGGGTGAAATCGACCCGACTTTGGGGTCTCTTTTGGGGGCTCTGAGGGCTAAACCCGGCGGCTACGGTCAGGATGACAACCTTTTTGTCAATGACTTAGATGGTCTAAGTAACTTTACGGGGTCAAATATTATGGGTAAAATGGGGTGACTATTTCGGGACAGGCTCCTGGCCTATAATGATTTCTTACATTATCATCGACTGTTTATCATTATTATCATCATTTGTTTTATTTCTGATTAATGCATGTCTTATAGGGCCCAGAGGGAATTATTACAGTGCCGGTTTTTATACTTATGAAATGCACGATACGGTCGTGTGTTTGTTTCCAGCGGTGTTTCATTCATCTACTGGACGGATGGTTTTTGAATATCACATTTCCAATGGTTGGCTGAGTATTACAGTATGTGACAGTGGGACTAATGTAACCAAGCTATCGTCAGCATTGTTTTGGAGACATTCTACTGTCGACATTGAGTGTCACTCTTCGATGAATGTAAGAACATTTACTTGCTCAGAAAATGGATTACCGATTACCTCAGGGGTTTTCCGCATTGCGTAAAGGACGATTGTAAATAAAATTTGTCCAATACCAAAATTATTAATAGAACAATATAGCCACAATTATTATTATGTTATAATATGTGTGAGGTTCATGTAGATTCGCATGGTGGGTCTGTGACTGCGATTGAAGAACTTTCTTTAACAATATTGCATATTTTGAAGAAAAAAAAAAGTTGTCGATTTTTAAAAATTATGTCAAAGAGTATACCTTTCTGAGGTTTGCTGACCAATAGTTGTGCTTGAAAGAGAGTGATGATCCATTGTGATAAAAATATACAGTTCAAGGAGGAACTAGGCAGGCTTGCCTAGTACCTCCTTGTTCAGTTGCTTTAAAACAAAACCAAATTATGTTTGTTTGTTGTTGTTGTTGTGTTTTTTTTTTTTGGGGGGGGGGGTCAGGTATTTGATTTGATTTATTCATTCTCCACTCATGGGTTGGATTGCTCTTGTCAGCTAATAGTTCTTTTTCAAAGCTGTATAGATTTTGTAGACCATAATTGAAAAAAGAATTACGAGATCAAAATGTAAGAAGGAAAGCAAATGAATGTTCTTCATTAGCAGATCGAGGATAGTAACATACTACAGTATGTTTCTATAAAAGGAAATTTCTCCTATTAATTATTAGAAATATGAATAAGTCCTGATAAATCTCATGTAAAAGATGATTCATCCTCTTTCACATGATACTAATTATGTTAAGATATGGTCTTGTATGAATGAATATGAATAATTTTTTTTTTTTTTTTTTTTTGAAGAGTAATGTCACGACATGCTTGCGCACAGAAATATTCCATGAAGGTTAATCACTTTAAAATACAGTGCAAATCACTCCGCTTGTTATCTTTTTTTTCATATCTTTTATTCACCACCCTTTTCTATCTATCATTTCTCCGTCTATTTCAAATTTTTCATTTTATAAACTCCCTTTTTGTGTTAAAAAGAATTAAATTTAAAAAAATAAAAACAAAACCGAAAAGATTTTTTTTTTATGTCATTCATCTTGTTATTTCCTCTTCCTTCCTTTTTTTCTTTTTTCCCCTTTAAACTGTTAAAGTACAAATGAAGACTGCAGTTTACGAAATGATAAATCAAAACCATTTTCCAACAGCTATAACATGATGTTAATAAAAATACCTAACAATTAAATTAGTTAAAAAACAACAACAAAAGAATACATGGCTGCTTGATAAATCTGTAATTAGCCATATTGATGCAACTATTTCCTTCTCTCTTTTTTTTTTCCTTTTTTTTTTGGAGGGGGGTTGTTATCATTCGACCTATTAATCAATCAATCAATATATTGATAGCAAAGTTACTATTTACATATTATTTTTCATATCCTGTCGTTACAAATGTCTGTATTAAAAGCTATTTTATCAAATTTTGAATCTTATTAAGAAGATAGTTGAGAGTTAGGAAGAAAACAGTCCTTCTTATTTTTATTTTTTTATAGTGATATTAGTTACATTTTTTGCATGTTTTGTCTTGTATTCCCTAGATAACATTTACAGCCGTGAGTTCTGGAAATCGTCCATCGCCTGACATACGAATTGACAACATTATAGTTTACGAATACTTTCCAGTGAAAACGGGTAAGCGGTTTGTTTGAATGTGTAATGAAGAGGGAAGACCTGGGAATAAAATATCACAATAACGTTTTTCTCGATATTTTTGAATCTGTTAAAACTAATCTCGGAATTGACATCTTTGAGATATTTAACATGTAAATAGTAAAACTAAACATAGTTATTATTTATGATGGGGCAAAACAGAATGCATACTTTATTTATTGTAACTTAGATGTGCGAGAATGCAAAAATTAGAATTAACACATGCAAAAATTCCTATGTATGATAAAAGTTAAACTTGCATAATTGCATGAAATAAGGAGATTAACAAGCCAATGCATATTTTGAACTTAAAGTCTTTACCTATTATTGAGTATTATAACTTTACTTGATTGAATATTTGATTATACAGTAATCAACAACAAATGACTTCCTTACAAAAGGCACATATACATACCCAGAATAGGTTATGCACAACCATTTTGAAAATATAATTCGGAATTTTAAAAACGCGTGTTTTATGAAATTGATTGATTGGTTATTGTTAGATAAATTTCGTATTCATTGGTATTATCATTATGGTTCGCCAGTCGAGCTTTGAAAGTTAATAATATTTTGCAAGGCCAATCCATTTCTTTTCTTCAGGATAGTATTACTGGTGGAAATTCTGTTTATAGTCCCAAGTCTACTTTCTTACTATACATGTATATATTTTTTTTAGACCAGGCTTCTTACACACACCCTAAACCAGCGGTCAAGGATAATAATAATAATAATAATAATAATAATACATAACATTTATATTGCGCTTAAGACAATGTTTCTAAGCGCCGAAGTAGTATTATTACCCTGGCTTTAGCCCAGCTGCCCTATAAGACGCTGAAAGCATTCAAGGAATAAATTCCTACCAGGTACCCATTTACTACACCTGGGTGGAGAGTGGCAAATGTAGATTAATGTCTTGCCAAAGGACATTAGTGAATTATGTAAAGGATGTAAATTAAATGAATGGTCTCGTATTAATATAATCTCGTTCATAATATACCCCCACATCTAACACTATGGAGGGAATAGAGAGGGATGTATGGGGGGGGGGGGGTACAGAACTTTTTAATCTCACTAAATTTAGGATGAATAAAGGTACAGTATGTAAATATTAGATTTAATATATAGTATACGAAATGAGTAATATCAAAGAAAATCGAATTATAAAAGATACCCCCCCCCCTCCACATACACACACGCCAAGAATAATTCTTTCTCACACGCCAATATAGATTCGCCTTCAACCAACTGGAACCCGACAATGGCTATTACTCAGATGACTTCATGGCTTTCTACAATTAGGTCGACACAAATGACCTCGTCATATCAGAGCACTAAAGATCCACCTGCTTCCAAACCTGATTCGACATCAATGATCTCCTCATTTCAGGGTACTACAGATGTACCTACTTCCAAATTTGTATCGTCTTCAATGACCTCGTCACGTCGTATTGATACTACGTTATCGGAAACACCTTATACAGCAGAAACAACGCTGGATTCAACATTTCCGAGCGAAGAAAATCCAAGCGGTAAAAAAAAAAAAAAAAAAAAAATCACACCAAGTAAATGTTTTATGGTAAAAGTGAATACCTACACTCGTCTTTTGTCTACCTTTTACATTCTAATATTTTTGAAATCTAAATTAATAACAAAAGCTTTAATGCAGAAAAAAAATTCCCTGAAAACGAGATCTTTATTCGTTTTTCAATTTGATATCTATATCTAAAAGGACAATGTATAGCTGGAGTGTTTTCTGTCGATGGGCCATCGAAAGAAAGTCGTACCGTTGACCGGACTACGAGATGTACGTGTAAAATCAATACACAACTGCGGACTTCTGTGGTATTGCAGTGCCTTGAGGGTGAATTTCAGATTAGAGTTCTTCTCCCCCAATAATAACAACCTTAGAGTGTTTCGATTTTTCAATAACCATGATCACTTTGACCATTATAAAGGGAGAATGAAATCCTGGGGAAAAATCAATTTTAATGAAAAGAGAGGATAGAGAGAAGCAATTTAAAAAAAGTTCCATCAAAATCGGTAACGAAATGAGAAAGTTATGAAAGTTTGAAAAGTCTCAATTTACTTTCTATGGCGATCCTCAAATTGGCAATGTTGCTTCAAAGGGACAGGTTTAGTAGTACAACTCTCCATATGTTTTGTACACAAAATTTCATATTTTCCCCATTATCTCTCAAGGTACAGCTTGTCTCCTTCTTAGCTCAAGATATATCATGGGAAAATGTATTTGACACGACATTATGTTGAGTTCACGGAAAGACAAGCAGCATCTTTAGAGATAATGGGATAAACATTATGGAGAGTTGTACTACTAAACCTGCTATTTTGAAGCAACATTGCAAATTTGAGGATCGCCATAGAAAATAAATTGAGACTTTTCATACTTTCATAACCAAGGGCGTAGGCTGGTTTGGGCATGGGGAGGTGCACATCTTGGGGAGGTGGAACTAAAGTTTAGAAAATTAGAATAGATATCACATCACAAGCAAGCTTTTCCTGGACGATACAGTGTAGGTTATGTAGGTGTTTAAGTATTGTTCAGAAAATTATAAAGCTTGTGATTTGGTACCTAGCCTATAAGCTGCTTTGTTAATCAAATGATTGCTTACCTGATGTCAGTAGTCATTCAATCAGCAAAATATCATTCAACAAGTCAAAACTATTTCCAGTAAAAACATTTACTCTTGAAGATGGCTGGTTTTATTTTAATTTAAATGTCGATTTAATCTCAGCTTATGCTGAATTCTGTCAGGCCACATTGCCTCCTTGATTACAACATATCTAATTCCAAAATTATGATGCCTAGGAAGGTTCATAATGTTAGTTTTAAATATACTAATAATGGTCAAGGGTTACAAAGTACATCAACTGAGAAATACTTGGGTCTTGTCATAAATAACACTTAAAATTGGAATGATCATTGTACCGAATTACATGTAAAGTGCAATAGACCTTTTTGGTACATAATACGGAGGGACTGCGTTGACTGACCAAAACCAGTTTTAAAAACCCTTTACAGAATCTTTAGTACGCTCGTGTTTGGATTATTGTTGCACAGCATGTGATCCATACAGAAACAAAGCGGTAGCCAACTGATTGTAAAGATTTAAAAAAACGTTATACGTAAGAATGTTGAACAAAGACTGGAGTAGTACATGTAGTTACAACACTTTGTTACAAGAATTTAGTATGAATACATTAGAGAGTAGACGAAAGTACCTCCAACTTATTTTTTTAGTGTTATAAGCTTGTTAATGACATCACAGATATAGGACGTAATAACATGTGCAAACCTGCGAACAGAATTGGAAGAACAGATCATCATAACTTAAAGATGCATGTACCCAGAACAGCAAGAACAGATTATTATTATATGAACTCATTCTATCCGAAAACTACAAACGACTGGAACAAACTCCCTAAAAGTATAGTCAACATGAAAACTCTTGGCTTGTTTCAAAAAAGTGTTAAAAACCACCTCAACCTGCAGAATTAAAGGCCAAGTCCACACTAATATCAAGTTGATTTGAAAAAGTAGAGTAAAATTAAACAAGCATAATGCTGAAAATTTCATCAAAATCGGATGTAAAATAAGAAAGTTACGAAATTTTAAAGTTTCGCTTAATTTCACAAAACAGTTATTTATATGCACATCCTGGTCGGTATGCAAATGAGGGAACCGATGACGTCATCCACTCACTATTTCTTTTGTATTTTATCATATGAAATGTGAAATATTTCATTTTTTTCCTCATTATGATGTGAAACAAAAATTGATTCCTCACTGAACTTTGGAATTGTCATTGTTGTAACATATTGTGATTCAAGGAAGAGCTTCCTTATTGTCAAATCTGCAAAAATTGAAATATTCTATAATTCATATAATAAAATACAAAAGAAATAGTGAGTGTGTGACACCATCAGCTTTCTCATTTGCATATCCACCGTGTTATGCATATAACTGTTTTGTGAAAATAGGCGAAACTTGAAAATGTCAAACCTTTCTTATTTTACATCCGATTTTGATGAAATTTTCAGCATTATGCTTGTTTAATTTGACTCTATTTATTGAAATCCACTTGATATTGGTGTGGACTTGGCCTTTAATTTTGCAAAAACCTATCATTGCATATATATCACCATGCAACTCTGTGCTTGAAATGTTACAATCATAAAAACCATGACTGCACTTTCAACCAATCAGATGATAGGATTAGGAAAGATTCTTAAAGTGAGGTATATAAAGGATACTGGAGTCAAGCGGGCTTTCTGGGCCCGGGGGGGGGGGGGGGGGGTCACTCAGAGACTGAGTGAAGTGGTACCCATGCCGGGTACCCATGCTTGTCAAAAAAAAAAAAAAAGTCGAATGAAAGGATCAGATGACGTCTTTGGGGGAAAAGGGGTGTTTTTCAGTCTTACATTCGACGGGTTTTTTTTTTTTTTTCTTTCTTTTTTTAGAAAAATGGGTGTTGTACAGTCTAACATTCGACGTTTTTTGAGAAATAGGCGTTCTTCGACATTTGTTGGTACATTTTCCTACGCCATTTATGCCTTTCAAGGGTATATTTTACAATATCCTTTTAGAGGTAGAATTTGACACCAAGAATTACTTCCTTTTGGGTCCAGTTTTGAGGTGCTTAGACGAGCATGGGTACCACTTCAGTCCGCGAGTGACCCCCCTCCTCCCCCCCCCCCCCCCCCTGGTTCCGGGGCGTTTAAGTAATCTCTGTTTCGGGCGTCAGTTTCGGGTGTTATAGGTGCGAAAGGGTTTTAATTAACTATAAGTCTCGCGGTACTATCGTCATGAGACAAGAATGGATTTGGCCGACCTCTATGGATGGCCTGACTTTAGTATAAGGTTTGGGGCAGAAATCAAGACTACTAATTGTTTTACAGAATGTTTCGGGTCATGCGCCCCCTTGTTTTTGAAGCTGTTGAAAGGAGGAAAAAAGTTTTTTTTTTTTTTTTCAGGGGCGGAACTCCTATGCCTCCGCGGGGGGGGGGGGGGGGTGCACGTGCACCCAGTGCACCCCCCCCCCCCCAGCCTACACCCTTGATAACTTTGTCATTTCGTAACCGATTTTGATGAAACTTTTTTTTAAAATTTCTTCTCTCTATCCTCTCTTTTCATTAAAATGGATATTTCCCCAGGGTGTCATTCTCCTTTAAGGAAAATGACAATGTCTGTTCACATTCATTACATGCAGGTGTCGCTCAAGCAGCCATTATCTCCGTCAGCATAATCGGCATCTTTCTAATGATCGTAGTTACATCAATCATCTTCATAGTTAATCACCGCCGCAGGTAAGATCTGAAAAGCGTTTCATTAGGACTGTATTATATCCCCTCAAAAGTTTTTGCTTGCTTACACCAAAATAAATGTATAAGGGAGTAAATCATCTCCTCGTCAAACCCATTTGCCCACTACCACCCCAAGTCAGGTCCTGTCTCAAATACTAGGATTCTATGGATAGTTTTCTTTTTTAAAGTTTTTTTTTAAAAGTATATTTAGATATTATTTTGCACACACGTACCCAACAAGTTTCCACATGACATGACTTAAGTAATTACTGAAATAATATTGTTTTTATAAGTATGTACATACAGATTCAAACCATAATATCGTACTTGAACCTTGACCTTGCATTGTACAACTTCAGCTAACATGAAACCAAATAAACCAAAGAAGATAACGGTAAACAAAATGTGTTTATACAACAATGTAAACAGCACTCGCCTATTTTTTGTATCTAGTACCTCATTCCAATGATTGGGACAGTAACTATGATCAGTAATAAGGGAACATACACACGATTTGATAATTTAACAGCTGTATAATGAATCTTTACGATAATTGGTATTCACAGGATGCCGAAGCAAAATGGCTGGTTTGGAGATCCCGGAAAACGCTCTGGTGACAATGTCTACGCCAATGCAGCTTTTTCTTCTAAAGATGTTGAGATAAATCAACCTGATGTCATTAGGGAAGCTCATCTCAACAATGGCCTACATAGGCAACATCACCCATCATCTTTGACCAATCCTCAAGGCCCTTTGAGTCACCTTCAGGAAGATGAATGCAACGGGTATACAGGATTAGACAATTCTACAAGAGGACAAGGAGACTACACGGATCTGAAGTCACAAGAAGGGGTGGTTCCCCAAGATGATGACACAGGTCAAGAATACTTTGTCCTGGAAGGGCCTGATGATATGGACAATGATGGACAAGGGAGGACAGGAGCAACTTTTACGGATGTAGAGGAGCAGGCTTATGATCATCTGAACCGTGGGATCAGCAACGGCAACAAACGGGATGAACTGCCCGAGGGCCATTACGGCGCTGTCGCAGTCATGTCCGACGAAGACCAGTACAATGCATTGGTGCACGGCATTGAAGCAGTTATCAACCAAAGAAGTAGCAAGGACAGAACGAACTCAAAGATGACTGTTCCCGAAAGTGGTCAGGATGCTGGAAACGAGTACCAAACCATCGGTCTTGTTGATGAGAATGATACAAAGCGGTGTGACAACATAGACGACAACCATTACAACGTGCTAGGTGAAACTGAGGAAGATCGGATGGGAAGTTCCGCAAAGACATCCAAAGACACAACTTCCAGTGATGACTACCACATCCTGCATTCCGGAATGGAGATCAATGACTACCACATATACCAACATCCTGACCAAGAGCTGGATAGTGGTCCAGCCAAAAACGACACCTCGAAACCAGAAAACGACGAGGATATCTATCATTATCCGATAATTGGTGTACGAGGAAAGGGAATGGCCAAAGGTAATATCGAATCCACCAAGGAACCCTTGTCACAAGGAGAAGGAGATGACTACTATTCGGTTGTCAACGTTCAAGGACAGGTTGATACCTCTGGAGACTCTGCAGACAAACAGCATGAACCAATCTACAGCAGTGATGTGTACTCGGAGCTGGTGTAAATACTAAAATACTACTGTGTGCGTGAATTTTAAACGACCTCCTTTTTACTCTTAATCTTTTAACAGGTTTAATGAAAGTGACTGAAAAATCAGTATACTTACACATGAAATTGACCTTTTAGCCTGTTAAAGGGAAAGTCCACCCTGGTATTTAGTTCATTTTAATGAAAGCAGAACATTTAAAGAAACAGATGAATAAAAGTTTGAGCAAAATCCGATAAAAAATAAGAAAGTTATGACTTTTTGAAGTTGTAATCATTCAAACACAAATTGGCAACTCTGTGACGTATCTTGCGAGCTCTTCTTCCATTGCACAGTACAGAAAATTTCATAATTTTTCATTTTCTTAGTTGTTGATGAAAGAATGGTTTTGTTTCACACAGGTTTTGTGTAGAAATATATGAGCAATGATTATATCTATTATATTAATGATTTTGGGGGTACAGGGAAAATGGGAGAGGAGCTCGCAAGATATGTCACGGAGTTGCCAATTTGATCAATTTGATTGATTACAACTTCAAAAATTCTTAATTTTTATCGTATTTTGCTCAAACCTTCAGTGATCGGTTTCTTTAATTTTCCTGCTTCTTTCAAAACTAACTTGTGATCAGGGTGGACTTTCCCTTTAATGTGCTCCCCATTTTGGGATCAACCATTTTCGGATGTGTCACATTTAACCAAATTCTAAGGAAATAAGATCACCAACGAAAGATGAATTTTCGAAGTCACGCGCATTTATATTATCAATATTATACAACCCTTGTATATACAACCATTTAAGTGTCATGATATACTTTCATCTCGTTTAAGAAACAATGTAACATAGACTAGAGCAATGTTATCTGTAACAAAAACAACAATTGTGAAATATAATATTGTATATTGTATAATGTCTTTCCAACCTATCAATGGTGATGAAAATGACAATTCCATGTTTGCTGTCAGCAATTTCAGTTGTCGGTTTTAAAAGAGTGCATACACGGTATATAACTAACGAGAAAAAGTTTCATTATTACAAAGGTATTTTCGATTGATAAATTTCAGGGAAAAGTGCATAGGTAGCATCGAGTGAAATTGCCTTGTTTACTAAATTTGCATTTTAGGATGCATTCACTTGTATTTAGAACTTGTTGAATAAACTTTATATTTATGTCTATTTAAAGTTTATTCACTTGTATTTAGAACTTGTTGAATAAACTTTAAATAGACATAAATATATTTCACATATTCCATAGTCTGATTAAAATGACGGAAGTGTATTTTATAGTAAAATTAGAACAAAATTTGGATGATGGAACTAAAATTTATAATCATTAATGTATTCCACACCCCTATCTCTGTACATTTAGTATTGACTGTTATAATTACATCACAATGTATAAACGTGGTGTTATGTTTACATTTCCTAATCTTGGGAAACAGGGTAATTTGGAAATAGAGAGAGAGAGAGAGAGAGAGAGAGAGAGAGCCGGGGGGGGGGGGGATGGATGCTGCAAAAGAGGCATATAAAACCTTATAGGAGGGAGAATATGGGAGAAAGGGGGAAAGTAAGTCTATTCGTGGGGAGAATGGACACTCCAAAAATGACTAGAATCTAGCCAGATTTTACTAGAATAACTATTCCCACTGACCTCTGCACTGTTCTAGTCAAAACTACCAGCTTCGGGTTCGAAGTAAACAGAATCCTAGTCAAAATGAACAGAATCCAAGTCAAAATTAACTGAATGACTAGAATCTGATAAAGAAAATGTGACCAGGCGATCTTGTTTAAAAAAAAAAATGAGAAGACGTTTTTTTTTTCGAGTGGAGAGATTGAAGTAAATAAGAGAAATACAATGGGGCAAGGGCAAAAGAGAGAGAAAGAGAGAGAGAGAGAGAGAGAGAGCGAGATAGAAAAAAATTAAGGGAGAGAGAGCGCGAGATAGAAAGAAATTAACAGAGAGAGAGAGAAAGAGAAAGCGAAATAGAAAGAAATTAACAGAGAGAAAGAGAGAGAGAGCGAGATAGAAAGAAATTAACAGAGAGAGAGAAAGAGAAAGCGAAAAAGAAAGAAATTAACAGAGAGAAAGATAGAGAGAGAGCGAGATAGAAAGAAATTAACAGAGAGAGAGAGAGAAAGAGAGCGAGATAGAAAGAAATTAACAGAGAGAGAGAGAAAGAAAGCGAGGTAGAAAGAAATTAACAGAGAGAGAGATAGAAAAAGGATGATGATGATTTGGTGATGTGGAATTAATAGTGAGCAGATGAGAGGGACATAGAAAGAGGACGAATGGAAAATTGAACTAAGGTAAGAAAGAGAAGGAAACGATAAAAAGATTTGGGGAAAAAGAGGAAATAGGGATAGAGAGGAAGAGAGAGAGACAGAGCGAGAAAGAGAAACGAAGTTAAGGAGGGATGAACTGATGTAACATAAAGAAAGAAGAGAGAGGGGATAAAGAGAGAAAGAGGAGAGAGAGAGAGAGGTGAGGGCGATCAAGACAGGGATCATATTAGGTGAATCGGAAGACGTAATAAAAATGCAGAGAGATGTAGAAAATGGGAAAAGAGAGGCAGAAAGAGGGGTTAAAATGGAGATATTTCATGTAAGAAACAGAAAGAGAGAAAAGAAAGTAATGGGAAAGACAAAGAAGGTCCTTGATAAAAAGAGAAAGAGGGGAAAAAAGAAAGGGTGGAGGCAGACAGATGATTAGAAAAATGATAGTGTAAAAATAAAAGTAAATGATTCAAAATGGTCTTAAAATGAATTTACCGTTGTCATTGCCATCATCACTGTAAATAAATACCACCCGTGGCTTTCACAAAAAGAAAAGAAAATGTTGCTTACTCGTAATTGAATTGATCGATTATCATACAAAGTGATGAGTAATAAGTATCGAGAATCATGTAAAACACAGAAACAATGAAATGTAAAATATGATCCTTTACAGTGTATTAATTAGAATTTAAGAGTATACCAATATCCCGGAATGGTATTTTTGTGCCTTGTGTTCAGCCTTTGTAGGTACCCCTGTTTTCTTCAAAAAAAGTACATTTTTTCTTTGTGCCCCCCCCCCCCCTTGAAAGAAGCCCCGCTGCCCCTGGAGATAACCCTACTATGATGTATGTACGGTCCTGTATATTGATAGTGGGCCAGCTCTAGGGTGTGCCATTGATCACGTTGATGAAAAATCTCATGATCATTGTTGTTTTCTGTAAGGTCCGAACCGCACTTTCACCGCTTCAGAACAACACACAGCACGAGTAATTCGGGTTCGCATAGACAGATAGAAGCACGTGTTAACTTGAAGCACAACAAATCTCTCGACAAAAAAAAATACCTAGCAACAACACTAATGTGATGGTACTCCATTTTTTTTTTAATATATAAATACTGTAAAGTAACCGTAACACGCCCGAGTTTAAAAAATCGAAGATGAGTAAGTGGACCATCGTTTTAGCGTTATTCTTAATCAATTTCATCGACCTAGGCACTATCAAAAGCTTCAGTGTTCTTATGGACAAACTGGTCGTGCAGTTGGACAGCGATGTCAGGACAATAGGGGCTATACTCGGCAGTTATCACGGACTAGCTTCCTTACTGGGTAGGTAAACATTGTTTACAACTCTTTAGAAAAAGAAAATCTGCATGATGGAGGTTGTGTGTCCGGACACTTAACAAAAATCAAGCTGTCGTGTTTTTCGTTGAATATCACAAAAAACAGGCATCAAATAACTCAAAATGTTGTAAATATTAGCCATTTGGAATACTGTCAAACATAACTTTGGAAAGATTTATGAAATCTTGAAGGGGAAGGCATTAGATTTTCTGTTAGAATAGTGTCTATCCGAATAACCAACCTGTGAGGACACACAACGTGTGGTGTGGGTATACTTAACAATGATTTATTTAGAACATAGCAATAGACCTGTTCACAAATATATTCCAATTGTATGCATACTTTTAAAACAAAGGTTGTTCTTGACAACCTGAAAGCTTTTCAGAGGCTTGTCAGACATAGCAACAAGTAATGTATGCAAACTGGATTCCAAGTATTGTAGTTCATTCATTAATAAGAGGTTAATGGAATACTAGTACTAATACTATTCCACATGCAGGAAAGAAGCATCCATAAATTTGAATAACTTTGTGAACAGGTCTGTTGCCATTGTGTATTGCAACTGAAATTCCAGAGCACCCCTTGTAACCCAGGACAGAAAGCAATATGTTGGTAAAGATAACAGGGGGGTATTTCATAATAATATCTTTAAAAATAGTTATGAAGCTTAATCCAAATACATTTGGTATCCTTTGCGATATTAACGATCGTAGACCCAGTACAAGACAGCAGAGTGGAATAATCAGATACAGTGTGACAATACCAGGGCGTAGTAGTAGAGAGAGTAAACAAAGTGAAATAGAAGATAAGGCTGAATGAAAGGGAGCGAGGGAAACCATAGAGGCAAATAGGGAATGAAAATTTCACCATAATGAGGCACATACAAAGTAAAAGTTCTTTGAAAGACTTGCATTCCTGTATGTGGTATAATTATGGAAGTTGTAAAGCGTTGGTCACATTTGCCCGATAACGATAACAATAACGATAATGAAATTTTTCATTAAAGGTGAAAAGTGAAATGGAAAAGTATTTCAAATTTCTAATGAGACCATTAATTTTGGAGGAAATCTAATTTTTTATTGTAATTATTTACGTAACATGATCAACATACAATTACCAAATTACTACCAAGAAATGTTAAACATTTGGTTCGATATGAACGGGTTTATTAAAAATAGATACAACTAATAAAGGAAAGGTTTTTTTTTTAACAATAGGTATATTCAAAAGAAAGGAAAAACATATTTTAATGAAAATCTTTTCTTAAAAAACATATACAAATTGTACCATATTATAGATGAAGAAGGAAAATTGAAGTCGGGCGCTTATTTCAGATGTATGTATTCAGAAATGGTTAACACACAGTGAACTTTTGTCATGTTTGTTAAATGTCAAGAAATGCAAGCTGATACTAATAGGTTCCAAACATAAGTCTAAATCCTTTGACAATGTCAATGTAAGGATAAATGACTCTGTACTAGAAAGGGTGGATAAATGCAATTACTTAGGCGTTACTATATTGATTAGGAATTTTCATGGAGAACACACACTGACTGTGTTCGCTCTAAAATCTTTTTTTTTTTATGCCGAGGAGAGCGAGACCATACATTAACGTAGCCACTGCTGCTCTTTTATATAATCATACAATGATTCACTTTCACTTGGATTACTGTAGCACCGTCTGGCTAAAGCTTGATTCAGTGCCTTTGAAAAGACCCCAAATACTCCAAAACCGAGCACTCAGAATCGTACTACAAGTGGACTCGCGGTTTAGTTGAAGTGCACTATACGAAACTCTTTCCATAGACTGTGAAATACTGAGCGGATTATTTTACTTCCCAAACCCCACACAAACGTTCTGAAAAAGCACACTATACACAGCCAGTCAAATATTTAACAAACTCCCCCAAATTGTAAGAACACAAAACAATCTGCCAGCCTTCATAAAATGCATCTCAAATATTTTTCCTATGAGTTTTTGAAGGAAATAATTGATAATGATAATCCTGAAGCTTGATCATGATAGCTTTCGTTCATAAATCTTTTTTTTTTTCTCTCTCTCTCTTTCTTATTTTCTTTATCTCTCCTTTTCTCATTCTCTTTTCCAAATTGCAATATTTTATTTTTATTCATGTAACTTGTAAATGTTTGTAAATATTTGTTGTTGTTATTGTTACTTTTCTGTATTGTTTTAAATATGTACGGACTTGCTGAAAAACAGCCTTGCGGCTGAAGGTAGGTTTTTTTTTTTAATGCCGTATTCAAATAAATAAAATCAAATCAAATCAAATCAAATCATATCAAATCAAATGTATGGGATTAGATTATATGAAGAGGAAATATCAATGATTAAAGAAATTTATGTAGATACACCTGAGGAATGGAAAATCGATTTAACAAAAAAGCACACTTCATTTGATGGTTTAAAAATAAAGTTTATGTTTTCAAAGAAATCTATCCAATTTGAATTAGTTTGTTCAAAAAATTTAGACAGAGCTTGCATACAAAAAATGACCAACACTCCTGTTTGTTTTCATAATTTACAATCATCATACAATAAAAAGATAAAAACTACTTTCGAAAAATCAACTGAAGGCAATTTCAATAGACCTGTCTATCACCTTTAGAAATTTGCGAACATTACAGTGGCGTATTACGTAATCCGAACCTGATTCCCATGGGCATTACAATAGGCCTTTGAAATTACCCTTGAGTTTATTTTTCGAAAGTAGTTTTTATCGTGTTCAATATATCGGTTAAAGAAACTGAAAAGGTATTTCTTCGCCCCAGAATAAGCACATTAGATAATAAACTAAGAGAATTCCAGTTTAAACTGCTCTATAATATTATTTATGTTAATCATCATCTGTACAGGTTTCAATGCATATCAAGTGATAAATGTTCATTTTGTGAAAAAGATGAGGAAACATATGTGTACATATTTTTTTCATGTGATTTGGTAAGAAAATTATGGGAAGATTACAGTAACATTCTGGATCTTCCGATTCTTAAAGAAATGATTTGGAAGGAAGTTCTTATTGGATTAGATGAAATAACCGAAGATATGCAAATATTTAATCACGTTGTTTTATCAATTAAATATTTGTTACTTTTTAGTAGAGAAAAAAGTATCGAAGAAATAGGAGAAAAAATTGCTTAGAAGTAAACAAGAAGAAAGAAGAATTGTTACTGAACGAAATACATTGACACGTCATTATAAGAAATGGGAACATTTGCATGTAACACGCATCAACATTAAACGAGAACATTCAATGGGTGTGGAGTGGGGGCGGGGGCGTCTGGTTCGCGATCGTGTGGGGGTTGAACGCTCCCCTGCCGCTATAGACTGCCCTGTTCTCTTTTCTCTTTTCTTTTTGTCTGTTTTTGCTTGTTTTTGTGTTTGTTGTTTGTTTGTTGGGGGGTGGGGGGAAGGCTATCATCTATCATATGCATTCAGTATGATTAATTTGTATGTACTATGTATTTATGTATTTCTAAAGGCTGTATAATTTTCTATACATTCTGATAATTGTGTTATGTACATCAACTAAAAATGAAGTTGTATGATTTTCATTTTTACTGAATGAATGCAATAAAGAATGAAAAAAAAAGTACATCCTAGAGCTTTGCTAGAGCTGCTCTACGATTAGCAGACACGCGCATACTCACGTGTACATTTCTAGTGGGGTATTTTAACTGAAAATCTCGTGATGGTTATCGTTATCGGAAAAATGTGACCAGCCCTTAAATGAGCAAACATAGGTTTGATGCAGTATAGATAAGGACATTTACGTATTATGCTCCCTGCTCCTTTCTTTTTGCAATAAAGTATAACCTTGTTATAACAAACTCCTTGGGACCAAGGAAATTACCTTGTTATATCGAAACATTGTTATATCAGGGTTTAACCCTTTCAGGACAGGAATTATTACAGGGCTAAATTGATCACATTTTGTTCTTCAAATTGTTCTTCAAAATTAAACAACATTTCAACTATATTATGAGAAAGGTATATATCAAAAGGATCGCAGCCCCCCCCCCCCCCCCGAGGAATTTCCAATATTCGGAAAGCTGTCACCTCATTTTCATTTTTTCCCCTTTGGGGGGGGGGGGGGGCGGCGGCAGCGAGGTGACCTGTTTGTAATTTGTACATCTTATGTATTGACGAAAGTACATTTTCATATCAGCTTTTTTTTCGCAGAATATACAAACTGAAAAGTTGATATTCGGGCAAGAGACGTCAGCCTCTGGCGAAATAATTCCCATACGGCTAAGATGTATATATTCTTTTACAATTATATTTTCACCTTGAACTAATATCGCTGTTAAATTTTTATTCATTAAAGCAAACCTCCGTTTCGTGTGATTTTATTGTTTACAGTAGTATATCATACAGATAAATACAAGAGGGATGATAATCATGTTCTTTTTGTCACAATTCATATTCTCAATTTAAACGTTTACTTTTACTTTCCAGTGGAAATTTGCTTTGCTCACTTCTTATACAAAGAGATATCATATTACTTAACATGATAGAAGCATAGATATCATAACACTGCGTAAACATTACTCAATATTTTTCACTTGGCTTGAAGAGAAAAAAATCAATGTGCGACCATGACCTGGGAAAATACAGACGAACAACAAATTACGTAAAAGTCTTTGATGGTATGTACGGATAGAAAATGAACGAAGGATGATACAAAAATAGTTGAGTAAGTTAGTTCATTAATCCGAGTCGTTTACCAGAAGTCATGAAAACATAGAAACACATAATACTTTGATACTAACCAATGATTTTGTTATCAGATTATTTTGTAACTAATTGCACAAGAAAAATAACGTAAGAAAAAAGAAGATAAAGTCAAACGGAATGCCCATGTGATTTTCTACTTAATATTTTTCTTCACTGCTGCATGGTTGGATTAGTGTAAATATCATGAACTTCTATCAATTTTCTCCTAATTTAGCACCTCTTATCACACCTATCCTTGGGTATATCCCGGTAAAATGCATGGCTTTCATCAGCGCAGTAGGCTCCTTATCTCTCATTCTTTTATCCTTAACTTCAAGTAAAGATGTATTTGCCGTGCTTGCACTTATAGCAGGTAAGTTTGTGTGTGTGTGTGTGTGTGCGTGCGTGTGTGTGTGTGTGTGTGTGTGTGTGTGTGTGTGTGTATGTGTTTGTGTGTACGTGTGGGATAGGGGTACCCTTTGTTGTCTTACGTATATAATTGGTGTAATTTTTATTTTAAACTCCAATATGTTATTTCATTTATAATATGAATATAACCTAGAATATACTATACCCCAATGTTCTAACAATAGGAGGGGAACTTTCCTCTCATAATCCCCTAAGATATTTCTTTTCAAAACTTAGGGAAGACATATAAAACGTTTTAGCAAGAATCGCACCATTTCTCTGGATGGAAAACGAAGAGTGTAAACAATACTGTTAATAACTGGCAAATGCATGGGTAAATTCCCTTTACAGACTCGATATTGATCGGGGCGGTCATCCGGGTACTTTCGTTCAATGCCATTGACAACCGATGAAAACACAGAGATTCTTGCATGATCAGCAGACCATCAAACATGGCTCGCTCGACCGAGTCATCGACCAGCACAATGCCGAGGTTATCATGGGCCTGATAAGAATCAAAAGCTGTCACCAGGTTGTGTGATCAGCATTCGAGCAGGATTTGAGCAAGCACGAATATTGTTTTCATCGCTCTAATGGTTGCTAACCGGAAGTTACGTAAGCCCGCCCCAACCTATTGACGAAATCTAAATGACGCATCGTGTGAACCAGGCTAATGATCATTAAAAAAGCTTGGACTTACCCCATCATGCGACTTTGCATAATGTCGTCTATACTATTATTACCTTTATCATTTTATATGAACAGATCAATGCATGTTTTTGCTCAGTATTCTGTCATTATCTGCTGTTACTCCTGTATTTCTCTTAATTCTGCAAAATTTATCCTGTTTATAATATTCTCTTTCTTCCCTTTTGTTTTCTTCTCTCTCTTTCCCTCTCTCTACTCCCCGGCTCTTCTTAGAACTCATTCATTTTCCTCCCCTTCTCTTGAGCCTGATCGGTTAGTCACGGACGGACATTTGACAAATTTTGAAAGTTTGAAGGCCTGTAGAAAATAGGTATTTAATTCTCCCTATCGCCTATAGCCGATATCAGCCGATATCAGCTCCCGATTCCGATATCGGGGACAACGATGTTGGCGCATAAAGTTCCGGTTCCAGTCTATAGCTATAGCGAGGATACACTGATATTTCCTTGCTTTTTTCGTGCGTGATTGTTCTGCTGAAAACACGTTTTGCATCGCCGGCTCGATCAACATCCCACGTTGGGTGGCTTCACAGAAGAATCCCATTTAAATATCAACTGTATAAAAACACGATTATTTCCTAGATTAGGAACAAAAGGGAGTTTTTGCTAGGCTGACCACGTCTTCTAACACATTGTCAATGACGCTCCGGCGAGACCCGGAAGCTCAGTTGCCAGCAATCACATGCCCAAAAATTAGAGCGCCGCATGCGTTCGGATTCGGAGAGCTATATGCGATAGGGAGAATTGCAGAAAGCTATGTTTCATTGTAAAGAGTATCACTGAAGGAGTTGACATTTGATAAAATGTGGTTGTATTGGTCGCCTACTAAATATTCAATGTCACGGACGGACAAAATGCCTACTCTTGACCGATCTGGCTCTCTTCTCCCTTTTCTATCATTCTCTTTCCCCTTTTGTCCTCTCACAATGCTTTCAATTCCATGCATGCCTGTCTATTCGGTGACGGCACACAATCTGCCCGCGGATTTGGTACTCTGCTCGGCGAAAGGGTCGATGAAGATAATTGTATATTTTTCATTCTTTCATCGGTTGATTGCACAGGCGTAAATCTGCAAGAATTTCTTTTCAACTGGGGGGGGGGGGGTGACCATTCATGGAGAACAAAGCCACCCCCCCCCCCCCCCCCCCCCTGATGAAAAGAAGGAATGCGTGGATTTACGCCAATGGTTGATTGGTTGGTTGGGCATGGAAACCTAAAAAGTAGGTTATACAATGTATGCATATTTAGCTGGGTTATTTAAGGTCAAAATTTTCAATCTTTGTGACACGGTGGACAAAAGCACCATTTTTGGTGTGAAGCTTGCTTAGGGTATATAAAATGTTTTCAGTCGAGGAGCCCTCTCGAAATATGTCCGTAACCATGGTAACAGGCAAAAATCCCATGATGACCGCTATTTTAAGCTGGTCTTCGGCCACATGCACAAACTCAGTGGAGCGTTCGCGCGCTAAGCAAAATGTTCAACATGTACATTCTGACACAAAATGTCCTACATGTATATTCTGACACATTTTAGAAATTTGTATTGAATAGAATGATAACTGTTTGAGGGGAATCCGCGTCACAGGAAACTCCTGTCCTTGGATTCCGGCTGGATGTCTTCCTCCCGGCAGGTCATGTGACCCTGATTCCCCCCTTACGTCATTTGATGTCATTTGAACACTTATTGCACTATGATAAATCTTGATCTAATGAAAATATGATGGAAATTGTTTTCAAACCTGGGAATTGTACCCAGTGGAATAAAGTTGAGAAAATAGCAATTTCACGTGTGAACTGTAGTTATTCTCGCAAATGCCCATTTTGGATCATTTTTGAAGTAGTATATCTCAAATGGCCTAACTTTTTAAAAGTTGGCTTTGTCGTGGGATGTTGGCCAAACCTATTCTAGGTTGTAAATCCGTGGAGTGGTTTTTACTTCTTTTTTTTTTTTTTGTCACCAGCCGCTTAAATGGGTTTTACTAAACAGTCGGATCGCGGCGTGGCGCGGCGCGCTGGGTAGAAATCTACGAACATTTTTTTAGTTTCATTTTATGTATGGTATCTTTTTTGTTACCAAAAGCCTTCAATGTGAATTCGCAAAATGTCCGATAAAAAAAGCTTTTTTTTTCCCGAACATTTTTCAGGAATTTTATGTTTGGAATCTTTTTACTTTTGAGCATTTTTTTTTTTTTTTGACAAAAATGCTGCACCTTAATCTCCAAAAACAAAAAATAGAAATAAGTTGCCCGAATATAAAGTGGTGGTTGCCCGAATATCGTAACTTTGAAAATCCTGGGGGGGGGGGGGGGGTGGGTTAGGGCGCAACTTCATCGTTTGCCCCGGGCGTAAAAAGAAAACATCGTTTCTAGGGGCCTGCCCCCCTCTCCGAATCCACCACACACCATGGTAACACTCACCTAAACGCGTCACCTTCCTCAACCCGCAAACATTCACACACACGTAGCTCCAAGGTCCCCCCCCCCCCCCCCCCCCCCCACGTAGATGCACAGTCATATCTGTGTTGCGTTTCCAGCGAGAGCAGCAAATGACTCCATTTTCCCCATTTCCTATAATGATTATTTAGTGTTCCTTTCTGCTCAGCTGTTTTTCTTTCTTCTTATTTACTTTCTATTGCTCGTTTCACAATATCTTGTGACGAACCCATTCTTTTTTTTACTGCAAGTAAACATAGGGCGTCGCTAGAATTGCCGTCGGCCACCTCTGTCGGCAAAAACAAAAAGGAGGGTGAAAAAAAAAAGCGAAAGGGAAGAGGAAAGGGAAAAGGAGAAAGGAGAAAGGAGAAAGGAGAAGAAAAAGAAATGAAAAGTGAAAGGAAAGGGAAAAAAAGAAAAAGAAAAGAAGGAATGGAAAAGGGAAGGAAAGTAAAAGAAGGAAAAAATGGCCAATTGTTTTGCTTGCGAGGGACACTGGAAAGTTAATATTCGGGCAAAAGATGTCCCCCTTCAGCAATAGGCTGCAGCCCCCCCCCCCCCGAGGATTTTCAAAGTTCCGATATTCGGGCAACCACCACTTCATGTTCATATTCGGGTCTCTACGAAAAGTTTTAAAAATTTTGCTCGCTCGCTCGCTTTTAGAAAGTGAAAAGTTGATTATTCCATCTTTTTGTTTTTGGAGATTAGGGTGCAGCATTTTCCTCAAAAAAGAAAAAGCTTTAAAAAAATATTCCATCCTGAAAAATGTTTGAAAGAAAAAAAAAAAAAAATCCCTTTTTCGGGGGGGGGGTGGGGGTTGCTCAAAAACATTTTTTTTTTTTTTTTTTTAATCCATACATAAAATTCCTGAAAAATGTTCGGGAAAAAAAAATCTTTTTTTTTTTGGCTGCTCAGAAAAAAATACACAATACTAAAAAATGTTCCAGGATGTCTACCCAGGGAGCCGCGCTGCACCACGCCGCGACCCGACTATTTAGTAAAAGCTCTTTTCACTTAGCCATCTCTTAACTACTTTGGAGAGATTCCGACAGGAATCATCACTATCTATTAATATTACCAAAACAAAGGCAATGTGGATAGGGGCTGCTAGAGATAATCAACATTCACTAGAGAATATTCAGTTTGAGAAGTCCCTGACTATTCTCGGTGTCGACATATCTTACTGACCTAATGTCTTTTCTTTACAATTACAAAGAATTCTTGAGAAAATTAAAGGGCAATTGAATTTATGGAGACTTCGCAACTTATCTTTAATATTATTGGTAAAATACAAATTGTCAAAACATTTGCTTTCTCACAATTACTATACCTTGCAAGCATGTTTAAAATTCCTGATGGGTATATTAAGGAAGTAAATAAATTAGTTTTCGTGTTCATCTGGAACGGCCCAGACAGGATCAAACGGGAAGTAATGGTCAAACAGTATGAAGATGGGGAACTGAAAATGCTATGTCTAAAGTCTCTATTACAAGTTCAAAAAGTGAAGTGGATAAATAGAATTTTTACATCGAGTTCAAAAGGATGGAAAGCTATTCTTCTCACTTTGCTGCAAAATGTAGGGGGGGGGGGGCTTTATTTTTTTATTGTAACTATGATTTTAAAAGTCTAAACCTAATAATTCCCGAATGGTATAAAGAAGTTATGATTACTTGGAGTAGAGTGATTCAGAAAAAACATTCAAATATCAAATCAAATAATTTGGAATAATAAATGTATATTACAAGGCGGAAAATCAATTTTTAAGCTTAGTATAAAAGAAAAGGGATTTGTAAAGGTGGTGCATATGTTAGGCGAATTTGGAAGACCATTACGTTGGAAAGACGCCAAAGGAAAGGGATTAACATTTGTAGAATATTTTGTACTTCTTGATTGTTACAAGAAAATGCCACCGGCATGGAAATCCTTTTTTCTTCTTCAAAACTTTCATTCTCTTGTCAATCCAATAGGACCAATTCCAACCGTTACTATCGATGGCATTCTTAGGGAAGCAGTGGATATACCAAAGAAATTATATTACTCATTTTTTATGGAGGAAAATAATCCATCAACATCAAATTTATTCATACGTCTAAATGAAACTTATGGTTTCCAACATCAACAAATAACAGAACTACTAAAATTTCCTTTTCGTATTACTATAGATACAAAGCTACGAGCTTTGCAATTTAAAATCCTTAAAGTAGATATTCAAAGCAAATCACAAATATGCTCAATAATGTATCTCTAGAAACTAGAAAGCTTGCAGATGGTAATCGTATAAGTTTTACGTTAACTGCGTGTTTGATGATTTAAAAATGGCACAAATAAAAACGCTTCTCAGCATCTGTGATATCCGAGCGATTCGCCAGAAATATACCCATGTTTTCATGACGTCACATCAGGTACCAATCCTGCCTAAGCAGACGACGTCCTATATCAAGTGAACGTAACTGCAATGCAATTATTTTTAAATTATAAAGAGTTTGGTGTGTTTCACCATGACCGTATTTCACATCATTCTAAAAGGGAAGTGAAACCGTTTCTAGTAACTAAAATCTTTTGTTTGTAAAAAGTCATGATAAGGGTCAATGATCAATCAAGGAAATCCCACTTTCGAATTGTAAAGCCCGCTGAATTATAGCATGGATGGTATTCGTTCCCTCTTGAAACGCCGACATGCCGCGGTGCATGCAGCTGAAAATACAATGGCATCTTATTTTGTTTACAAGCGATTGATTCCTTTATTTTTTTAACACTGCATTTTTCATCAAAATAATACCATGCAGGAAATTTAGAGTGAGGCGACAAATAAACATTTATACTGACGCTAGCGAAGTAAGAGAAATAAGTGAAGATGAGATGACAAAACAGGCACTGAAAATGTGTAAGATGTTATGGGGCATCGTCTGCTTAGGAAGGATTGCTCCCCGGTATGACGTCACATATCTCAGCAGCGTTCAAAGAGCTCTATAGGTGCTATAGCGGGGCTGTGTTATATCATTTTATAATTGATAATAATCATTACTTCAAATGTTTCCAAGCGTTGAATTTTGATGAACCTTGTTCAATCTAAGCTTCACCTATGCAATAATAAAAATTAAATTAATATTCCAAATAAATGAAATTCTACTTTAATGATTTGATCCCTACTAAAGTTTGGCTCTACCGTATTCACAAAGTAACAGATACGAAAAGTTTATTTTGCGAAAGGTCACCCGAAACTCTGGTACACCTTTTCTTTTCCTGTCATGTCTTTAACAAATTCTGGAATGATCTTGGCACCCTTTTTTGCAGAATTTGATCTCCCAATTTTTCTTATAGAAAATAAAGTTCTTTGTGGTATTTATGAGCCCCAAAAGTCTAGAAATATTTACCTTTCAAATTTTTTGCTACTGCTAGGTAAACGATATATTTTTAGATGTCGGTGCGGTGATACAAAGCCCACTCTCAGCCACTTTTGTAATTATCTTTTGTCGTTTGAATCTGTTGAACATTACATTGCACAAAGGAAAAGCAAATTAGCTATGCATGCTGGTAAATGGACCAGCATTTTGAATATTATTAAGGGTCAATAAGAACAAGAGGTTGTTTGTTTTAATTTGTTATAATATTCCATTTACGGCAAGGTGCCTGCTCTCTATGTTATTTTTGCTTTGTTTCTGGTATACATTGTTTATTTTTGATTTTTTGTTGTTGTTGTAATCTGACATAATTTCTAGTATAGAAATTGACAAGTCAGTCGTGGTTGATTTTCTGTGTATGTTAGACATGACTCGTGTTCACCAACGTCATTTATATTCTATTATGATCCGTCATACTGTTGACGTTATGTTATGTTTCATTTGAAATGCAAAGGATCAATAAAGCAAGAATTACAACAAAAACCCTTGAAATAGGTCATTTCCGCGAAAAGCTGGAAAAGTGTGGTTTTCGACTGAGTTGACGGTACATTTCTTGTAAATTTATGAATATTAAAAGCAATGTAACTGTTGTTTAAAAAAAATGTCATGTAATCATCTGAAAGGTATACCCTTCAAAAAAAGGGGAAATTAATGATATTTTAGGTTTATTTTTACATATTAAATATTATATTTTTGCTCTCTCTCGAAATTGGATATTGAAATTAGCACTATGAAGGCACTATATGCGACCCATTATTGATTAAAAAATAGGTTAGGTCACTGACATTGACCGGATATGAATTTAGGTTTCTATTAACTTTGTTTTTTCTTTCGATTTTACACAAAAATGGGGGGGAAAATGCATATTTTAAGTGTATGTTTTGCATAAAAAATACACATTTCTTCACACTTTTAAAATCAGTTATTGAAAGTAGCACTGTAAAGGCACACTGTTACCAAATATTGATTTGAAAAAGCTTAGCTCATTAATATTAGCCCGATATGATGAATTATAAGAGCTTAAAACTAATTGATTCTCTCCGTTTTGATTAAAAAATGTTAAAACTGGCATATTCCAAGCACATTTTATACGTAGGAATATTTTTACATGGTACAAATTACTTCATACTTTTGAAATCAGGTATTGGAAGTAGTATTATGAAAGCACTTTGTGACCAAGTATTGATTCAGTATTGTTAGGTCATTGATACATATTAGCTTAAGACGAATTTATGTTACAGTTGTCTTTTTCTTGCAAATTTTTAAAAAATGCGAAAATTGGCAAACTGTAAAGACAGTTTGACATAGATACAAAAAAAAAACACCAACAATTTCAAAATTCAGATATCGAACATAGCACTATGAAGTCGCAACATGGGTCACTTATAGTGGAGTTATATGAAAAATAAGGCATGAACCTCGCACAAATTGCAACAGAAAATCTGACACGTGTGCATTACCAATAAAGCTCTCCTCTATAACATATAAAAAGTCCTAAGAAATCCAAGTGGTGGAAATTATTTTTTAAAAAGTTTTTCTCAACCATCCATGTAAAAAGTTGTGTGCGCTATGTATCCTTCACAATCGTCACGGACTGACGCGTATTTTCATATTCCGAATTGCGAACAAAGGAAGGTGAACAGCGTGTACGCGATTTCTATAGCACGTGTGTGATCACGCTTTCACCACTGCACTGAAGATCATTGTGTATCATGGGTCTAGTCATTTAGGGGGCACTGGCTGTCATTAGGGGGAGGCATGGGTCATACCAGGTTGATGAAGTGTCAAAAGTTTCAAAAGGGTCGTTTTTAACAGACATGTGCATGAAAAGTGTAAGACACTTCACACTTTTGAAATCATAAATCAATACTGTGGACACATAACGACACTTCCTGACCAAACATTAGCTCATAAAAAGTTGGGCAATTTCTCTTATACTCTGTTGAATTTACCGTAAAATTGCATATTTTTTTTCTTCAAATTACTCCAAAATTTTCTTCAGCATCGTCAACAACGAGTGAAATACCTTGGTCAGTTTTCAGATTGGTCAATGTCCCATGCTGGTATAGGACAAGGTACAAAATTAGGACCAATTCTCTTTCTCATAATGATTAATGATGCTTGTGTTAACTCAGAAGTACCATACTACAAGTATGTCGACGATCTTACATTTAATTTAGTTGAAAGTCGTAAGCAGTCACATCCATCTAAATTACAAGATACTTTGTCTGAGTTTTACCAATGGTCTCTTCGAAACAATATGACTCTCAACCCATCGAAATGTCATTGTATGCATGTGTCTTTTTCAAAGAATCCTGTTCAACAGAGACATCTTTTTATTGGGGATGTTTGTTTAAATAATGTACAAAAAGCAAAGATATTAGGAATCACTGTGCAGTGTAATTTGAAAAGGGACAGTCATATATCAGACCTCATATGTCGTATATAGCAACAGAAAACTTTATATGCTTCGTTGTCTTAAAACATACAGATTACCACTTTGCGATTTAATAACGGTCTACAAGGGATGCATTCGCTCAATATTGGATTATGGTGTACCTGTTTTTGATGGAAACCTTACACAAAACCAAATTATATGTTTAGAACGCATTCAGAAAAGAGCATGTAGAATCATGTTAGGTGATCAATACATTAATTATGACAAAGCTCTGGAAGAGTGTACTTTGCAGCCATTGTCAGAAAGACGTAAACAATTGTGTACTAGTTTTGCCTTATCTCTTGCCAATAGCCCAATTTGTAATCACTGGTTACCTCTTAACACTGATGTAGATTATTCATTGCGGAGAAGGACAAAGTATCGCCAGTTTCACTGTACAACCAAACGTTACAAAAACAGCTCAATGTCATATTAAATTGACTTGCTAAATTCCATCTGATCAGTTTTGAATAGTCAGAAATTTTACTGTCTGCTTCAAATATTTTCGTTATTCATTTATCGTAATTTTTTCACTTGTAATGTCTCTTTTAAATGTTTATATTGAATAAGGTTTTCGGGTGATTCATGACATATCTGTATAACAACAACTCAGACGGTGTTTTGGGGTTTTAACCGATATATTCTTAATTTTTTGTGTGAGGATTCAGAAGGAGATCTTTAGTTTTTACATAGCGATGTAACGGTGAGTCCATGGATGGGCGGGCATTCGTAATAGAAGGATGAGTGGTTTGTGCACAGGAAGGGAGTTTATAGTGTATTGTTGAATGTTTATTTTTTTAAGTTGGTGTAAGTTGTGAGGAAGGACATGTACGAACGAGATTGGATACTGAGTGTGAGAGGCTTTGTGTGAGTAATCATGGGACTGCTTACTCATCCTTGGACTCACTCATGCTTCACCCCACTTTATTTTTATTATTGATTTACCTTTTACCTTTGATCTTCACACATAAACCTTGAGTTGTTGTTATACTAGACTTTATGTAAACAGTGTTTTTATCGAATTTGTTTTTAAGCAGTTTCACACCATGTCATTGCAAAACTTGTGAATTGTACATAACTCAGCCTTTTGGCTGCGAAGTGCAATATTAATAAAACCTTTTCAATTCAATTCAAATTCAATTCAATTGAATCAACTTTGATTTTTAAAAATGCTAATAAAAGGCCTGCTCACCATCGCCATACAAAAGATCTATGCCATTATCATAAAATTGGAAAAAAAAAAGAAAAAAGAATGCTGTTCCCTTCTAATCGTGATATGTACATGGGCAAGTGGTTAAGATGGAATGTCAAAAATGTAACTTTACGCGCATATTAGCATTCCAATCATATCTAAAATAACTTTACCACTTTTCATCAGGTTGGGGTGAAACTGCTTCTCCCTTCTCCACCCCCCCCCCTCTCTCTCTCTCTCTCTGTTTCTTTCTCACTCTCCACGGTCTCAACTTCTGTCTGGAAAGTGGTATTATCATGGTCATTATAATAATTGTATTTGATTTTTCCCTGAGAATGTACAGAAATTTTTAAAGCAACAAAGTCTGAAATAAAAGAGATTTCATCTGATTTTATACATCATGTTAAAGACTCTTCTTCACTCTTCTATGACGCATTATTTGAAGAAAATTAGATGTTTGTAGACGTTGATTAGAGGTGTGTGTGTGTGTGTGTGTGTGTGTATGGGGGGTGTGGATGGGTGTTAGATTGAATGTGAATGATATGGGAGGGGTATATGCCTATGGGTGTTTTTTGAATGACAAAACGTGCCTTGTGTTTGTCAAACAAGATCACGTTGGCAAATTATTTCAACCCCCCCCCCCCCCCCCCCCCCACTCCTCGGTACGGATTTACGCCACTGTTGCCATGACACACAGCCTATTTACATTGTAGCTAATGTGAGCTTGTGGGAACCAGTTCCGTAGCATTATAGTAATTTTATATTGTAATCCAATTCCAAAGACCCCCTTTCCCCAGAATATTAGTAGTTCCAAAGATCATCCTTTTCATGATACGCTCGTTCCGAAGCCCCCCCCCCCCCCTTTTTTTTTTTTTTTTTTTTTTTTTTTTTTTTTTTTTTTTTTTGTCTTGCCAGCGACGCATACCTACCACATTTGGGGTGTCTTTCAAAGTGGGGGAGGGGCACCAGCCAGAAAGGGCACTTTTTGAGAAAAAAGGGGCACTTACAAAGGGTGAACATAAAGCAAAAACTGGGACCATTTTGTGACACTGGTATTACCCTACAGTCCAATTAATACGTAATCACCTTCATCTTCTTCCATTTTATTGTCACTGGTATTACCCTACAGTCCAATTAATACGTAATCACCTTCATCTTCTTCCATTTTATTGTGGTTCTGGACATTACCTCAGCTTCCACAATTAGCAGTTGTGTGTAATGGTCTAATGATTCATGTGTGAGCGAGTGAAGCGAGCGAGCAAAAATTTTCAGACCCGTTCCTAATGCTGAAGTCCTTGGATTGTGCATTATTTACAGCGATATGATGAAAATGACAACAGCAAATTGATTTTGAGGGAATGCCTAATGGTCTTTTAATTTGTACATTAAACCTGTCCCTTTTCTTTAGGATTACCATGATTACATCGATATCATCATACTTTATGCGAACTGCTTGATTTCATTATATACTATAGGAGCGAGTTTGGGGGAAATTTTCAGAAAATATTGCCCTTATCATGCTTATACATTAGAGTGAGGGGCATTGTGCCCCTCTTGTCTCCAGCTCCACTGCCTTACCATGCTTACATTGAGTTGTAGTATATGGATACCTGTTACTCTGTAAAGCCGCGCCGATTCTTTGAAGATAGATATGCCTCTTTTTGTAAGAAACAGTGGGAAAAAATATAAGTAAAAGGGGCGCTTATCAGAGGTGGAAAGGGGCAATTATAATATATGAAAAGGAACATTTATGAGAAGAGGGAAAGGGCTCATATTAGATAGGAAAGGGCAGTTATCAGATGTAAAGAGGGGGCACTTATCAGATTTGCAAATGGGCACTTATCAGAAGGTGAAAATAGCTATTTATTAGAAGGGAAAGGGGCACCTACCAAAATTAAAAATGCACTTAATTAAGGGACAAAGGGACACATATCAGGGTAAGGGGGCAATCATTGTATTTGAAAAGGGGCACTTGTTAGAAGAAAAAAAAAGGCACTTATAAGAAAGAAAAATAGGCACCTATCCGAAATTAAAATTGCATTTATCAGAAGGAGAAATTATTAGAGACAAGGAGCCAGTAATCAGATGTGAAAAGGGGCACTTATCAGAAGGAGAAAAAGGGGGACTTATTAGAAGGGGAAAGGGCACTTATTAGAAAGGAAATGGGTACTTTTAATAGTAAAGAGGGCAATTATCAGGAGAAAGGGGGGCATTTTTCAGAAATGAAAAGGGCACTTTTGGAGTACTTTGAAAAGTGGGGGAGGACTGTGCCCCCCCCCCCCGGGTGCGCCGCCCTTGAATAAACATAACATGTGATGAGTGCAGTGAATACATGTATAAACATTGTATGTGTGGTTGAACAGCGAGCATGCATGCAACAGGACAATGAGAATGAAATGTATTTTGAACAGGTATTTTGTAAATAGATGGAATCTATGTTAAATGGTAGGTGAAAAATGTAGTGTAGGTGTACTACTCTGCAGTAAAGTGCACTGACAAAGTATTAAAAATAAGGTTCTACAATAACAGATTTTTATGCCTTTTCGAGATCTCTTATATTCTATTTTGTGAGAAAACAATACATTCATGTAGATCTAAATATGACTTCTAAAAAAAATAAAAACGAAATGAAAGCAGATATGACTCCTTGAGAACTTTTTCACAAAGGAATTCCGGAAAGCCCCCCAAAATAAATAAATAAAGACATGAAATAAAATATATACATGAATATATATGATAATAAGATAATAATAATAATTTAAAAAAATAATATAATAAGAGGTTCAAAATGTGGTCGGGAATGTGTCAGGAACATGGAATGTATTAGTAAAGAAAAGAAAAAAAAAACAGAGACTGCCACATTAAAAAAAAAAGAAGAAGAAGAAATGTATCAATTATCTATTGATAATTAAGCTGTTGCCCAAGGTTTCAATGAAGATTTTGTGAATGCAGTGCCTAATGCTATAAAATACATTTAAACCAAGGAGTTACTTGACTCACCCAAATTGTTCCTTTACTGCTCATATCAGTGGGGGATTTAGGGGGGGGGGACATCCGGCCCGTGCCCCCCCCCCTTTTGAAAGAAAAGTATGCATTTTTGCCCCCCTTTTAGAACGAAAATCTTTTTTTTTTTTTTTTGCTTGTCAGAGAATTATGGAGGGGAACTGGACAACCACCCCCCCCCCCCACTCAGCGAATTTGGGAGGTCTGGCGAGACCAAAAAAATATGGGTCTCCCTTTTCCAAAAGTTGACAAACCTGCATTTGTGTGCCCCCTCTTATACAAAATCCTGGATCCGCCCCTGGCTCATATTGAAAACCAGTCTAAATGCTTTTTGGGATAGGGAGGCAAACCTATAGGTGAAACTGAAATTACAAATCTTGTAGCTAAACTAGTTAAAATGAGAAGTGGTACTAGTCCAGGATTGTTCACTTACTGTGTAAACCCTTACTGCAATATTTAATACAACTATCGAAAATGGTATCTGTTATGGCAAGTTAAAAGTTGCTAAGGTTATTCCAATTTTCAAGAAAAGAAATTGTAATTTTTATTGAAATTATCGACTCATTTCTCTCCTTCCTACATTTTCAAAGGCTCTTGAGAAATGCACATATATAGCGACTTATCTGTTATAGAGAAAATATTCAATTGCTTTTCAACAACCAAGTTGGCTTTAGGTCTAAATCAGTAGCGTTGCCAGGTTTTCAGTATTGGGGGCAATACAGGGGATCCAAATTTACTGACAGAATGTTCTCATGCCGCACGAAACGCATATGCTTTATGCATACGTCCTTAAAACAAGACGGTGGTAGCGATTTGATAGTAAGGATAATGATAAAATTCGGTTGTCTTGTGTTTTTCGTCATCTTTGCTGTAAACATGGGCATTTGAGCACAACTTCCGACGGGACGTGTCATCCTCTCCGGCATCGTCCCGCAGGCGAAATCAGTCATGAAATTATAACTGATAAATTGATTGCTACGATATATTGAAAACAATCCCATGTAGCTTTCACTGACTTCGAAAAGCGTTTGACACTGTTGATTACAATCCAGTGGCGTATCTAGGTATTAAGGCGCCCGGGGCAAACAAAGAAACAATACATTTTTCACAATTTAATAACTTATTAATCAAAAGACCAATTAACACCAAATTGCATCTCAAGAAGATTATTATACTCAAAATTATGTTATGAAAATTGAAAGTGAATTGAATAAAGCATTTTTGAATTATCATAGTCAGAAGGTAATAAAATGTTTTTTTCTTTACATAGCATTTTGGGGGGGCAAAGCGCTGTCAAAGGGCACTTTGGGGTTTTCATTTCAGGGGACCTGACACCCCTTCCCGATGGACAATTTTATCAGTTTTATATTTTTTGGAATGTACATCCATAGCTCATCCTTCTGACAAATTTGGTCCTTGGGCTTCAAGGGGAAAATTTACCCCAATTTTTAGGGGCCGTCTGACACCCCATCCCCACGGACATTTTTGTCACTTTTGTGTGTTTTGTAATGTCCAGTCATACTACTTCCTATTGACAAAGTTTGGTGCATGGGGAGATGGGGTGAAATTCTATTATGAGTGTGTGCTTTGCTGGCGGAAGTTACATTCCACTATTCTACTATACAATAGACAGTGATCCCCCAGCTCAGCACACACTCGTAATAGAATTGCATGCTTTCATACAATATACCTCCCCATTGCCTTAATTGTTTTCCTGCTGCTGCTACAGCATGTCTGACATAGCAACTCCTACGTTGTTATTGTATGTTGTATTGTAACAGGCGTCAGCTTTGACAAAGTTAAATACTAATTTCACTAGCAAAATCGCTATTAGCTCACTGATGATTGACAGATGATGTCACAGGGGTCAAATAGTCTGGAGGATTTTTTAAGTGGGTGGGGCTTTGCAGGTTGTAAAAAATTATTTCAAAAAATATTTAAAAATCAATGAAACATATTTAGAAGTTTAAATATCAAAATATAAGATGTATGTTAGGACTGCACACCAACAGGTATCCACTTGCATTTTGATGGCAGGGGCCCTTTACGGATGTAATTTGTGATATGTTATTTTCTCTCTTTTGTTTGTTTTATCAACTAGACCCTTCGGTAGAACAGCTGTGCTGCAATGGCACTGCTGAGCAGGGCGATCCTTTTAACATTATTTTTCTGTGTTATCATGTATGTTATTATTTATGTTTTTACATGTATATTCGGTAAATCAAATCAAATCAAACCAAATCAAAATACAGCGGTATTACCTCAATGAATACTATTCTTTTGTCCCAAAAGAGTCCCAAAACAACCTTCGATTTTCATTTCACATAACAACACAGAAGCGTTTTGTATTTCAGCTTTTCTCACCATCCTATTTACTAGAAATGATCTAAATGGGTGACATTGATCATCATCGTACGAGGCAAGCAAATGATGGTTTACCCTAGGTGTCAAAATACAAAATGGAATGCTTCAAACGTAGCCCCCCCGCCCCCTTACCCTGATTCGTCAATAATAGCAGGAAATGATTATTTGAATTTCTTGACAAAAATATATTGCTGCATCTCCACTGAAATGGTATATTACTTACTTTACTTCCTATATTTATTTCATATGACAGGTGTTTGCTACGCATTCGTAATCACATCCGTAGTCTTACGCATGTGCGAGACTGTGGTTGAAGGGTTTGCATTGGCCTTCGGAATAATCAGCTCGGGAACTGCAGCAGGGATGATAGTTCTACCTTTCTTGTCTGAGTTCCTCCTCGGAGTGTACGGATGGAGAGGGGCCGTGACCATCCTGGGGGCTATCAGTATGCACACGTCCGTTCTTGTTTTACTATAGTAGGAGAAAAACCAGCAAAAAAGAAAGGTAATGGCCAACGGGATGAAATATGCCAACTCAACGAGGATGCTTCAGAGGTCACTCCAAACGAGGAAAGTAAAATGCTTTCCAGAAGTGTCATTAACCAGTTTGAATCGGAACTGGACATCAGTGCAGACTGTTCCTTGGTCAGGGAGCAAAAGTGGACAAGGAAATGGCGAAGTAATCCCAGGTAGCAAGCCCATATGGGGCTCATGTGGGCCCCATATGGGTTTAAATATGGGTCCCACATGGGTCTGCCCATATGGGCCCCATAATATTTTGCACCCAAGACCCATATGGGTCCCATATGGGCCGTCCCAGATGGCCCATATGGGTTCAACCTGGGGCCCATCTGGGTAAACCATGTGGGAAAAACATGGGCTATCCCATATGGGCATTATCTGTGGGTTCTCATATGGGTCCCACATGGGTCTGCCCATATGGGCCCCATAATATTTTGCACCCAAGACCCATATGGGGCCCATATGGGTCGTCCCAGATGGCCCATATGGGTTCAACCTGGGGCCCATCTGGGCAAACCATGTGGAAAAAACATGGGCTACCCCATATGGGCATTATCTGTGGGTTCTCATATGGGTCCCACATGGGTATGCCCGTATGGGCCCCTAAGCTTTTGGACCCAACTCCCATATGGGGCCCATATGGGTCGTCCCAGATGGTCCCTTGATTGAACCCATATGGGGCCCATCTGGGTTAACCACATGGGTAATATGTGGGCAAGACATGGGCTATCCCATATGGGCATTATCTGTGGGTTCTCATATGGGTCCCATATGTGTATGCCCATATGGGCCCCCTAAGATTTTGCACCAAAGATTCATTATGGGCCCATATGGGTCGTCCCAGATGGCCCATAAGGGTTCACCCTGGGGCCCATCTTTATAAACCACATGGGTAATATGTGGGCAAGTCATTGGCTATCCCATACGGGCATTATCTGTGGGTTCTCATATGGGTCCCACATGAGTATGCCCATATGGGCCCCCAAGATTTACATGAGACCCATATGGGCCATCCAAGATGACCCACAATCCCATATGGGTTAACTATGGGGCCCATCTAGTTCATACCCATATGGCAGTATAAGGCAGCCGTTTTCAAGAATGGCATGGGATACATCAACAAACAAAAACGACCTGCTCATCATGCAGTCATCGACCATCCGTATGCTCACTTCATAATGATTTACCACAGCTCTTCAAATTAAGGGGTGGGGATACTTGCATTACGAGTTGACGGGAACCTGCCATCCAATGTGTACAGCTGTCTCCCATCGAGAATTTTTTCCCGAAAATCATACCTATTTGGGCGGCACGTCCCCGTGTATCTCATTTACACGAGTACCCCCCCCCCCCCCCCCCCCGGTTCCATTCATCATTATTCACTTGAATTCAAATACCAATGAATAAACTTAAGAGCAATAAGTTGGTTATCAAAGTAGATATATATATATATATATTTTAATCTACAATTTTTTTCGATGATTATATACAGAAAGATTAAGAATTCAGAAAGAGTGCACCATCCACTTGATGCAAGCAAATACTTATAGATCCAGGTAAAAGTTAAATTAACAACATTACGAAAATGACATATAGAAAAGTATGGGCAACTCTTTCACATATCAGATACTTACGTACATGTATTAAGAATTTTACTGAATATTAAGTTGATACTTTATGGTGAAAGATGGATGTATCATGCTCCAGACATAAAAATTGGTTCAAAGTGTTCTACACAGTAATAATACCAAGAAAAACAAACATCAAGTGAAATTTTCATCCATGAAAATTCAAAAAATGGAATTTATCTCTTTTAAGTACGTTTCTCATAATCACCCTTTTCTCGGCAACCTGCTATTATGAAATAATTTTGTTCTCTGTAATTCAGTTTTCATGAAACTGACTGTACACCAAACTTTTGTAGGCTGCGCCCCCCCCCCCTCAAAAAAAGAAAAGAAAAGAAATTTGAAGGCCTGCATGGCAAATGTGCTATTTTCTTTTGTCTTAGTTTATATTCAAAATGCATTTTGTAAAACAAAAGAACATAATAAAACAATTTCTCTGTTAACACATTCAACAATAACTTTCTTATTTTAAGTTTGAACAACGATTGTTTCTATCATACGTCCACTGGAATACAGAAAGATCTCAAACTATACTTTTACCTGCACATTAAACTCTAAAACCCGAAGCCAAGGCACATATTTAATGCAGACAAGTCCCAGTCGTTCTGAAGGAAGGAAAGGAATTCAAGTGTACGAGAGAAGAGGAGATCAAAAAAGAGAGAAGTATTATAAGTGATTTTACCATCATCAAAAGCAGAACGATTTTACAGCTAGGGAAACCCAACCTTAATGACAAATTGTTCTGAAAGAAAGCAGAAAAATCAGAAGAGCAGATTTCTGGAAGTTTGAACGAAATGGCACATGCAATAAGAAAGTTGTGAATTTGGGAAAGTTGTAATCACTATGCGTATGGGAATTTCAAATTGGCCGAATCGGCATGGTCACTGTGATGTACCGGCGGTCAACTCCCCCATTTACTCCAACACACAAAATGACTAAAATGTTATTATCTAAAAATGTACAACTCAGTAGGATTATTTTTCTTTTTGGATGACCTTTAGAAATATATCTTCCATATATTTTGAGTACTGCCCCGATGGAAAAGACGCTAAGAGAAAACATGAATTTAATGATAATTTGGTGTATGACAAATGGGAGAGAAGACCGTGAATACGTCACAATCGATTCACGAAATGGCCAATTTGAGATTCGCGTAGATGAAGTGATCTGATTTTTTAACATTCATAACTTTCTTATTCTTTGTCCGATTTCTTTCAATCTTGTACCACCCTGTTCCTCTTATTCTTCTGCTTAAATACAAATTAATTTGTTACAAAGGTAGGATTGCCCTTTAAACACGTGGGGAGCTGCTCACTCAAGTTCACCATCAGACTCGTGGACGTCACCGTCTGCATTAGGGAACTCCTTGGTTTCACCTTTCCCCTGCCCGCTCGCTCTTCTCTTGCTCCTCCCTCCTTTGAGGTCACGTGCATTATACAGAAAGGAGATGATGCTGTTTTTCACGTCCTCCTTGGTCGCGCTCTTGCTTCGCGCATTTTGACGAACAGCACCTGGGTGAGAACATGAAAATAAAATGACAGCAAAATTATCCAAAACTGATAAAAAATAGTTCCTTTAGGAAAGAAAAACAATATAAAGTCTATAAATCATGTGCTGTGTATGATTGAAAAAGGAAAAGGTATTTATTAGTGCAGTATGCATGTGCAAATTTCATATGGAAAATGCATTGCTAGTAAATCAAAATGCAAACAAAATATTTTGAAAATATTACTAAAAATTATTTATCATTATTTCATGAAAACATTTTGTGGCTGTCGATTTTTTTAGCACCATTATATAAATTGTTATCATCATTATTATCATCCTTATCCCTATTACCCTTATAATTATGCCATTTATTATTATTATCATTATCATTATTATTATTATCCTTGTTTTTGTCACTATATCATTAGTATTATTACTATTTCTATTATTATTATCATCATGTTATCACTGATAAATTTACTAAGTATCTGTGTTTTCTTAACTTAAAAAGGTAGATATTGGAGCTCATATATGTATCTATGAAATGATGAGAAACAGGAAGTTTCCTACACCGATATAGAGCTAATACATTCTTTTTAAGAGAGCTTCTTTATTGGATACACTAAGTTATGAAGACTTACGTAGTATAACATCATTGATCTTCAGGTTCTGGAACTCCTTCTTTCCTTTCACTCCCGTCCAGTTATATTGGCGAGCGATCTCCGGTTCAAGAAGATTGCATAGAATGGTCCTCGTCGTAGTGGGGATGTCTTTACCACCGAGCACACCTAACTTTAATACCTGCATAAGAAAACAATACATTTATTGACACTCTTATAATTTGGCAGGTAATTCACGGGAAAGCAGGGTATCAAATATCACATACGAATAACTCCTTAAGAAAGCACATTCATGTAAAAGAAAAACAATATTATATTCGAATCTGAAACAAAAGTCAGCTCATTGATGATAAGGACAAATTATAAAGCTGGTTTTTAAATGTTTCCACCAATTGTGTATCATTAATCTTACCATTTGTTTGGTAAACTCAGGATCGTTTAACTGCAGCTCCATAGCCTGGAAGCCATCTGCAGTTGCTACCGGGAGGTCGATGTTCAGATCCACCTCAAATGGATCTTGTTGCTGTATGATTCCACCTGCCTTCTGCCTACTTAAATCCCCAAGGAGCAATGAATTGTTGTCCACTCGTTTTCTTAGCTCCTTGATACTGGCAGATACTTCAGTCAGTATTTTTATAACTGTAACCTCAAAACCTGAAAGAAATGTGAGACCATGATTAATGATAATTTAAAGAGTGTGTATACTTTCAACCAAGAGCGTTGCTATACTATTTTGAAGGGGGGGGGGGGGGGGGGGGGTCAGACCGAATTTGCCAACAAGGTAGCGAAAGATTTTCTAGCAAACAAAACAAAAACAACCAACCTCAACACATTTTCAAATTTCAAAGCAATAGCCTGGGTTGTGCCCAGGCTATTGGATTTCCAAATTTGCAGGCATATGCTCTTTTTGCTCTCATCTTGCAAAAAAATATTTACGTAGTTAGGCTACATTTTAGGTCGTCATGTTTTAAATTCGCTGATGGCCAATAAGAATGTACATTTTGCCAAAAGAAAATATTTCTTTAAACACCCCATCCCCCCCCCCCCCCTAGCAACACCCCTGCTTTCAACATTAATCTGAAAGGCATGTATCAGTCCAGGTTTAGCTAAAAGCACACTTGTTCTTGCTTCTTCCTGGTGAGCGACCACAATCAACTGGTTGATAAAAATACCGTCAGTTGGTTTATGTTCTTCATAATAAATCAAAGTAGAAAACTGTCATCTTGCCTCAAAAAGACTGACAAGATTATCATGTTTCCACTTGTGTAGGACATAGTCATAATTATGTTTTCAAGACTTGTTCACATTACTTGGCATGAAAAATGCTGCAAATTGTAAGGACCTATCTCGCAGCCACTACAATTGTGAAGTTGTTGTTGCTAATTGGGTTTCTGCAGACGTGATCAAATATGATTATTTACGTCTGGGACCGACCTTTTACGTCACCGTCCTAAAGTTTCACACAATATCCTCAAATACATTATTTCTCATTTGAAATGACCTTTGGACTACTGCAGAAGGAACTTGACTGACGTAATGTCCAACATTTTAATATACATGTATAGTGAAATGTGTTTCATTGATACTGTAATAACTATATTATGAATTTCTGAAGATATGATTAAATTGTCAAATGATATTTGGTTGTTTTATCGTCTACTGTCTGTACTGCAAGAAATGAGATTATCTGTCCCCAACAAAAATGTTAAGAAATTATAGACGCTTTTATTATTTTCTTTTTTTACCTTTATTGTTGCTTAAAGTTTCGCTGGTTCCAGCTGATGTCGGTTGAGAGCTTGTCGTGGCGGGCAATGGAAAGGCGGGCACACGTGGTAGCTTTGCTCGTGGTTGATCCTCTTCATCAGAAGAAGAATCCGCAAATCGAGCGGGAACACTGAAACAAGGAATGAACTTATTAAGAATGATATTGAAACCCATCTACGTGAGCCGTATATAGTTGAGAAATTAATAAATAGTTGAGAAATAAACCGAAATATTTGATAAACCTTATACAGACAGACTTCATTGTTGATTGAGAAGCCAATTATGTTTCGGTGCGGGGGGGGGGGGGGACTTATTGATATCACTGCATAATTTACCGAGTAGGACGTCTTGTCTCTCCTTCTTTATCTGTATCAAGACAAGAAGTGTCTTCTGCCGTCTTCTCCTTCTCTACTATTTTCTCCCAGTCATCTGGATATAAGAGGAAAAAATTACAATTGCAAAGGGTGACAATACATGTGTTTCAGATTTTATGTCCAGTAAAAATCAATTCAAGCTTTTAAACATGTTTTTGCCCAATAACAACTGTAGATATTGATTCCAAGCGTAAGCAGAAAATTCATCAATGAATGACTGTTCTTGAACATCATTATTCAAGGATAAAGGCGTATTGACTCAGTTGTTGATTATTAAATCAACTAACGATAATAAGAACGTTTAGAAAAAAATCATACTTTAATAAACCTTGAAAGGACCATCACAATCAAGTTCTACCTGTCAAAAGTCACTTAATGGGCCAAACTGTCCTGTGATATTGATTCTCCTAAAATTACATTTTTACAATTTTTGTTCTACACAAAGTTCTTTAAACAATAATCAATATAAGTTTTGCTTGTTGGTCAAACATGTACTGAAAGTTATCGTTAATTGTTGGCATTCTTAAATAATAATATAACACATTTTTTGTTGTTGAAAACTTGTATAAATTCACCTATTGATTTGTTATTGTGTAGTATAAAGGGTTATTTACCTGATGATGTCATCAGTCGAACTGGACTGTAGTGGATCCAATTAACCTTATCGACGTCAGCTTGCTCCTTAGCCAGCTTCCTCACTGACTTGGAGTTTGGCCAGTAGCATGAATAGACGGCGGTTCCATCTATCCCTTCTTTGAAAGACATCCATGTTGTTGACACAACTGCAAGTCCATCGGAGAAGCTAACAACTGCATACTTCTTTTCCAAACCGTTACTCTGCTTCCTGTCCAGTAAGAGTTTACATTGCACATTTAGAATTCAGCTATTGTCCATTTCAACAAACATGACTTCATTCATTGAGAAATTGTACTTGGAATGTCTAGGATTCAGTGTCATTCTGTAAAAGTTGCTGCCAGGATGGTTTGTGTTCTAATTACTATCTTTTTTTGTTGCTTGCTTGATTTCCCAGAAGCATATTGACGTTACTGATATTCTTCTCAAAGTATGAAACATTATCCAAACCGTTTCAAAAGTAACTTGAATTGCTGTCTATTGGTCATCACTATGTACCTGAATGTAATAATGGAGCTGCAACATATGTCTCTGAGTTATTTTCTTTGTCTTCTTTGCCTAAAAGAACATACTTCTTTTTTATATCAGACACACTGGCAACTGAATGGACTCTGCTTAACCTGGACACGTTGTATATACCAACCAGAGTTGAATCCGCTGGATAAACATAAAACGGATCCATTGAATGAAATTTCTGATACACTACTTTGCGAGTTCCTCCATTCAGAAGAAAATTTCTCGCAAAGGCAACAGAATTATTCACAAGGATACAATTATCCCCAGGCTTAGTTGTAATGACATAGCCTTTCCCAGGAGGGTGGTATTCTTTGAACTGCTCGCACAGCTGTACACCGAGAGGTAACGGTCCATCTACATGCTGCTTCTGAAAAACACCATGTTTAAGATGATCAACATTGGTTCTGACCTGAGAATCTGATTCAGACAATCTCTTCACCACCTGCTGAAGGGGCAAAACAGGTGAGCGCACCATTCTCTTAATTTTCCCAAGAAAGTTCTCAAATGGGAAGGCAGAAACCTCATCCAGTGGACCATAATGCCTCGCTACGTCTGCCAAATGAACCAACCCATGAACATTGTACGACACCCACTTTTTGCCATACAGTGAACTGAAATGAGGAACAAACACCTTTATCAAATCTTCAGCATAGTTCGTGTAATAGGAACACAGGGCAGGGTTCAGCAAAATTGACATACTGCAAGAAAGGAGAAGGAAATTTTTGTACAGGTCGTCTGCCAGAATATCTTTAAGAGCTAGAGGTCCGGAATACAGGAGAAATTGACGGAACTCGGTTGCTTTCCAACGATCCAACTCTCGCAATGACCTAGGTTTCCTTGCAAAGTCCATTGGTACTTGATTTCTCATTGCTAACAAACTGTTTGAGATGTCAGCAATACTTTGCCGCCCAAGCCTTGTCTTCAGTGGACCCTTTACCCACATCTGTAGCAATTTCCTCATGACCCCAAGACAAACAAGATGCATGTAATCTAGTGGGAATTGGCTAACCATCCCTATCCCAATGGTAGACAAAGGTGATGGCTCATTGTGATGTCCCATATCCTCCATAGTGGCAAAAGATTCATCCGTGCGCAATGGAGCGTTTACTTCAGGGAAAGTCATCCGCCTTTCCTCATTTAGGTAGACACCTCGCTGTGTACATTTATCACATCCAGAGTACCCATTATGACCTTTGACACCCTTTATGAAAGCTCTTGCTGGGGTGTCACATACACAGGCTGCGATCTCTACATAGTACTGACTGCCATTAAGAGAAACCAATTGATTCTTTATCTGGTTGATCTCATCAATGAATTCTTGAAAGAACTCTTTGGCAGATGTTGGTTTACCTTTACCACAAAACAGACCAATTATGAATGGTTTCTTTGTTTTCTGACCCATAACTAATCCCAATATTGGCCAAAATTGAACATCAGATGCTTTGAACAGCGGTAAGCCATCAACATTTATCTGCACTCTTAACCTGTGATCACAATTCTGATTGCCTCTGTACTGCTCAACTGTCCTTTTTAAACATGATACTAATCCAAAATGGTAATAAGAACCGCCTGCAATGTGTTTAACATTGACATCTGGAGAAGTTCTTAACAATGTACGCGGATCATTAGGCAATTCGGGATGTTCTTTTCGAAGTAAGTGTAATAGATCACGAAGAGACGAGTGGGAAATATTGTGCCCAACGGCCCACTTTGACAATTCATGTGACAGCTGAGACTGAGAGACATCAGCATTAGAAATAAATGTAGAATCACCCGACACAGGCCATTCTCCTCTATCTGACCCATCAGAAGAATATGATACGCCATCACTATCACTACCTAATTCATCAGCTCCATCACCACTATTAGCAGATGGCTGACCTGCAATGTCAAAATTTTCATTATCCGACAGATGAGACACATCATTATCAGTATCAACAGAATAGTTATATCTATCTGGCACTTCTGTATGATCATGCAGATCACCAGCATGTGATGAAGCTGCTTGTTGTCCATCAATTGATTCTGCATACCCCTGTTGAGTATGATCATATGTGATTTTTTTTTTCTGCGTAGTGGAAACATTTTGTCCTGCAGGTTCTGGATCCATCCTAACAGCCTCATTCAGTTTGCTGATATCACTTAAATGTGCCTGAACCTGGGCCAGAAGTCGCCTTCGCTTTGTCCATCGAGACATAGTTGTTGTTTTTTTTTTTTTCAATACACTTATCTTATTTTCTAAGTTTAGAGTTTTTGATATACATACTGTGAATTTTTGCTGTTTCCTGCCATCTTTTCTCTTTACCAGATCTGAAATGACAGAAAGAGAAATATGTGCATGGCAATAACAATCTTCACCAAAAATTGTACACTACTATTTTCAATCGTAAACAGTGGACTTAAACAGTGAATTTTTTTTTTGCTGTAATCAATATATATATATATATACTAGGCCTTACTGTGTCCAAGAGAAAAAGGAAACTGGATATCATGGCAGAAACTTTCTGTCATAATGAATATTTTTCTTGATGAGATATACATGTACATTTATCTGTTCCCTTGGATACATCATTCCTTTTTTTAAAGCATGAGGTGTCATATAGAAAATTATGAATGTTTATGTTACTTCTTTTTCTGAGTAATTACGTATACATGTACTACCCCAAACACACAATTTTCACGTGCAAATTAAATGTTGGTAGTATCACTTTCCATATTTTTGAAATTCAGTCATGCGTGGTTTACGAATAATGAATATTGTGCATCAAATGGAAAAAAAACAAAACAGAAGCAGAGCTTTTCATACTATCTCATTAAGGAATTATGACAGAAAATTTCTGCTACGAACTCCTGTTTTCTTTAATATTGGACACACTGTATAGCAAGGCCATCCGAATGTGAGCCTTTGTTTTCTTTCCTCTCATTAGGGTTAAATTTGTTTATTTCATTTATCCATTAAAAAAAAACCCTAGCCAAATGCAACCTCACTCTAGCAAAAGTAACCTTCAAAGAGGGCAAGAGATGGATAGCGTTTCCATTACAAGTTGTACCAATTGAATATTTCATCACAATTAAGATTAGTTTCAAATAACATTAAGATAACACTGTGATTGTCGATATTTGTTTGGTTTTTTTTACTTGATTTGAAGGCAAAACAAGGGGTAAACAGCAATTATACTTTGTAAAATGTGAAATGACGAGAAATAGCAGAAAATATTATAGCTGCAGAGAAGAGAATAAAGAGAAGGAAAAGAAATATAATACGATTGTATCATTTTTCTCACACAACCGTGTCTAGCTCTCACCGTGAACTGTGAGACTGATCGACTGTCTCTATAGGACTACACTTTGTTCAATGCGGATAATAGTTATGTCTCTAACCGTCTAATCAGTCCTATCTATCCACTCAAGATAGCAAATGATAAAAGGTTTGAGTAACAAACAATGAAACATTGATGCAATTTCGAATATGTTTGCAAAATTTGGAATAAATGCACATTCACAACCCTCTCAGCATAATAGACTAGGCCTCATTAATATTAATATTTCATATTGGGACTACTTTCCTGCCAGTATTTGATGAGAAAGGAAAGGTGTGGTTTGACATGTGAAGGAAGAGCTAGATGGTAAAAATGATCTAGTAGTTATTCATGCATGTGACCCCAGTTCAAGTGTAAGGTCGTAGCAAATAGCTTTCAAAATCTGTCTTGTCTCACATGCGTTTATGTAGGCCTACAATAGCGCAAGCTGATGACCTATATATTGACCAGAGTATGGTGGGTGAGCTTTAAAATGGCATTGGATATGATAATTTCACTGAAAGAGCAACTGTATGTGACGTTTCATGCTAGCAATGGCCTAAACCCAAATTAATTTTGCAATGGCATTCTTTGTAGAAGATAGCCCTTGAGCTATAATGTTATTTCCAAAACTCTAATGCTGGAGGGTATTGCCAAAAGAGACAATATGGAAATAAGAAAAAGAAATTGATAAATACAAACAAAGACCCATCATTAGGTTAAATAATCAGTCATAGCAATAACCAGACTAAAGTTAAATATGTTTAAGCTTGATCTGTGTAGTGTAAACAAGACCATATTACAATCTACTGTATATTGAGGTAGGATATTGATAATACAGCATTAATTCTAGGATGGGAAATTACTCTATAGAAATATAAAGCCAATTAGCCAAGTATCATTAACTTTTCTAATCTTTTCACATCAATTACAAAATTATCTTTTCTGAACCTCTTGAATCCTAATACATGCACACTTGACAATTACAGCCAGACCCACACCTCACTAGTCGGGCCGGATGTGTAATCACATATGAGTGTGAACGATTACCTACACCAGGGAAATGCACATTCCTAAAACTTAGTCCTTGGAAGTAAAACAAAGGGAGTATTATGGTCTCATACTAAACTGTCACAGGTTCCAACTGCACTGTTTATATGAGTCATCTGGAACAGACACTTTCACATTCGTCAACTGTTTAAAATACACTGTTCTTATCAATTTACTCCTATATTGCTCCGGGATACTGTTCACACTCAATCACTATGAATCGTACATTGTGCTGTAGTATTTAGTTCTATTCAGAATCTGCTAGTTTCAATCCATAGTGTACCTTCGTGTTTCAATCTGACTTAACTTTAATCAAGACGCATTAGTCCGTCATGTCCGTGTTACTGTTAGGTTTAAATCTAACTTTGCTTTGACATGAGCGCAATTGAAAGAGAGCAATAAAAAGTTGATGACTACTGCAAATAATATTTGTAGCTCTACCGTCCTTCATAATATAACATTTATCTGTAACAAAGCTCATTCAAAACACCGAAGTCATTACTGCATGAATAGAGTCTACAGTTAACTCTTATTTGTTCAGTCAAGTTATACCTGTATACATTTCTCAAGTAATAATCAAAATGTATTTTCTTATGGTTCTCTACAAATATATAGCAATTTATTTTCCATAGAAATACTGCTTAAAATGATCAAAGTCAAATTAACATTTCAAATATCACACATTATGCTCATCAAATTCAAACTCATATAGTATTACAGTCATAAAAGTAATAAAACCACATAAAATATCACTGAATTATATAGGTTCATATTGTTAATGTAAAGCAACAATAGAAAGAGTAAAAACAAATGATGAATAAATGACAGAATATGACTTACCTTCAATAAGTGGAAGAGATCTTCAGTGTTTCCTTTCTACTGTTGTAAGAAGTATCAATTCGAGCGGCTATTTTAACGGTCAAACCAAAGATGGAACAGGCTTGAATTTCTTGGAAGACAGTTGACTCAACCACTTTTAGTAGGGGTCAAAGCTCCTGTGTTTGGAAGGTGTTAATTCTTCTGATTTGTTTGTCTTTCATACCCAATGCCCATAGATTGAACGTTAGAAGAGTGACATCACAAATATGTATTTTTTTTTTCATATGTGTATGAAAGTGAACATTAAAAGTATTTTTTCTCTTTATGTGATTTATTGTTTCTTTCCCACCAAGCAGGTTATACCATTATAAAAAAAACCCAATGGATATTAACATATCTTACCATGTGGCTTTACCCAACTTTTTTCCCCATATGACACCCCGTGACACCCATATGGACATGTACATGTCCTTCCCATATGGGCTTGCCCAGCCTATGCCCATGTGATACCCATATGGGCAATCATATATTTTATCCAGATGGGGTTGCGCAGCTTATTCCCATATGATTCCCATGAGGGCATTTACATATTTTACCGAGATGGGTTTGCCCAGCATATTCCCATCTGATACCCAAATGGGCATTTACATATTTTACCCAGATGGATTTGCCCAGCATATTACCATCTGATACCCAAATGGGCATTTATTTATGTTTCCCACATGAGTTTGCCCAGCTTATTCCCATGTGATACCCATATGTGCATTTACATAATGTTTCCCATATGGGTTTGCCCAGCTTATTCCCATCTGATACCCAAATGGGCATTTACATATTTTACCCAGATGGATTTGCCCAGCATATTCACATCTGATACCCAAATGGGCATTTATTTATGTTTCCCACATGAGTTTGCCCAGCTTATTCCCATGTGATACCCATATGTGCATTTACATAATGTTTCCCATATGGGTTTGCCCAGCTTATTCTCACATTATTCCCATATGGGCATTTACATATTTTACCCAGATGGGTTTGCCCAGCATATTCCCACATGATACCCAAATGGGCATTTACATATTTTACCCAGATGGATTTGCCCACCATATTCCCATCTGATACCCAAATGGGCAATCATATATTTTACCCAGATGCGCGTTGCCCAGCATATTCCCATCTGATACCCAAATGGGCATTTATTTATGTTTCCCACATGAGTTTGCCCAGCTTATTCCCATGTGATACCCATATGTGCATTTACATAATGTTTCCCATATGGGTTTGCCCAGCTTATTCCCATCTGATACCCAAATGGGCATTTACATATTTTACCCAGATGGATTTGCCCAGCATATTCACATCTGATACCCAAATGGGCATTTATTTATGTTTCCCACATGAGTTTGCCCAGCTTATTCCCATGTGATACCCATATGTGCATTTACATAATGTTTCCCATATGGGTTTGCCCAGCTTATTCTCACATTATTCCCATATGGGCATTTACATATTTTACCCAGATGGGTTTGCCCAGCATATTCCCACATGATACCCAAATGGGCATTTACATATTTTACCCAGATGGATTTGCCCACCATATTCCCATCTGATACCCAAATGGGCAATCATATATTTTACCCAGATGCGCGTTGCCCAGCATATTCCCATCTGATACCCAAATGGGCATTTATTTATGTTTCCCACATGAGTTTGCCCAGCTTATTCCCATGTGATACCCATATGTGCATTTACATAATGTTTCCCATATGGGTTTGCCCAGCTTATTCCCATCTGATACCCAAATGGGCATTTACATATTTTACCCAGATGGATTTGCCCAGCATATTCACATCTGATACCCAAATGGGCATTTATTTATGTTTCCCACATGAGTTTGCCCAGCTTATTCCCATGTGATACCCATATGTGCATTTACATAATGTTTCCCATATGGGTTTGCCCAGCTTATTCTCACATTATTCCCATATGGGCATTTACATATTTTACCCAGATGGGTTTGCCCAGCATATTCCCACATGATACCCAAATGGGCATTTACATATTTTACCCAGATGGATTTGCCCACCATATTCCCATCTGATACCCAAATGGGCAATCATATATTTTACCCAGATGCGCGTTGCGCAGCTTATTCCCATATGATTCCCATGAGGGCATTTACATATTTTACCCAGATGGATTTGCCCAGCATATTCCCATCTGATACCCAAATGGGCATTTATTTATGTTTCCCACATGAGATTGCCCAGCTTATTCCCATGTGATACCCATATGTGCATTTACATAATGTTTCCCATATGGGTTTGCCCAGCTTATTCTCACATTATTCCCATATGGGCATTTACATATTTTACCCAGATGGGTTTGCCCAGCATATTCCCACATGAAAACCATATGGGCATTTACCTAATTTTCCCACATGGGTTTGCCCAGCATATTCCCATATGATGCCCTTATGGGCATTTACTTATGTTTCCCACATGAGTTTGCCCAGCTTATTCCCATGTGATATTCATATGTGCATTTACATAATGTTTCCCATATGGGTTTTTCCCAGCTTATTCTCACATGATTCCCATATGGGCATTTACATTTTTTACCCAGATGGGTTTGCCCAGCATATTCCCACATGAAACCCATGTGGGCATTTACCTAAGTTTCCCACATGAGTTTGCCCAGCATATTCCCATATGATGCCCGTATGGGCATTTACTTATGTTTTCCACATGGGATTGCCCAGCTTATTCCCATGTGATACCCATATGGGCATTTACTGATGTTTCCCATATGGGTTTGCCCAAAATATTATCGCATGATACCCATATGGGCATTTACATATTTTGCCCAGATGGGTTTGCCCAGCTTATTCCCATGTGATACCCGTATGGGCATTTCCCTTTCTTTCCCCACATGGGTTTGCCCATCTTATTCCCACGTGATACCCATATGGGCATTTACATATTTTACCCATATGGGTTTGCCCAGCTCATTCTCATGTGATACCCATATGGGCATTTGCTTATGTTTCCCACATGGGTGTGCCCAGCTTATACCCATGTGATATCCATATGGGCATTTACAAATGTTTCCCATATGTTTTTGCCCAGCTTATTCCCACACGATTCCCATATGGGAATTTACATATTTTACCCAGATGGGTTTGCCCAGCATGTTCCCATATGAAACCCAAATGGGCATTTACTTATGTTTCCCACGTGGGTCTGCCCAGCATATTCCCATATGATACCCATATGGGCATTTGCAAATGTTTCCCATCTGGGTTTGCCCAGTTTATTCCCACATTATTCCCATATGGGTATTTACATATTTTACCCAGATGGGTTTGCCCAGCTTATTCCCATGTGATACCCATATGGGCATTTACGTAATGTTTCCCATATGAGTTTGCCCACCCTATTCCCACATGATTCCCATATGGGAATTTACATATTTTACCCAGATGGGTTTGCCCAGCATGTTCCCATATGAAACCCATATGGGCATTTACTTATGTTTCCCACTTGGGTTTGCCCAGCGTATTCCCACATGATTCCCATATGGGCTGGCCCAAGTAGATCCCCATATGGGTTTACCCATATGGGTCCCATAAGGGATACTTATGGGATTTATATGGGTTCCCTTTTGCCCAGATGGCCCGGATGGCCCGGATTATGCCCATATGGGCCCCATATGGGCATGTTACCTGGGATTGTACTAAACTATGCACGACCTTAAGTTCAGGTATGAAAACTATATGGATGTACTTTGGCTTGTCACTCTTTACCGATCATCCTTACACTTTGACACTGAATCTAGGGTTCTTAGTGATAGGTCTTGTGAACACAGCGTGGGTGGTTTTCCTGATCCCACATGGCGTCGCTAAAGGATTCCCTCTTTCCCCGCTCTGCCTTCTTCGCTCTGTTCGGGGGCATTGGCCAGTGTCTCGGTCGGCTAGGACAGGGACCTGTAATCGACCGTAACTGGTTTTCAGCAGTTGAGCTTAATATCATTTTGTCAATCATAAGCGCCTTGACATTTTGTATGGATCCCTTCTTTCAACAGTATGAAGTTATTTGTGCACTAGCGTTTATTGGAGGACTAGTGATTGGAGGAAGGGTTTCCCTTGCTACCATCACGCTAAAGCAGTTCTTTCCAAGTGAACGATTCAAGGAAGCCTATTCTCTCAACTGTTTCTTCTTTGGCCTCGGAGAGCCTCTGGGAGGACTCATAGCAGGTATCATTAGATACATCAAGAAATTCAGTATTCTGCTCACTGTCTTTCTCTCTTTCTCTCCTTCTTCCCTCAGTTAATCTCCTCTTTATTTCGATTCGGGGGGGGGGGGGGGGAGGATGCCTCCGCGTATCTTCGTCACTAGTGATGGTAACATCGATATTATAATTTAAAAGGATATCCACAAAGGTTGAACTACAATGATTATTCCTGTAGCTCATTCATAAATGTCTTGGAGATTTATATTGCAAATTTTACTTCGTATTTCGCGATATATTCACTATTTTCATATGAGTATTTCATTGTTAAAAGTGTGTTGGGTGTAATATTAGAATAACAACTTCTTATCACTTTTTGTCGACAGGTTATATTGCCGATGCGTTCACCTTTGATGTCGCCTATGAAGTACTGGGGAGCATTGACATCGTGTTGTCTGTCACACTGATAGCAACGAACTACTTCATAGCCCGAACAGATACGATATGATGAACGAGAAATGACGAAATTGAACTCAAAGTTGACATAAATGGTTGTCAAATCATGGAAATCGCATACCAAAAGCATTTAACATTCAATTCGTAATTATGGAGGATTTTTTCAATATTTTGGGGGTAACAGAAATGAGTATTATCAACATAAAAGCTTCTATATAATCATTCAGTACTACGAGCAATTTCGTGGCTTAAAGGGCAATCCAACCTTGGTAATAAGATGATTTGTGTGAAAGCAGAAAAAAAACAAAAACAAAAAAAAAACAGGATGGTGAAAGTTTGAAAGAAATCGGACAAGGACTAAGAAAGTTATGAATGTTTGAAAAATGAGATCACTACATCTATGCGAATCTCAAATTGGCAATTTGTGGAGTCGATTGTGACATTTTTGTGGACAACTCTCCCATTTGTCGTACACAAAAATATCATCAATTTGCGGTTTTCTTCGAGGCGCTTTTACCCTCGGGGCAGTACTCAAAATATATTGGAGATAGCATATTGTTATAGGTCCTCATGAACGAAAGGATCCTACCATGCCTACTGAGTAATGTATTTTGAAAAAAAATGACATTTTAGTCAGACATTTTGTATGTTAGAGCGAATGGGGGAGTTGTCCACAGCTACATCACAGTGTCATTTACCTATTCGGCCAATTTGAAATTCCTATATGCATAGTGATTACAACTTTTAAAAATTCATAACTTTCTTATTGCTTGTCCGATTTCGTTCAAACCTTCACCAATCTGCTTCTCTGATTTTTCCTCTTTCTTTCAAAGCAACTTCCTATTAAGGTAGGATTTCTCTTTAAAGTCTGCGCATGAGTATGAAGGTCATTGCACCATATATTACAGGTCAGTAGTCATAAAAGTCATGTAATCATTGAAAGACAACGTTACATTACATGTGAAAATAATAAAAAAAGCTAATAGAGCCCCAATCTCCTGGGGTGTGGTTATTCAAAGTGCACACATTTGGGCCCTTGGCATGTTTAACCTCTGGAATGTTTTACCTCTGTTATCAATTTTATTTTGATTAATTTTGTATACGCATACATTTTCCCAATTGCTTTTGACGAATTTCAAATATAATTTTTATATCATTGTTCTTTCTTGCATTGAAAGAATAGTCTTCATTGTCTTTCAGAGAGTCTAGAAAGGGAGAGAAAGAAAGAGTTTAGAAAAGCTGGAGGGAAAAGAAAGAGGGAGACTCAGAGGAGAGAGTTAGAAAGAGAGAGAGGGGGGGGGGGGGCTTCATTAAACCGAATAGGGCTTGAAGTACGTCCGTCGCGCGTCTGACCTATCATAGACATAGACATGTACATCTGTACATGAATGGGAGACAAATATAGATAGGAAGGGTAAAATGAGTGTCACGAGAGGGGTAACAAATGAATCCAACTCTCCCTCGAGTTGTTTCATGAATTACTTTCCCCTCATCCATATTTCCTCTGATGTAGTCATGACCGCAGTGTGGGTATATGAAGCCCGAATCAGCGAGGTCATTTGGAGTTTAAGATCAAGAGATCTAGATTGAGGTTAGCGTCGAGGTACCTGGAATAAAGTCTGTGCTGTGAATACGATATTATTTTTTTCTTCTTCGTCTGCATTTATTTATCAAAATCGTATGTACAATCTCTCTACGTGACAATTGAAAATAGGGAATTCATATTTTCATTCACCTGCCCCCCCCCCCCCCCCTCTGTATCTACCACACTTTACCGTCAATATGATTTTTATATTGTGCTTTGTCGACTCTGTATTTATTTATTTCACAAAGTTCGATGTCGCTCTTGTTGCGTCTGCCAGGGGATCAAGACACAGGAAACAAGATAATCATTCGCGAGAGCCCGCAAAGAGGTATAAAGGAAGCCCCATTGTTAATTACTAATCGAACCCGTGCTAGTGATTCGAGGTCTCGTGTGTGCTACTTTGAGAAAGTTCGCGGCGAAACTAGGGGACTTGACAAAGGTGTGAAAATAGAGAAAGGGATAGAACATGACCAGGGAAATGAAATATTAGGAGATAATTCGGACTTCAGCAGCAATGGCACCTTATCAATAATATTGTGTGGATTTTGGCCTGTCGATATTCTGAAATCCCAGAAGGGGGTTGGAGTTTCAAGTGAAGGAAGTATTGGTCACTGCTCAATTCGCGTTCATTTACCCAGGACTATGATCGGCACTATCGATATCTTTCTCTCTTGTCAAACCAGCAGTTGAAGATAAGCTAACACAATTATGACATAGAAGTCAATTTGGACATTGGGATTCGCATCAGATCTTGAAAAGTGCTACGGATTTTTTGAGTTGGTCATCGACATAATGTTCTCAAAAGTTAGTATATTTATGTTGGAGTCGGGGTACTTTGTCTTGAAAGACTTAACAACCTTCGACATATTTGATGATACTTGCTTTTAGTTCATTCTGACCTTCGAATAGCAACCGGATAATAGTTATCATTTAATTCGTTAATTTTGTGCAAAAAGGAAATACTTCTCTTGATAGAACCACTCGATAATCTGAAGGATCTACAGTCTTTCTATTACATAATTTTCTGTAGAAGGTGTTAAACGAAATACAAAACTTATCCAGTGAGTCAACAGTGTGGCAAATTGGAACTCGACAGCTCCTACTGGAAACTGGAATCTATTGGAAACAATTGTATACTAGTCTCCATGATGTCTAGGTCATTGAGAGTATGTGCAAAGCCTTTTCACCTTATATCTACAATGCTATTGCTGATCGTTATGGTGAATGTATATGATTCGGTGAATGTCAAAGTACTAGATGATAGTGAGAGCGATATTGGAAAAAGTTCGGTCAATGAAGAGCATGATGGCCGTCGTCAAGGCAACACTGATGCAGTTCTTGGAAGCAACGGCGGCGAAATATGGAAAGTACGGCTTCGAGACCAAATTTTGAAGATGGGGCGTCGAGTTCGTAACGCAAGAAGGGTGCATGCGGTTGATGATGCCAGTCAGGATTGGAATGATCACGACATCGTGCCCCTGATCGTTCCCGACGATTGTGAGAAGGACTTACAGCTGCTGATCTTAGTTGCTTCCTCGCCTGGGAATGTTGGCCGGAGAAACGCCATTCGCCAGACGTGGGCTCGTTATATAAGCCCTGAAGAACCTCCTCGCTACAGAACAGTGTTTGCTATGGGTGGGACTGGTCTCAATGACTCATTAGCAAACATACTAGCCCGAGAGAGCGACAAATATCAAGACATGCTTATTGGAAATTACGTCGACACATATCGGAACCTGACGGTCAAAGTCTTACATGGGCTTACGTGGACCCTACGATCTTGTAAACCAAAGTACCTTCTGAAGACAGACGACGATTGTTTTGTAGATCCGGACATTCTCGCTAATGACCTAATCGCTATAGATGCATCCAGTAGGAACAAGACGCGGCTATACGTCGGTTACAGGAGAACGAAGTCTGTGGTAGTCCGCAATACCAGTAGCCGGTGGTACGTTTCACAGAAGGACTATCCTTTTGCAGTGTACCCGCCATACGCAAGTGGCTTTGGATACATTCTATCATCCCAAACGCTTGAAGATATCGTCGAAGTGGCAGCGGATCAGGATCTCTTCCCTGTTGAAGACGCGTTTGTGGGCGTCTTGGCAGCGCGAGCGAAGATACCCCTGGTTACCTCATCAAACTTTGTTCTTCCACCTGAAGGAAACACAACCGTCCCGCCGATTCTTTGCCAACGGCCTTACGTCGTGCATGACATGACCAGCGAAGGTGCCCAGATACTGCACCACCAAAACGCAATGGACAGTAGAACTTGCAGGAAAACCAATTTGGTTTTAAGAATCACTGGCGTGAGGAGTAGAGCCTCACAAACTGCTCTTTTTAATCATATCCAAAACGGGACTTGATGCCAGGATACATTGATATGTACTTAACAAAAGGAGTTACTTCATTGCACTTGAACATGTGATGTTCCAGTGACTTACCGGGTGTTCTATAACTGTTCTAGGAGTTCAGTTACCATGATTTTAATTGCAAGGATTTTTCTTATCATGGAATCTGGCTGTACATACAATGTGAGATCTCTCTTCGCTGTCTATTTGGTGTTATCTACCACGCCTTGTTTCTAGCCATCCAGACATATTATCTGTCTCACCCGACTAACCGTTTGGACATCACAGTCATGCTTGGTGATCAGAATGACGAAAAGAGTCTACCTGGAAAAAGTCTATAATATAATAACATTAAAGGAGTCGATAATTTCCAAGGTTGGTACTGACTACCAATTCATTTAAAATAGAAGCTTGGTCCAACTTAAGTCGCCATTGAGTCGATTTCCTAAAGGTATTTGAGCTCGGCCGGGGTGAAGACACTGAACGCAGTAAGTCTAATCTATATAATTGAAGTGAAGACACTGAACGCAGTAAGTCTAATCTATATAATTTAGTATGATATAGCCTTAGACGCAGCGATTATGTTATCCAAAACACTAGATCATACGGAAATTAATTGTGATAGTTATTTTGTTAATCATGACGGTAATCTAATTAATGTATTCATCTATGAAATAAACTAAAATGTCGAGGAAAAAAACAAAAAAAAAACAAAAAAAAAACCCTCTCTTTATTTCATCTGAGTGGTCTTGTGTCTGCAGCCTTTAAATAGAATGAAGTGAAGTTTTGTTAAACACTGTTAAAAGTGTAAAATGAACGGAGCTTTCCCATTCTTTGAATTCATTTCTGGAAAAATATCATAGTTAGAATGACAAGAATTGCTCTTAAAATTCCCTCATGTTCCAAACAAGACTGAAATAGTTTAAATGCTTTGTCTGATTTTTGATGACGCATGTTTTTCGTGTTACATTGTTATGCACCTATCTATGACCATGGTGACCCACCAGTGATTGTTGGCAATTTTCAGCAATCATTTTGATAATTAAAAAACATCACAATACACCATAATACTTTTTTATATTCTATAATCAGCAATTCGGAATAAATCTTTGACAATGTAAATTGCATGTTCAGTACTCAATGTTTTGTTAGTGATCACAGTCAGTAAGCTTTCAGAATTATTTTTTGGCCCCCATAATGAGTGACATGAGGAACCAAAGCCTCGCGTAACTTTCTCTAATGGGTGACAGTCTTTATCGCATTAGGCCTATATTAAAACTGATGACCGCAACCCACAAATGCCACCTGGTGTTACCGTATTATCATCAGCAGTGACAGATACTCAGTGACCCGGGGGGGGGGGGGAGGGGTACACAAATATTTGTCAAAAAATTTGACCCCCAAAACCAACAGCAAACAAAACTAATTACAGTTCCATAATTCGGTAAAAAAAAAAAAAAAGGGGGGTCCTCAAAATTGACAGGGGCACGTTTTGACCGGAGGCACATGCGGGTATAAGGTTTGTCCCGGGTATAATTTTTGTAAGAGAGATTATTTTGACACAAGCATATATGCTTGAAGAGTATTAGCGGTTTACTAATCATCATTTTTTAAATGCTGTTTTATGTCTTCCTCCCAATATATTGTAATCGTCTGCCGTTTTTCATCTTCCCTTCTCTTCTCGTCGATCATTTTATCACTTGATTTGCTTGGCGTTTGAAAATATCATATCCGTCTAAAATGTGCTCTCATCTCTTTATACCATAATCAAGATGTCAGTAAAGTCACAATCAATACTGTTAGTAAAGAACTATTCAATCTTTGCCGCCGTCTACCTATAGCTTCTTTTTACCTTGATACTAAAGTAAGTCCTAATGTTTCTGAATTTTCGCTGGAACTGTGTCATATTTTGCCTTCGAGGAGGAAAAATGTAAACTATATTTATGTAAAAAGGAGGTACAATTTATATGTTTTAATGGAATGACCGTATCAAAATAAATCATTGATACATGGAACCGATGTAAGACCAGACATATAGAGGTAAAATATATAGAATTTACCGCGTGTTGTAGAGTTTTCAAATACATTATAGTAGTTGGGTATGAGATCGATGCAAAAGGAGAGGTAGACGAGTATATATATATAGAGATATATATATATATATATATATATATATATATATATATATATATATATATATATATATATATAAAGGTTATGGAGAGTAAAATTATGATAAAGAGATATGAATAAAGAGGGAATATAATTATGTGCAGTGAGTGAGAGAGAGAGAGCGAGAGAGAGAGGGAGGGAGAGACAGGAAGAGAAATAAGAGGGGGCATACTTAGAGGAGATTTGATAGGCAAACATGTATACACGTTGGCCTACACTACAAGGTGTAAACATATTTTGACGGTTAACAAAAGAGTGCATCAACCATAGATCAATATTCACCGGAAGTATCATAATCAATTCGCTTAATCATCCAAGACATTTCCTTATCGTTGTCTATCCCAAGGACAGCAGAGCATAGTCATCATGATTACATCATACTGTAAGAACTAGACATCAGTGATCTGGGGAGTGTTTCATAAAGCTGTTCGTAAAGTTATGCATGACTTTACGAATGATTTATATATGACTGAGCATCCAAATTGGATGCTCAATCATTTTTAACTGCATGAACTAAAGTTGACCTGTCCAGATGTAGATTAACATTCTTATTATAACAAACATTTTTAATGCAAAGTATATTTTTTGCCATAATTTAATTGAAGTTATTGGAAATACAGTCACACTTTGTTAAAACATCAGTAAAAACTTTGGGCATCCTATCTGGCACTTGATATTCAAGTTGTTCGTAAAGTCATGCGTAACTTTACGAACAGCTTTATGAAACACCCCCAGTATTGTTAATGAAATCATTCAGATCAGTGCTAGACACATTAGATAGCCTTTGAATTCTGGCAATGACGAAAAAAGTAAAAATATACATCCTACGGCATAAAGCCCTCCCCGTGTATCGTTTTATATTCCCTCTTGTTTCCATCAGCAGCCCCCCATCCCCCCTCTCTCTCTCTCTCCATTTCTCCCCTCTTTCATCACCCTTCAGCGTCACCCTTCCCTCGCTCATTAATTCTTGCTCTCACAAAACAAAACAGATGTGCACAAAACTACTAAAATACACAGACAAGTTCCACAGCAATTTGAGAAATATTAATTGCCATGCGAAATGTTTCTTCCCTCCCCCTTCCCCCTCACTCTTCCTCCTCCCCCCCCCCCCTCTAATCCCCCATCTTTCACCCTTCATTGTCATCACACCCTCGCCAATTATTCTTGCTCTCACAAAACAAAACAAACGTACACAAAACTACAAAAACAGACAGACAAGTTCTTACCAATTAGAGAAACATTTATTGTCATGCGTTCTGCTGATATAAATTAGTCACACACAGCTATACGCTTGTAAATGCTTGCATCGAATAAAACTTGTTCGTGCTATCCACGTAAAATGGTAATAACTGAAAATAAACACTAAATACATGATTCTCCGCTTAGTATTTCTATTCATCTTCCAGAGGATTGTGAATCCTAATATCTCTAGTATAAATCAACTTTGGATCAAGAAGGACAAAAAGAGTTGCACTAAAAATGTTAGTTTAAAAGTAAATCAAAACATTGATTTTAAACAAAACCCACTTGAATGTTTGCATCCAAGACCACATACACATCATTTCACTATGATTGGTAACATCAACACTTTCAACTTTCAAAGTTTCTCTCGTTTTAGAGTTGGAACGTGAGAACTTGGCAAGAAAAATCTCAGAAACAAAGAATGTTTCACATAAATTAAAAAGAGAATCATTAACTATTAATATCTTTAAAATATCATGGATCGATGAGGTTATGTTTCACAAAGTTATGGCAAAAATGGTTTATCGTGAAAAATACAGCTTCTGCAATAAGGCAGCAAATTTGAATGAATCACACCAGTATACAATACACTGACACACATAGCATTACACTGACGAACAAGGTGGTGTATTAATTGAAGTATTTATATAAATCTATCTGAATATAAATATATTTATGATGACGGAATATGATGAAGACACAGCCTACATGTAATTTTGAGCACACACAATTACACAAAGGAGTGACATATCAACCCTAAGCCTATGATTACTTGGAATTGAATACACAGAAGGTAAATTATACTGAAGTACTTCTAGTACATTCCCTTATTATCATTAAAGGCCTGTGTTACTGATATGCCACAAGGTATTTTGCGGTAACGTCCTACAAAAACCATTTCAAAATAGCAAAGGATAAAGCTACTTTGTACATTGATGCACAATGCATATCCTTCCTTTTTTATGCCTCTTTTATGTCCTCAAACTGAAAACATTCAAGTGTTTGCACATTCTCAACACCATACATTATACGGTATTATTTTCTTCAGTGTATTTGATTGCAGAGCGCCATGAGCATCATACAAGACGGATACTGGCGCTATATAAATATCCATATTATCATTATTATTTCCAAAATGTGTCCTCTATAGATGAATTCTTTGGAAAGTACATGATTTCAAAGTACATGTACATGAATGTTGCAAATAGTCATAACCTTCTTCTGAAATCTCAAATTCAGTGTTTCTTTGGTATCCTCATAAGAAAATATATTTTCAAGTCTTAAATATCAATATTTTAATGACTGCCATTGAAGGTAATCAAATATTTTGATTTCATCAATTCTAACCTAATTTAGTCTTACATACAGTGCGTATAAAAAAAAAAAAAAATATTGAAAAATCTGTCAGATTTTTTTCATGTCAGTAGATGCCAAATAGTCTCATCTATCAAGTGCCACTAACCAAACAAATTTTCGTTTACGCTTGAGCAAACACTGACTGTATAAAATAATGTCCAGAGTGTGAAAAATGACTTGCGCCAAATTGATTTACATGGTTAATTGAATGATTGACTGATAGATTGAATAATTGATTGATTGAAAATTGATTAATTCGGCGTTCTTGAATGAATGACTGGTTTGGAAGTGCTTTGATGCGTTTGTGAATAATTTGTTAAATTACAGTGTGACTGACTGATCGATTAACAGTGGCCCGACTGCCTGACTGGTTGATTGACTGATCGATGGTCTGAGCAACTGATTGATCAATCGATTGTTGATTAACAGATTCCCTTATTGATGACTGGTTGATTGACTGACTGGCCGATGCATTGATTGATTGATTGACTGACTGAATGAATGATCTATCGGTTGATCTACACTACTGATGGGTTGTTTATTGATTAAAGGCATTTAGACCTGGCATTCAAGAGGGCGCTTTCAAAATGCATGCGCTGGCAGACAGTGCAGGTTGCTCAATTGACACCAGCATTATTTGACGCTTACGCAGATGCCATGTCCCGAATGCCCGAATAATGCCGATTCTCGTTCTCTCAATATATCGATCAGCTGTATACGCTACCGGTACGGTACATACACACAGCAAGCGCACACACTGTACTGCACCATGGGTGGATATACCACTTTGATTGACAGCTGCATGCGACTTAAGTCGTCGATCTTCGTACATGAAATAAAGATAGCGGCGAGTATCACACTATTAGAGAGTAGCGACAACTCATAATTTGAACGCCATTTTGTTTCCACTGCTATGAAATATTTCTATTCAATAACGATGAGCACCTGGTGTCCTCAATAGAAAGTATTCGAACGCCATTTTGTTTCCAGAAAAGTCAGACGTCCATGTCGCTACTCTCCATATAAAGGTACTATATATCACATCATCCAACAGCGCCCTCTTGAGTGCCGGGTCTAAATCCCTTTAATTGATTTTTTTGATTGATTGATTAAATGATCTGAAGATGTATTAATATGGTACTTTTCTTCTTGACTGAAAGACTGGCATGTGGATTTGATGTATCTGTGAAATTGTGAATACTGTGCTTAAAAGATATTGAAGTAATTACACATTATTAATTCTCCCCCATGCATAAAGCAATGAAATCATGATAGAAAATTGACATAAAATTCCGAGACTATCATAATGTAATCATAAATTTATGCAAAGAGCAATTCGTTTGAATGGGAGTACTTATTCAGACTGCTTGTTTAATTTTCCCTCTTCTTTCAATTTGGCGCAAGTCATTTTTCACACTCTGGACAAAAACGGTCAGTGCTTGCCTAAGCGTGAACAAAATTTTGTTTTGTTAGTGGCACTTGATAGATAAAAATATTGGGCATCTATCGACATGAAAAATCTCCTAAATATTTTGAAATGTAATTTTGAGAGATTTTTCAAAAGTGTAACTTTTTTTTTAATACGCACTGTATAACTACACAATATATGTACAATCATACTGACAAAGGACTGGCAAAATGACAGAATTCTTAATGAGGAATCAATAAATATAAACGTAGTAAAAATCCACAGGACCCAATTATATATTTCACAAATGAACAGTTTAAATATCAAACTAAAATAAAAATTGGTATAAATACATGTAGTACCAACTAACACATGACACAAATTGCTTATTCAATATCTACAAGGTTTTTCTTGAAACATACCATAATACAGCATATGAATTCTTGCGTAGAGAGTCAACCTGTCAAAATTCAATGTTAATATCATCATTTATCAAAGCATTCATGGCAAAAAACACATTGCACAATTTTCTGATACACAGTCCACTAATAAATAATTTTGATTATGAAGCTTAACTTAGAGAAGATTGAGTTCTGGGAAAGGTGAAAACTAATTTTTGAGCTTTCTCTTTCCTTTTATGTCAGTGCACGAAAGAACAACATAGTAGAAATGTTCCCTGAAAAGGATTGCTCTTCAAGTTACCTCATATTCGAAATATAAGGAGAAATAGCAGAAGTGTTCAGGCTGAACATTTATGCCATGTGTCTGTGCAGTCCTACATACCCATTTCTGTGTGCAATATTTGCATGTGCTTTTCAGCGAGATAGGGTCAATTTCTCATCATTTTCACGATTCCAAAAGATCTGAGTATACACCAATTCTTATTTAGACATGATAAATCTTTCCCAATTGCTTTGCGACAATTTCTTTCACAATGTAATCGCATGACCAGAACTGAACTTTATCTTTAAATGCAAATTAACCAATAATTATCACATTTACATGTACCACATGTAAGCTTTAAAGCAAAAGTGTAATTGTATCATTACAAATTGGTAGACTTTATAACCGTCTTCATAGTACAGCGCTTATGTGCCATAAGTCTTTGTATTGCACATAATGATAATAATACCACACTTAAAAAGCCCGATGACCAAACAAGGTAAAATAATTGGGACAATTACAAGTAATGAGAAGCAAACAAAAGATTGTTCAACAAACAAAAAATATCCAAAGAAAGGACAATTTTGTAAATAAATTCTAAAGTTGTTATGCAATCTTTAAGAATTGTTGATCAATACAAACTGTATAACACTACAGTATAATTAAATTCTCACATTAAAAAAAAAGTCAAATTAACAAATAGCAAGTTCAACTGATTTTTGCTCATGAATCAAGTAGTACATCTGGGGCCTGTTGCACAAAACTTGCGTTTAATCACAACTCCTAAACATCAAACGCAAGTCCTTAATGCGCACTTTTGATTGGCTGAAAATAAAGTTGCGTTTGATTTTCCTGAGTTGCGTTCAAACGCAAGTTTTGTGCAATGGGCCCCTGATCTGACAGATGACAAATGAATATCACCTTTTTTCTGCTGTACATAGGACAATGAATACTTGCATATGTTATGCAAATTTAAAGGAAATATATTTTGCAGTTGCAAGGGTTTTCCTGATCTTTATACATCTTTATAAATTACTGACTTGGTATGGCCTAGACAGCCCTACTGCTACATGTACAAGTATATTAACTCTTTACTAGCCCTGGAATAAAACCTTGGACTGCCACACTATTGACAGTATATGATGCATACACATACACTGTACATGTGCCAAATGTTGACTGTGGCAGTCCACCGTTTGTTCCAATAGACGACCAAGGCCTGTAGAGAGTTAATGGAATGCATAAAAGCAAAAGTAACACTTAACACACTAAGCAATAAGCATTTTTAGTAAAACAATGATATATCACAATAGCAGACCTGTTATATAAAATGCCAATTAAATCTTATATAAAGCATAGTCAAATATAGCCGAGTAAAAAGCACACATTTTACACCGTACGAGCACGAAATTACAGGTGAAATTTTACAGACTGATGTATGTATACAAAATATAAGTACTTCCCAACATTTATGATAAGACATGAATACCTCTATTGTATTCATATCCATACAAATCATCTATGTGAAGAAGGTGTATATAGGCTTACAGCTGATATATAATTCATTTCCACTGATTATCTTTTGAGCAAAAAGAGTCTAAAAACTAGCTGAACATTCAGCAATCCCAACAATATTAACTCACTGTGAAGATCTCCACATGTCACACAACTTTGTCCACAACGGACATTTCCAAACTTTATCGAGTGTCCTTTCTTCCACATCTCATTTTTTTCTTTATTCATCATCTCATACGTTATTCAGCACTTAACAAAGCTGAGTATTAGCAAACATATATAAATTGCACTGTATCGACATTCAGTCACTCCTTTGAGTAGTACTAATTTTCTAAGATTATATAAAAGAAAAAAAAAGAAAAAATCACAAATTTCATTCTCAGATATGAATGGCAGTGTAATAGCAAAAGGCAGAACACTCTCAGAGAATTTAAAAGTGTATGGAAAACCACTTCCTTGGGTAATTTGACACACTTCCCTTGCTAGCATGTGTTACTGTAAAATCAGAAACTTAAGTGGGCAAGAAACTTTTGCAAAGTAGTACATGTATACATGTAGTTACATACATGTATTTGCATAAGTGTATCATATATGTGACCAGGTACCACAAACCCACCAAAAAAGAAATCGCCAGATATGAGTTTTCTAGGTAAGGTCTGATACTGAAAGAGGGGATTCTCTGCTTTAAAATGATATATAACTCATTAGCATTGGATGTTCCTAACCCACTGTACAAAGAGTAGAATGCCCAGTCCCACAGAATGTTACTTTTGAGAAATAAGGGTTTAAAGACTGCAGTTTATTGAAGCACTCTGACTTGCAAGATATTGTGCAAAGGTGACAAAAGGAGAATAAGAATTCAATAAAAATTTCTATGAAGAGATTATCATATTGTCCTAAAACTTGGCATACTAATCAAGCACATGATGCCCATCACAGTGGACAAGTAACAATATACATGTAAGAACCTACTCTGTTTTAAAGTGATGGGAGATCAAAACGAGACAAGTATTGAGGGTTGCAAAAAAGAAAACTAATAGGGCCAGAGAAGACAAACATAGGTCTACTAAAAACTGTTCCCCCCCCCCCCCAAAAAAAAAAAAAAATGGATTGTTTGGTGCCTCCAAATTTTTTTAATTACATATACTTTAAAAAAAAAGTATAGTCTTTCAGGAAATACCCCACACTAAAATTTGACCATGCTAACCAAAAAAGCCTTTATTGAGCTCTAACTGAAAATCACACAGTGCAACTTTTGGGTGGTTTTGTGGTATACCTTGTCACATATATGAAAAACAAATCTGACTCAATGCAATTCAGTTTTCAGTTTCTCTCACATCATAATCACATGACTCGTACCAAGAAGGTTGAAAGTGCTCGAATCTACTAAAACCTTTTTGAATAAATACATGTAGTCTGAAAAATCGCAATGCCTTTCCTGATTATCATGAAGATGTCCTGTTTAAAGCTCTCATGAATACATTGTTAAATATATTGGAACATGGTATGTACGAAGGTTTCACTAAGAGCACTCTTTAATCAAGAATGTATAGAATTTGAGAGCCCATGATATGTAATGTGATGCCTTATACTAACTATGGAGGCATAATAACATGTACTTTAGAGGCTAAAGCTTAAGATTCAGAGTGCATTCACCAGTACTGGCATCACATTTGGATATTAACATACATTGTGTCGATAGCTGCCGTTAACATCCATATGATTACATAATAGTTCTGGGGCTCATATATGTCATATAAATCACATGACATGCAAGAAGTCAACCCTGTTGAAAGTATTCACATAAGAAGTGTATTTAACTTGCCATATCGCCGTCACAATGTCATCAGCTCCACAGCCACACTCTACATGCCCTCTGCATAGTAGCCATGTATCCCATATGCCATGTCCTTGATGGGTAGCTCTGCCCGTCCTATCTCAGTAAATGTCTTAGCATCCAGCACTACCAGGAAGGGGGAACCCCCCTCGTTGAAGTTCAGCACAGATGATAATACGATACCTACATATAGAGGTACAGTATCATCTCTTAGCAACATTTTTATATAAATTTCAGATCTAGAATGCTATGAACTAGACATGGTACATTATATTAGCAAGATAAAAGATGCATAAAATTAAAGTGATTTGGTAACTTTGTAGAGGCTTGATAAAATCTTAGCTGCCTGGCCTTACATGCTATCAGTGTATGTAATATGGTGTAAAATGAAGCCCAGGGAAAAAAAAGCACTTCAAAATCATCATGTGCTTCACAAAAGTAAACACATGCCAGTGACCGGAAATGCCAGACTCATTTTACCCCATAGACTCAGTGTCAGACTAAAGCGTATGGCCATACACTTTCGTAAATGGGAGTGTTCAGTCATAGATATCTTAATAATAGCATTATATATTTGAAAACCTTTCTATGCCTGGCTATTTATTTATCCTTCTGAACATCATTATACAAGACAGATATCAAAATTCAACAATTTATTAAATCAAGCCTCCACAAAGTTACCGGATCCCTTTAAATCCATTTCCGTTTCAGACAGTACTAGAATATGCCGTTCATGAATGAGAACATTTGAAATGAAAAAAAGCATTAAAATGTTTTAATTTGCAACATGAAGTGGAATTTTTAATTATAATTTCAAAATACAAATTGGCATATTTTGGTGGCATATTGTAATTTTCATGAAACAAATTCATTTCATATTGATTTTTTTTTTTTTTTTTTTTTTTTTTTTAAATTGTAAGATTGAAAACAAGAATAATGATGCAAAGCCGATTCCTTCAGAGCTTTGGAAAATTCTGTACCTAGATGGTTAAAAGAAAAAGCATACAAAATGACAGCATCATAAGATACAACATGTAAAAACACAAAATACCTAAATAAGAAAGCATTCTTGACTTACCATCGTCCTCCTCCTGGCCCTCTGGAGCTCCGATGAAGACAGGCTCAGAAGGGAAACACCCATCCTCGTACCACAGTTTACTGGTTCCGGCCTCCATGTCCATCTTGGCAATCTACACCAACAAGGAATAAGACAATTATCTTAAGTTGCTTAGCCATTTACAGGGTACATTTCAAACAAACATGATTTTCACAGGTTGTCTAATACCCCTTCCAAACCAGTTTCCCCCCTGAACTTCCTTTGGTAACTTGGAAAAGTACAGGAGCACCTTTCACACCGACCTCACTTCCCCGGGGAAGTTGCCATTGGTTACGAATGCCAAGTTTGATAGGCCGGAAGTCACGTCAGATTCAGGGCGCATGTGTTTGTGTTTTTCCGTGGAGTTTTAAAATATAAGTTGACGTCGATGCAACGTTGCGGGATCTCTGTGACCGGCCGGAAGTGATAATTGACCACCGGGGAAGATCTCCGCCACCTTTCAAACCGACCACTTCCCTGCTGAAACTCTCTTTCCAGTTCTTCGGCTTTCCACTGTGAACTTTCCCCTTGTTCTTTTCAGACCGGACCTTTCCCCGCGAAAAGCTAAACTTACGCGGGGAAGTGCTTGGTTTGAAAGGGGTATAAAAGAGAGTATTCTACAATTCTGATACTGAAATTTCTGTTACGAGAGTCATAGCTTTTCAGACAAAATCATGTTTGAAGTCTTTTATATTTATTATAACTTTCATGACCAGTAAAGATCTTGTTACTTGTATTTGTACCATGATTTCAGCATAATACAATGGACTTAGTACAATATTAACTTTAACATCGCTTCCTCGGTTTGTATATCCCTGTTTCTTGCATGCACCATTTTTTTGTGTACAGCACGGATGAATGCTTTTCTGTATAACTGAATGGTGGCCAGCGCAGGGTGGGCTATTAGTGCATCATGCAATAAAGGTAGGCTCATTTTGGGGTACCATCCTTTTTTTTCCCTTCAATTATTTGTGCATTTCTTGCAAAGATTTTGTAGTATGACAATTAAGGAATAGAAAGAGTTTTGAAAACACTTTCAGATGGTGCCAAAATCTCTTACCGGTACCTCTAAAACCATCAATGATGTATATCCAATTCATGGTGAGATCTGTTTAATATAGAAGTTTAGTGTCACTTTTTAGTGAGGCTTTTGCATTAACTTTTGATTCAGACTGCCTTTCATGAATAAGAACAATTTAAATGTAAATAATCATTAAGGTCTCTAAAATGCAACGTGGTGTAAAATTCATATTCACTATTTTCGAGTACATAGTGGCAATTTTTTGTTGAATTTAGTAATTTTTTACTCAATATACATTTTTTATAATTTCAAATTATGTATATTGGTGTCAATTTGAGGAGGAAAAGCTGATTTATTTAGACCCTAAGCTAACTATGAACTGCTGTGCGTCATGATTTACCTCTCATGGAATAACAATACTTACCCTGTTATCATGTTCCCCGGAAGCTACAACACCATACACATACTGGTATGGTTTGCCACTGTACTTCTCATAGTTGATTCTTGGCAGCTCTAGGCCTGGTAGTGAAGATAAAAAAGAGATATAATAATAATAATAATAATAATATTTTGTTCTTGTATATCACAAATCACAGTATGATATAACGTCTCTATGCGCTTCCAAAGAACTTTGGATATGTGACCAGGCACCACAAAACCACCAAAAAGTCGCCAGTTATGGATTTTTAGTTAAGGTCTGATTCTGAAAGAGGAGATTCTCAGCTTTAAAATGATATATACATTTTTTTGTAACTCATTAGCATTGGATGTTCCTAACCCACTGTACAAAGAGTAGAATGTCCAGTCCCACAGAATGTTACCTCTGAGAAATAAGGGTTTAAAGTTTGTAGTCTATTGAAGCACTCTGACTTGCAAGGTGTTGTGCTAAGGTGACAAAAGGAGGATTAGAACTCAATAGAAATTTCTACGAAGGGATTATCAGGTTGTCCTAAAACTTGGCATACTAATTAGGGACATCCTGTTTATCATAGTGCACAAGTATCAATGCAAGAAATTACTCTGTTTTAAAGTTATGGGAGATCAAAATGAGACAAATATTCAGGGTCGGAAAAAGAAAAGTAATACAACAAAATCAACAGAAGACAAACGTAAGTCTAATAAAAAACTGCCAAAAATACCACTTTTAGCTTGTTTAGTGGCTCCAAATTTTTAGACGACTTAGAAAAAAGTATACTCTTTCAGGAAATACCCAAAACTAAAATTTGACCATGCCAACCAAAAACATATTGATTAAGCTCTAACTGAAAATCACACAGTGCGACTTTTTGGTGGTTTTGTGGTGCCTGGTCACATATTATTAACCCCGCTGTAGCTTCAGCAACGATAGGGCTCAGTGCTTTCAAGAAATAAATCCTACAAGGTACTTACTACACCTGAGTCGAGTGTGATAAATGTAGATTAATGCTTTGCTGGCGCAAGGATTTGAACCTGGTACCTTGTGGTTCACAGTCTGGAGACTTATCCACTAGACCACAACATCTCAACAAGAGAGATATAGCAAACAATGAAGGGTTTGAATGGAAGACTACACTTAAGCCTTGATAACACACAGGCAGTTAACCACTTAAGGAAAAGAAAGAAGAAAAAAACCCACCGTAAAATGAAATAACTGTAGTGCGCTTTTCATCTCTATATATTATAACTTACAGATCACAGACTACGTTTAGGGGCCTTTGTTGCATGCAGAGCTCTACTATTTTTCACCTTCATTTGCCATTCATTTAAACTTGAAATATATATATATATATATATATATATATATATATATATATATGGTGACACGACATTTGCTCCTGCGACGTTTGCTCCTCCGTCCATATCTCGAAAGGTCAAAGGTTAAGGTCAAGGTCATGATTTGGTTTTTTGTTCAGGACAATATGAAGATAAGGATTAGGGTTAGGGTTAGGGTTAGGGTTAGGTTTAGGTTTCGGATTAACATGGCAAAGTTAGACCGGAGCAATTGTCGCAGGAGCAAATGTCATGGAACCATATATATATATACAGTTAACTCTGCATAAGTCGACCTTCCATAAGTCGAATAATCGCCATAGTCGAAGCAATTTTTCAGAACAGAATAAGCAAAACATGTGTTTTTTACCTCTTCTAAGTCGAATTTCGCCTAAGTCGAACAGATTTCTGTGGTCCCAAGAGATTCGACTTAGGCAGAGTTACCTGTATATATTTCGCGAAATACAGCACCTTCTTTTTAGGCAGTCAAATGCGTCTTGTCTGACAAGGCTTTAACCCATTGACTGCTGGATTATCTCATATCCACTGGCTTATTACAGGGACCATCAGGTTCTCATAGACAATGGGTTATTAAAAGGACTTCAGTTGTTCCTGTGACACCAACATTGTCAAGTTGACAGTACTTAGTTCCCACGAGCATTATTCAAGTGTCAAAATAATGATTATGCTTTTATTTTTTTCCAACAACCTTCTTTCAACATAACAGGATCTTGTCATGGACATGTCATGATACACAACTTGGTACAGCATGAGTCCAGCCATTGAGGGGGCACTGGCATCACTGGGGGGCACCGGTCTTACTCGGAAAAGTCAATGCCACTTTATGAGGACACTGGTTAAGGGTCGGGTGACGGAAGGAGTCCTATCATCTTCTTTTCTTGTCCTTTTCCCTTTCCTCTTTCTCTCTTTTTCTTTCTTTTTTTCTTTTTTCTTTGCCATGGAGGGGGGAGGGCACAGGCACCCATTCCCCCCCCCCCCAGGTGCCCCCTGTAGCTATGCCACTAATGATATATGGGAAGGAGCCGCGGGGATGTTGTTAGGGTCGTACAACACACGCTCAGGTGACAATTGCTCTGTAGTAGTGTAGTAACTTTCCTACGCTAACCTAATTCCTAACTTCAACCCAGGACCAAACACTATACCTAACCCCAACCCAAACCCTAAACCTAACCTACAATCCAATATCAACCCTTACTCTAACCCTATACCTTTGAAAAAATTAAGCCAGAAGCAAATGTCGCCAGTAGCAAATGTAAGATCACCGAATGTTGGGTTACATGAAGGGTGATCCCACATATGTTCCAGCAACAACTGATCCAGGCTTTATTTCATTAAAGATACAGGGTAGGGGTAGGGTTACAATTAGGTTTTATGTTAGGTTTAGGGTTAAAGGGTACCAATCACCTAAATATATTTTGCTCTGTATGTCAAGGTTCCATGTTAGTATACTATATTAAAAATGTGGGCTTCAAATATTACTTCTATAAAGGATATTGCAAGTTAAATTACACTATCTACATGAATAAGCGTAAAAGCGACTCATGAGTACACTACTCCGGGCACCGGTATGCGCTCGCCAAGATAAGGGCTCGCGCACCACATGCGCACCTTCATGTTCTTTGAGGTTGATTCTGTACTTTCTAGCAGTACACAGATTATTTTTGAGGTGGTTGGTACACTTTAAAGTTAGTGTTGAGTCCAGCTGTCGGTATTTGCATGTGTCGCACAACCAACATGGCCACATACCTATGTCACCCAGGATGAACGGTTTGCAGAAGATGGTTCCTTCTGATTCCATGATTGCAGTGGTCTCGTTCTTGTGCATGGTGGACACTGTGTCACCTGGTTGAAAGCCCTTGAAAATAAGTCAGATAATAAATAGAATCGGGATATACACCATTAGCATCACTTTCACCAAGTGCATAGCCATGAGTTCGAAGGGGGCATGACCTCTTACTTGAATGGTAACAAAAAATGGACAAATCGCAGGACAAAAAGAGAGAAAGAAAGGGAAAGATTAAAGGCAGCAGGAAAAGAAAATAGGACCCCCTTTCACACTCTCTAATATATCAATGGCCTTGTTCTCTTGCATTTCATCTAACAAGTAGTTCTGGGTTGAGAGAAACACCTCTACTTTTGCCAATCAAAGAAACAAAAAGGCCAAAACAAACAACACCACAGCAAAATGAAAGCTTTGTCATTTTGAGAGGGGCACTGCAGTTAGTGTGCAGGGCATCACAGAAAAAAAGCTTTGTGGCCTCTGTATAATCTTAGGGCTGAGAAAAAAACACCTTGCCTACAAATCAGATACATACATCATTATCATTATCGTAAGTATTTAGCATCACCTGTGCCTGGAAGGGGGATCACTACAACAGTGTACAACCCTTGGGTCTCTCCTTCCCGTACAACTGAACACCATGCATTTAAATCTTGAATATTAATTACATGTACCTCAACATCGAGGGGTAGGAAGTATCTCTTGCAAAGGACCCCAGCATCTACCAACCCCTCTTCCTCCAGAGTCTTGAGATACAACCGCTTCATGATCTCGTTATCCTTATAGCTGCACATGTCGAGGACGATGTGGCCATCCTTCTCAAAGGCATTGATCTGATGAAAGAAGAACTGTGCTTCAGTGACGTACTTGGTCGCGACTGGGGTGCTGTCAGAGCGCCTCACCACGTGGAACCTAGTGGGTTTGTCTGGGCTGAAGTCCAGGACGTCAAGGAAGGAGTAGCCCAGGACCGCCAGGGATGCCAACTTAATCATGTTGATGTAGAGGGGTTGTTCCACTAGGACAAAGTAGTTGGGTGTCATGAAGAAGCTGTGGGAGTAGGAAGGGTAGGTGTCCGTGGTGGAGATGGTAAGAGCAATGGATGCTTGGCGGTAGATTGACTCATCATTACCTGAGAGAAGATGGGAAAAAAGGACTTTATTCATACAATATATAGACAATATAAACAATATAAATAGTATCAGGACCAAAATCCCCTAAACTATCATCCACGCCCTCCCCCAGCCAACTACCCCAAAGGACAATTACCCCCCCCCCCCCCCCCCATTAAGAAAACTAACCCACGGGCGGGGGGCTAATCAGTCCATATCCCGATAGTCACAAATAACATTTCTAAATTTTAAAGTCATCCATAAAAAATCTTAAGACATTACAATCCAAAGAAGAAGAAAATGTGAACTAATGGAAGAAGTTCATTCCAAAATAAGAACTCCTACCCATAATTCAAAGGATGAATCAAAGAAACCACAAATATATTTCAATTAATATAAATGTGTACCTTCATTTGGAGGAGGTAATTTGATGAGATTATAGGTGCTCCTTGCCCCAAAGTTGACCCCCAGGTTGTAGATGGTCCCATCTTGTGTCTGATGAGGGTGGGCAGTTCCAGTGAAGACAGATATGATCTTGGATATATCAATCTGTGAGAAAATAAAAAATATCATTTCAGATTATGAAAATAAACTTCTCAAACCCTTTGAGACATCGATGCTGTTAAGGGATGTTCATAATAACATACTCTTCTTCTGCTAATCAACGAAATATTAATCACTCTGAGATCAAGATGGGGGGGGGGGGGTTGGAATCCCTCCTCAGCTCCCTCAGGGGTCAAACATCATATACCTACCATTTCCTCTTTCTCCAGAGTGACAGGATCTACCTTCTGAATCATGGGAGTCTCGGTGATGGTGTAGAACTGGTCTCCGGACCTGACCCAGTTCACGTTGCAGTTGTCTGTGAACTGAAGGCGAGTGAGAAACGTGGACATGGCACGACTGAAGATGTTGAGGCAGGGATCAGGGAACCCTGCAGTTCCGAATTCGGTGTAGACAATGCGGTTTTCCTTCAGAGCAGCTTTATACGAGTTACTGTCCAGGTACCTGAGGGAAGACATAAGGAATATGAATATAGGCCAGTTGAATTCAAATTACAGCATATGCAACGTGAAGTTGGATCCAGGGATTAAGATTTTAAATGCCATACTACAAGTAACTATCTAACATCTTCTGCATTGACTGGATCCTTCCAAGTAAATGCAGCACTGGATCCATGGGTTAAGATTTTAAATGCCATACTACAAGTAACTATCTAACATCTTCTGCATTGACTGGATCCTTCCAAGTAAATGCAGTACTGGATCCATTCCATGGGTTAAGATTTTAAATGCCATACTACAAGTAACTATCTAACATCTTCTGTATTTACTGGATCCTTCCAAGTAAATGCAGCACTGGATCCAGGGGTTAAGATTTTAAATGCCATACTACAAGTAACTATCTAACATCTTCTGCATTGACTGGATTCGTCCAAGTAAATGCAGCACTGGATCCATGGGTTAAGATTTTAAATGCCATACTACAAGTAACTATCTAACATCTTCTGTATTGACTGGATCCTTCCAAGTAAATGCAGCACGAAGTTGGATCCAGGGGTTAAGATTTTAAATGCCATACTACAAGTAACTATCTAACATCTTCTGCATTGACTGGATCCTTCCAAGTAAATGCAGCACTGGATCCATGGGTTAAGATTTTAAATGCCATACTACAAGTAACTATCTAACATCTTCTGCATTGACTGGATCCTTCCAAGTAAATGCAGCACTGAATTTGCAGTATCATCTCAGAGCATTGCATAATCCATCTGATTACATCCCACTGGTCCTAACCAATGCTCAGTTTACATGTATGCTTCATTGGTCTTGTACTAATGATTCTTTACATACTATACCCTGCTTAATAGGGGTAACGAGGGATTCGAAACCTTACTGAAAACTTTAGCCAAAACCTATACCTTATCCTACATCTAACTCTGACCCTTACAGTAATACTATACATTTCACGTATGACCTATGATGGGTAAGACCAATGGGATTTCACAAACAAACTGACTTGCTATGGTACAGGCCTGTGAGTGGGGTTTCAAAAAAAGAGCAGAAAAAAAGCTGAAACTAGTTTGCCTATCTATTTACATGTCTTCCGCTTCTGCAAGTTTTCAGAACGAAAATATGCGGTTTCCATCCACTACGTACATTAATGCAGATTGAACGGCCGGCCACTGGCGGCCTGCCCGAGACATGCGGCGGCGCAGTCCACAGTTCTCCAGTATACGAATGCAAGCAGCATAAACTTCACTTCGCGCGTGAAGGCAAAACACATACAGTACATATATGGTACATTGTTTTCCATATTTGGTCACAAGAGAGCTAGACTCCACTTGCGCTAGCAGCCATTTAGCTAAACTACGTTTCCAGCCATTTACAATCACTGAAATAATGGTTGCCGATAAAATAATGGGAATAGCACATGAGAAAAAAGCGGAAATAGAGCACGGGAAAAAAGTGCAAATTGAAATCGGCAAGAATAGTTTTTAAAAAACGGATTTCCGTTATAAAGCGGAAATCTCACAGGCCTGATGGTAGGAGTCAGAGCCATTGTGGAAGGTGTATCGATGAACCCTACATGTGCATCTAACCGTGACCCTGACCATAACACTATATGTTTCGCATACGACCAATGGTTGGTCGGATCTTTGGTCGCTAGGACCAATGGGATTTCACAGTCGAACTGACCTGCTATGGTAGGAGACAGAGCCATTGTCAAAGGTGAATCGATGAAGAAGGGCCTGTCCATCAAAGAAGTGCTTATACTTAGATTCGCCAAACTCAAACCTCCCAGGACCTGTCCGCAAGAAACTGCCCTTCAGCCAACCTGGTATAGTTCCTATATTGTGAAAGCATAACAATATTCTACTTATTTCAAACCATAATTACTTCTTAAAATTTCTGACATCCATTTTTTTTTTCTCAAAAAAAGATGAAAAATACATAATCATCCAACAAACTGCAATAAATTATGATATGATTAAAATATGCCTACTACCGGTATTGGGATGCAATGCACATGCACATGGAAAGGAAAATGCCTTAATGTATATTGAAGGCCATTTTCAGATCACTAATTTGGATAGTATCTGGACATGAGATAATTGGGGGCGGCTCCAGGATTTTGTAACTGGGGGATTCGATATCCCCCCCCCCCTTCTGACAAGCAGAAATAAAATGGGTTACAAACCCTTTCAAGAAAAATCATCAGATTTTTGTGTTGTTGACTTACTCTTAACATTTTCTGTCAAGCAAGAAAAGGGGGTTCTGGCCCCCATGACGAGTACTCCCCCCCCCCCCCCCCCTCCCTTCCCCCATACATGTACACCCCTTTCAAACCATGCTGATTGAGGCCCAATGGGTGTCATGTCATGTCATCAAACCCATTGAAACACACATTTGCACTGAGCCTTGTGAGCCCATTCCGGGGGGGGGGGGGGGGCAGTATTTTTAATTATTGCCATGGACATACCTTTAACATTTGCCTGTACTCCATCAGGGTGTTCCTCAATGTGCATTTGGCAGTAGGCCTTGGTAGAAAGTCTGAAACAGACAAACAACAGGGATTCAGAGAGGGTTAAGTTCTCGTAATGGAAAAAATAATACATGTATTTGAGCTTCCTCATTCTTTTTATTCTGATGTGGAAGAATACCATATAAACAACGCCACATGAGAAAGTATTCCTGTTGAAATGCCGTCATATTCCAGTCCTAGAATAAGTCTTTTATAGGTCTACAAGTCTTTGGACAAAATTTTGAAGATAACTGTGTAGTGACTCCCATATAGCTATTTCTGTGACCAGAGTATTTCAGTGTATATTCAGCAAGATTGAGTCAATTCATTATCATTTTGAGGATTCTACCAAAAACAAAAATTACACAATGATAGTAAAAACTTGTACTACATGTTAAACCTTGCAAAATATCTTTTAGTTTCTTTCCCAATGTAAATTGCATGACCAAAACTCAAATTAAAATCTTTAAAGGAGACCGATCACCATTTTTTTTTTTAAACTTATGTTTGGAGTTAACTGTTCTATGCTGGTACCATATGCACTGCACTCGCATACAATGTGGCATGCATGGAAGTTGACTCTATTAATATCTGTCAGTGCATGTCTTGATGAAAATTCATTTTGTCCTCTTAAAGGGCAATTCCACAATTAGAGAGACATGACAAACAATTTCAAAATCAGTATTTCTTCCATATTTTAAGCCCAGGATGGTTGAAATTTGGATTAGATCTATATATGTCTAGATTGAATTGGGGAATCACTGGGGGAATCATTTTCTACCATTAATTTTATCCTTGCCTGACTCCTTCATGGAGAATCTGAAACTATACATACATTGACATATGTGGGACAACACAAAATATTATTGCATTAAATCTTGGTTTAGCATTATTTAAAATCTTATTTTTTTATGGAAAGGCTCTAAATCAATGAATTACATTATGACCTATATTTTCAGATGTTTAAAGAGCAGAAAATATCAGTAAAAAATGTGTTAAAACCTAATTTTTAAATGATTTTCCAAGGTAACGTTACTAGATCTATAAACGAAAATATACCATGTATACTAACCAGGGGCGGATCCAGGATTTTTTAAAAGAGGGGGCACAGAGCCGGAAAGTAGTCATGGATTGTATTTCCGAACAGATTGTATTACCGAATGTGTACAGTGAAGCGTCTAAAATGGGTTTTCATACGCGTGGGACTATGCGTATGAAAACCACACTATTGAAACAAAGGTTGTGTCTTTTTCCCATAGGTTTCACACGTTCGGAAATACAGTACCTTTTTCAAGGGACCAAAACGCCGTGTCGTTGGGAAAGGGGTTCACTCGGAAGGGAATATCATATTGAATCTACGTTATCTTTTAAAAATTCCATCAACTTCTTTTTCTGTAGGACTTTGAGCATTCATTAAATGTAAGTTTGACAGATACATGTATTCGTTTGATATTTTATTTGCTATCATTGATTTTCTGAAAAGTGTTCGGAAACTGGATCCACCACCATACACAATTAAGGGGGCAATTTTTTTTTCATTGTGTATGGTAGTGGATCCTATTACCGAACACTTTTCAGAAAATCAACCATATGATAGCAAATAAAATATCGAATGAATATCTGTCAAACTTACATAATGAATGCTAAAGTCCTAAAGAAAAAGAAGGTGGTGGAATTTGAAAAAGACAACGTAGATTTAATGCGATATTCCCTTCTGAGCGAACCCCTTCCTACGACGCAGCGTTTTGGTCCCTTAAAAAGGGTATCGTACTACCGAACGTGTGTCCCCTATGGGAAAAGACACACAACCTATCCCGATGGGGCCAACGGGGTGACAACTGGGGGTGACGAGAGAGAGCAGTTTATAAGATATTACTTATGATTTTTTGCTTTATTTTATGATCTTCTGCCCTGTGTTCTCTGTGCACAGGTGCATGTGTCAAATAGCATGTGGAGAACACACAAGTAGTCCCACGCTTAGGGGCTTAACTGTACGCGTTCGGTAATACAGTGCTGTTCGGTAATACAATCCATGACTATACTTAAAGTATGCCAGTTTGGTTTCAAAAGAGGGGGCACGGGCCGGTTTTCCGGCATTATCGTGGTTGAGGAAACCACCATTCACTCCATACAGAGGCGCTTCATTGCATTACATGCATTGGTTTCCTCTTTCCCCGTCCATAGACTCTGCTCTGCACTTTATTTTTGTGTGCTATATATCGAATGAGTGGTTTCCTCAACCAGGACATAGCCCTATGTAGATCCGCCACTGATACTTAGTTTAGTTACTTACCATCGTTTTTGAATGTCAAATAAAATTGAAAGTGTCAAACGATAAAATTTTCATACTGAAACAAAGATCAAAACTTGCAAAGCAACTGAAGAAATTTCATTTCATCTAACTTTGCTCATTATTTGTGTAATGTCCAATCAAAGATTCATGTTCCTTTTTTGTAACATAACTAACCGCAATTTGAGCCGCCGCTGTGGCTCTAAGCAAAGCCCGAATTATTCTATTTTCACACAAGAATTAGATCTACACTGTAACATACTATATATAGATCTAGTCAAGGATTGTAATTCCAAACAGATTGTAATGTATTACCGAACGTGTACAGTTAAGCGCCTAAAATGGGTTTTCATACGCGTGGGATTACGCGTATGAAAACCACACCAATTGAAACAAAGGTTGTGTCTTTTCCCATAGGTTTCACACGTTCGGAAATACAGTACCTTTTTCAAGGGACCAAAACGCCGCGTCGTTGGGAAGGGGTTCACTCGGAAGGGAATATCGTATTAAATCTACGTTGTCTTTTTAAAATTCCATCGACCAAGTCGACTTCTTTTTCTGTAGCCTAGTAGGACTTTGAGCAATCATTATGTTGTAAGTTTGACAGATATTCGTTTGATATTTAATTTTCTATCGTTGATTTTCTGAAAAGTGTTCGGACACTGGATCAACCACCATCATGACCATAGTCATGATAGTACCGTACTTAACATGCTTAACAAAGACAATGACAGATCTGGACATAGATCTAAGTCTCTACTGACCACACCACGTAATACTATAGTCTATAGTATAGACTTTATGTCTATAGTGGTCATACTGACGTATGATGGGGTGACCATATTTCGCGCACATTTTCCTTTTATCGTAGAGTACGAGACATTTAGATTACTACATGTCATGTTCCATACCTCAAAGGAATCGTAATTTACCACAGAATAAAATTTTATAGATCTAGAGGTAAAAAGTAATGTACTTACCTTTCTCCTACCGTGGCCATGACTATTTTTCACTACTTCGAATGTGTGTACGTAGCTGATGTATGATTTGTAGGCCTAATTAGCTGCTTATGTGCGCTATACGCCCACTTCACCGCCAATCGACTTCACAGGTAAAATTCAAGGCCTTTAGCTTCGGACCGGACAGATAAAATCTTTCACGACGATCGAGATGAGAAAAATAGTACGTAAACAAAATAAGCGCCTGGGGAAAATTAGTCTTTTCCAATGCGCTTTGGTGTATTTCTGATCGATCATAGTGCACATAGTTTGTGCTTTTCAGACGCCGCTACTATAACTTCCTCCAAATAAACAATTCTGTAACTCTCATTTCAACTCTCATAGACTTATTCTCCCAGTCATTGTATAAGCATGGGTCACAGTAAACCAAATGTCCAATAATAACAAGAGCAAGCAAACGACTATTAGGCCCTATATGGTGGTGGATCCAGTTTCCGAACACTTTTCAAAAAATCAACGATAGCAAATAAAATATCAAACGAATATCTGTCAAACTTACATAATGAATGCTCAAAGTCCTACAGAAAAAAAAAAGTTGATGGAATTTTAAAAAGACAATGTAGATTTAATACGATATTCCCTTCCGAGTGAACCCCTCGCCTCCTTCCCAACGACGCGGCGTTTTGGTCCCTTGAAAAGGGGACTGTATTTCCGAAACCTAGGGGAAAAAAGACACCACCTTTGTACTTTCAATAGTGTGTTCATACGTGTAATCCCACGCGTATGAAAACCCATTTTAGGCACTTAACTGCACACGTTCGGTAATACAATCTGTTCGGAAATACAATCCATGACTATATATCGGATATCCCTATACTGGTTTGTAAAAAAAAAAAAAATGATGACAGGCAGGAGCGGATCCAGGATTTTGTAAAAGAGGGGGCACAGAGCCGGAAAAGTACACAATTAAGGGAGAATTTTTTTTTTCATTGTGCACTTAAGGCATGCCAGTTGGGTTTCAAAAGAGGGGGCACGGGCCGGTTTACCCCTATGTATATGATCCGCCACTGATGACAGGTATGTAAAAAAACAAAAGGGCTGGGCAGGCTTAATTAAGAGCTCGCTCTAGCTTGCTATTTTGTTCGCGATATAAAATGAGAACAAGCAAAGCGAACGACTGCTTGAATTTGCAATGCCAATTGCTGTGAACTCCCGGTGTGAACTACTGTAGGCTTGTAGTTCATTATTTTTTTAAGTGTCATCATTGGGCCTACATTATCCATACGCCTGATTTATCAAAAGAGTACAAAGTATAGGCTATACCACTCACACATATGCGAGGTTATAGTTACTTCCTATAGCGAGAGTTCTGGCCTATAGGTACGTTTATCCAAAATAGGATACCCGGCCATGACGCGCCCCAATGCCCCCCTCCCAAATTTTCACTGGCGAATGTGCAATATTTGTTGGCGATAAGTTTTTTAGATTTGAGGACTTCTTTTGGACCCTTGAAATTACCGATATTTTTCTTGTTGCAAAAGAATGTATGGGTCGACAGAGTTAATATCCGAGGACCTGTTTTCCGGGGGGGGGGGGGAGTCAAATATAAGTCCAAAACCCTCCTACACAAGTTTTATCCATTGGTCAAAATCACACCCATTTTTTTGTTCGCACTTTTTCTCGAAAAATTTACCCATAAATAAGCTTAACCTCTAAAAATTACTAGCTAAAAATAACTAAATATTATTGATATTATCAATTGCAATTTATCCAGTGTGTGAAAACACTAAGTTATTTCTCCATGAGATCTCTCACTGTGGATAGGGCCTACATATACAGACATAAAGAATGATAACTTCCATATGTCTGTTTTTGCAAACTTCTCTTCGCTGTATTCATGCTCTTTGCATATGGGATGCATGTGAACTCCATAGTATCCTAGATATATATTATACCCCGTTCAGGATTAATAGACTACTAGCTTTAGTTTTGTTCATGATGTCCGGGCGGGCATGATGTTCATTTTTTTTCTTTCTGTCTGTCTCTTTCTTGATTTTTGTGCAATTAGAGGCTGCACAAAGTCCAGGCTAAGGATATGGAAAAGGGTGCCCTAAATGCGTTTTAACAAACTCAAAAAACTAATCCCTTTTCCCCATTTTTGGCCTATTTGACATCCAAAATGCGTCACGCGCGTCAGAGAAATAAAACTACGGTACGGTAGCCGGTAGGCTATATACCTTTCCTTTCCACCCCCTTTTGTTTTGTTTTGTTTTGTTTTGTTTTGTTTTGTTTTTGTTTTGTTTTTTGGTCGCGTGTGTGTAAAACAATATATTTGACCCCGGGCCTGTTAACTCTGTTTGAAACCATTATTTCAAAGCTCTATTTAAATTTTTTTCCTGGGGGTGGGGGGGGGGGGGGGGGGAAGCCGTGCACCTTGCCCGACTGAGAATCATCACAGACGGCTTGGAGGGCCGGTGCCAACCGGGCCCTTGATCGATCAAATATAATTGGATTAAATTGAAATTCAGTTCGTGAATTGCATGTTTAAAGTTCTAAATTGCAATACATTAGTGCTAAAATTAGTTTGGAAAAAACCGAAATCCGAAAATGCAAACCTGGGTTTCAGCGTGACGGGCGGGGACCGGTCGGGGAACCGTTTCGACTCAGGCCTAATCATAACGACCCCTTAATTTTTTTTTCAATACTTACTTTAGGGGCCAGGGCCGGATCCAGGATTTTGTATAAGAGGGGGCACACAAATGCAGGTTTGTCAGTTTTTGGAAAAGGGAGACCCGTATTTTTTGGGTCTCGCCAGCTCTCAAAAAGTCACTCAGCGGGGGGGGGGGGGGGGGGGGGGGGTCCAGTTCCCCTCCATATTTCTCTGACAAGCAAAAATTTAAAAAAAAAAGTTTTTGTTCTAAAAGGGGGCCACAATCGATAAAAAGGGGGCCGCAAATGCATACTTTTCTTTCAAAAGGGGGGGGGGCACAGGCCGGATGTGCCCCTCGCCACAGTTTAGGGCTTTAAGGCTTATGATACTCTCATTAATTTTACTCCCCATTCCTGCCTTTTCTCTTCGAAACTTGATGATTAGAAATATCAGTTTTGAAAATTCAATAAATTTCTCTGCTGAGATGCCCGGGGGGGGGGGGGGGGGTTATGTCTCTTTGTGGCCTGTATGGCATCTGCGTCCATGACTTTCTGAAAAGCACCCTAAACGAGGATTTAAGTCGAGAGGTTTTGACGGGGGGGTTGATACCCTATTCAGGGAAAATCCGCAAAAAATTTCTGATCTTTAGAGTCCTTCACATTGATTTTTTTTTTAGATCTTGCACAGTATTGTACACCCTATTCGAGGATTGGTCTTTTTTTCATGTTTTTGATACCCTAAACGAGATCCCGGGTTACCCGTCTGGTGGTGAAAATTTTTACTTGTGAATTCCGGCCAATGAGATGGGGTAACCTTGCTAGTCATAAGGACCGCTATCCATAACGTGAGACTAAATGAATAGCGGTCACGAATAGCGAACAGACCCCAATGAGACACACCCCACCCCTCCCCCCCCCCCCCCCCCCCCCCCCCCGGGCTGAGATGGAAACAGCCCCTCCAAAGAGCCTGGGCCTATACCCCCACTCACTCGTTTACTTTGAAAGTACAACAGAAAGTTGTTTTTTTTTTAGTTCAAATTTTCGTCCAGTCTTGTTTGGTTCGAAAATAGTAACAGCATGATGATTTTTTAAAAAAAATATCAGGTTCAGAAAAAAGTCATTCGTTGACTAGTTAAAAATGAAGCATAATGTTGATTTTGAAGGAAGAAAATGCTTTACACAGTAGGGGTGGGGGTACTGCTTCAAAATTGCCAGGACGGCAGACATCTCCCCGACATTTATCATGTTTCATGGTTAGGATAGTATAGGTCTAAATGATATCACTAGAGTTTAAATATTGCAAAAAGATCATGCAAGATTATTATCTCAATGAACCAAGAAAATAGTTTCCACCCAAAACCATAATGAACCTTGACACGAAATCATTATGTACCGCGCTGCGCATGCGCCAAACACATATAGTAGTGCGTGTACGACGTGTACGTGTAGGGAGATTCCCTGCATGCGCTATGCGCTATGCATGCTATTTAATTGCCTGTATACTGTGGCAGAATTGTTGCACTGACACTACACTACAGATTCTACTCCAGACAAGACATTCGACAATTTATGTTTAACCAGCGTGGCCCTGACGTTAGGATAAATTGAGGGGATACCTGTTGTAAGTAAATAGTTGTTTCTGTCATGAAGCCGTACGGTAGTTGTACATGTATTTATATTTATCGTGAGATGTGTGTTATATTATGATCGTGTTTTGGGAGATGGCATGTGCCGAAACCACTCATAGGCCGAAACCACTCATAGGCACTCACGGCCGGGGACCATCACTATAATCTGGAGCTGTGTCAATATCGGTCTGTCACGACCTCAAAGTTGAAGAGGTAAAAACACCAATATAATTGGCAAAATTTTGAGAAAATACTTGCTTCTACATTTTAGAATGATAAAATATCTAATTTCATGCCAGATCCTTTGATAGGATCTTTATCATCATGATCAATTGAAATTTTCAGGCTGTTTTTGGTTGGTGATCTTGCTCCTCAGTAGACCGAAAATTCTGTCTCTCATTCATTAGCCTCTTGTAATGCTCCTTTTTCAGGTAATTCAGGGTCCAAGTTATTATCCGTTTGAAAATCTTGCAGCCGTATTCAAACGGTTTCCACCGCGCAGGAATGAAGATAACATCGCACCTGTTCTAGTCTACGTACAAGGGAAAATTATTATGAAGGAAAAAATCAATGTGTGTGAGTGATTGATTAACTTTGTGAAAAATTGTAAAATCAGCTCAAATGCCAGTGAAATGTGTGCAGTCCTCTAACTACATATATAATTAAGGATATGTGAAAGTATGAGAGAAAATGGAACCCGTTTATACTATCCTAAAAAAGAGAAAATCGCGATCAATCGCTAGCGCAAGTCGCTCGGCTTCTTCGCTGCGCTGCAGTCACAAAACCAAGCACCAGCGCTTGGCGATTTCAGAGCGGGTTTCCAGCCCGTACGGTATTCTGTGATAGAGCGAGGTATGCCAACCGTAAGAGTTCTTTAGGGTTCGGTGGTACTCTATCCCGACATCAATGTTCAATCGTAAATATCTTGATATATAAATGACCGATCAGCTTATAAAACTCAGGCGATTCCTGTATGAGCTAAAGGTTTGCAATTATGATTACAGCATTAGCTGGAACAGTGATTTTTTTTTTTTCAATCCTGGGCAAAGTTAATCAATGCCTTTAATGAATTCATCACATTTTTCCCTTCATGATAATTTTCCCTTGTACATGTACGTAGACTAGAACGGTTGCGATGCAGCGATGTTATCTTCATTCCTGCGCAGTGGAAACCGTTTGAATACGGTTGCAAGATTTTCAAACGGATAATAACTTGGACCCTGAATTACCTGAACAAGGAGCATTACAAGGAATAAAACAGTCAAATTGGTAAGTGAACAGATTTGTGAATGTTTAGAGCCTAGGCCTAATCTAATCAATTTGTAAAACTATTTATAAAAAAGGGGTCTACAAGCCTTTTTACGACTACATGCCGACTGTTCGTCGGCTCTCAGGAAGTTTGCACAGCAGAGTGATAGGAGCGTTTCTGTCTCTAAGTGAATGGCCGACCCTGTCAAAATAATAAGAGGCTAATGAACGAGAGACAGAATTTTCGGTCTAGCTCCTCTGCTGCACACATATGTGCAAGATATCACACACTTGATATGGGAAGCAATTGCTCACGGTATTATGAAGGTACCGAGTGCGAGGTTATCTCCAATAACCTCCCATAAGTGAGAGTGGCCCTTTGCCTATGTGGGACTGTGTCCAACATTAACTGTTGCAGCAGTCAAAAACAGACAGCAAAATTACTCTAAGCAAGATTTAATTTTTTAGAATTTGCTAGATTACCTGATTCAGACTCTTTCAGAGACTCTTCAACTCTTACTGTGCCACAAATTTGGGGATTCAGAATTTAAAGTGAAATTTAAAATAATTATTTTCCTCTCATGTATGAATGATCTAGACTGGAATGAAAAAGGCCCCCTGATAGTGATACCACTCACGGAGCCATCACTATGTGGGGCTGGAACAGGGGCTGTGTCAATTTAGTGACGGTCACGACTAGCCTGAAAGGCTCTTTGAAGAGTAAAAAAAAAAAAAAAAGCTGATGCTACTCTTCACAGAGCCTGGTTTTTAATCTCGCTCTGTAATAGAGCAGCCATTTTAGAGTCTAAAAAACCTCTTGAAAATCATCTTTACCGTGAGCCAGCTTCTCTCATCTCCTCTTCACCATAGCTTTAGAATATTAAAACCTTATTTTTTACCCTAGAATTAAAAAAAATCGGGAAAAAAAAGTGAAATACTCATTTTAATGGTTTCCGGTAGGTTGAATGTTGTCCGAATGACACCCCGAAAAAGCCTTGACTGCGCTCGTAGACCCGGAAGTATCCCGCAATGTCATCGACCTACAGTCACTCACGCAATTTTCAGATTCACCATACGTTAGACCGCTACGAGCGTGCGGGCCTTACACGCAATTTGACCATGCGTCTTCAGCATGCATTTTAGGAGGTTCTTTAGACTCTAAAATTGCTGCTATATTGCAGAGCGAGATTAAAAAAACAGGCTCTGTGAAGAGTAGCGTCAGCTTTTTTTTTTTCACTCTTCAAAGAGCCTTCCAGGCTAGTCACGACCTCGTAGTTGAAGAGGTAAAAACACCAATATGATCAGCAAAATTTTGAGAAAATACTTCCTTCTACATTTTAGAATGATAGAATATCTAATTTCATGCCAGATTCTTCATTAGGATCTTTATCATCTTGATCAAGTGAAATTTTCACGCCATTTTTGGTCGGTGATCTTGCTCCTCTCCAGCCCACATACGTATGTGCAAGATATCACACACTTACTATGGGAGGCAATTGCTCACGGTATGAAGGTGCAGAGTGCGAGGTTATCTCCAATAACCTCGCGTAAGTGTGAATGCGCTGATATACAAAAGCTATTGAAGACTTTTCACCCATAAAAGCTTCTTCTTCTTCTTAGGAGTAGTTTGCTTCCTTCAAGCTTGAAGATTCTTGCAGAACTTTATGAGATAGTGTGTGTCTCAAGGGTAGGGTGCATGTGCCAATAATTTACAAGGTGCAAGTGAAAACTGCCTCGGAACTAGTTGCTGCTGCCTTTCGTCAGTTGAAGACGAAAGGCGTTGACTGAGGGGGCTGTCACAACATTATCTGGGAGGATGTTTCATGTCTTCACAGTTCTAGGGAAGAACAAGTTTTGGTGTTGTTGAGTCCTGGATTGTGGTATGAGGTATCCTTGACTGTGTACACCTCTTGATTTCTGGTAGATCTGGTGATTTGTATGGGACTAGGTGGTTGTGAATCTTGTATCTAACTTCACAAGACGAAGGTGTTCACGTCGTTGTTGGAGTGATGTCCATCCCAGCTCCTGCAGCATCGATGATACACTTGATGTGTTGCGGTATCGATTCAGTGTGTATCTGGCTGCCCTCCGTTGGATCATTTCCAGCTGGTTGGTCTTTTTGGCAGTTGATGGATCCCATACGTAAGAGGCGTATTCCACCAGTGGTCTAATCAGTGTTCTGTATGCTGTACCTTTGAGTTTGGGTGAGTTTACTCTTAGGTTTCTTTGTAGGAAGGCCAGGGTGTTGTTAGCATTTTGGCAGACATTGTTGACATGCTTGTTCCAATTCAGATCTGATGTTATAGTGATGCCAAGATACTTTGTGGCTTCAACAGGGGTCAGGATGGAGTTATTGAGCTTGTACTGGTGTACTATCCTGTTTCTCTTCCTGGTGACTGAGATGACTTCACACTTTTTGGTGTTCAGTTCCATCATCCACTTTCTGGTCTATTCACTGAGCTTGTTAAGATCTTCTTGCAGTTATTCAGCATCATCATCTGACTGTACAGTGATGTAGACAATGGCGTCATCAGCAAACAGCCAAACTTTTGACTTGAGTTGGTCAGGCAAGTCATTTATGAAGTACAGGAAGAGGCACAGGCCGAGGACAGAGTCCTGAGGCATGCCGGATTCTACGTCGACCTGTGTTGATCTACAACCATCCAGGAGTACCTGCTGCTTTCTGTTCTGCAGAAAGCTGGTGATCCATCGGTGGCTCCGTCCTTTCACCCCATAGTAGTCTAGTTTCTGTAGGAGTCGCTGGTGGCCTACTTTGTTGAATGCCTTGCTAAAGTCCAGTACTAGAATGTCTGTCTGTTTACCATCATGCAGGTTACATGTATTCATCAGGTTCACTCACCAGTCCCAACAGCTGTAACTCACATGACCTGTGTTGCCTGAATCCATGCTGTAGTGGGTACAGGATATCTTGGAGGTTTCCATGCATCATGATGTTGCTCGCTAGGATATGCTCGATCAGTTTACATGAGATGTATGTAAAGGAGATAGGCCTGTAGTTGTTTGGGTCAGCTCTGTCTCCCTTCTTAAAGACTGGTACTATGTTGGCATACATGTTGTATCTCCATTCAGCGGGAATCTCTCCAGAGTTGTAGGACTTCCTGAAGATGTCACACAGGCAGGGTGCTATGACAGATGAGAGCTCCTTGAGTATTCATAATCCCGTCAGGACCTGGGGCCTTCTTTGGTTTGAGATTGTCAGGCATTTTCTTGATAACAGCTGTTGTAATGGTGATATCCGGCATAGTTTTGTAAGGCGAGTTAGGAGGGAGCAGATTGGGTGGGACTGGAGTCACTTTCGTGAACACCGATTGGAATTGATGGTTGAGGGTATTAGCTTTCTCATTGGGGTCTGTTAACTTCCTTCCTTCTACGTTAAGATGAGAGATTCCTCCACTGTCACTCCTTTTATGCTTCATGAAGCTCCAAAATCTCTTCATGGCCACATACTCATTGTCATCGTCATCTCCTTCAAAGATCGACTCAAGATATTTCCAGTATTCCTTCCTGATCTCTGACTGGATGTTCTTTTTAAGACATCTATTGTGCTCTTCAAGATTATGGGGGATAAGTCCTGTGGTCTTCAAGAGACTTTTACATCTCTTAACAAGTCTACTTCTTTTCTTGATGAGCTTCCTGATTCTTGCAGTCACCCATGGTAAGTTGGTTTTGGGCTTCAGCATTGTCTGGGGAATGTGTGCCTCAATACCTTTCTGGATTCCAGCCTTGAATATGTCCCACCAGCGAACTATGGGACATATTCCAGCCTTGAATATGTCCCATCGTTTGCTAGTGGTGGCCTCATCATACTTTGATGATGTCTGATCAGCGACTCTTGACATGCTGGCCTGGAATGCTTCCCAGTCTGCTTTACTGTAGACAGGAGCTTTTCTGGGCATCTGTCGACTATGAGATGGTTGCATGTCTAGAAATAGGAGAGGGCAGTCATGATCCGAAATACCAGGAACCACACACACGTGAACAAGGGTGGGATTGTTGGTGAGGTACAGGTCACGATTCTGTCGTCTTGTAGGCTCCTCTACTAGTTGAACTAGTTGAACTAGTTGAACTAGTCTGTAGTCATCCAGCATCTCTCCAAACTTGTGATGCAAGGCATGGTGGCCACATTCTTTCACTCTTCGGTTCATCCAGTCCCATCCTGGGAGGTGGAAATCTCCCCCGATGACACAGAAGTGATTCATATTCAGTCTAGAGAGTGACTGCTGAAGCTCAGATAGGCTGGCTTCATCTCCTTCAGCTGGCTATCTTTACTACTCTTTCACAGCTAGGCCAGATAGACCAGGAGCCAGAGGAGGTCAACCTAGTGAAAAAATTGACTCTTTTTCATGTACATAGCAATGGTCCATGGTAGGCAGGCCACCACAGCACAAGAGGGCACTCTTTGTATTGGGCATACACATTGTACAAGCATTTTTGTACATTTTTTTCCTTTGAAAGATCATATTTTGCTGATTTTTTTCTATGATACCACCAGATACTATTAATCTGACTATGTTTTCTGAAAAAAGTAACTTGAAATCTGGTGGAAAATGTAGTGCATACCCCCATGCATCACTAATGATTTGATACATGTCTATTTACATATTGCAAGCAAAGGAATGCAGTTCTCCAGGAAATGGAGGAAGTCAACAAAGAAGAAGAAGAATGTCTTCTTCTAAGGGATAAGTTTTTTGTAGTTCATGTTGAAAGGTTTGACTTGTACCTTTACCTTTCTTTTTATTTTATTTTCCCCCATGTAGATAAACCGACTGCAATGGCTGACAAGATGGAAATGCAGAGACCCAAAAGTCTTGTTTGTCCACTTTGTCTCGATGCCTTCGAAAACCCTACACTTCTGAGATGTGGACACACTTTCTGCAAGAATTGCCTAGTGAAATACGATGGGAACGAGTTGGGTCTGGCTTATGTGGAGTGCCCAGTTTGTAGGAAACGTACCAGGCTAGGACAAGATCGGATCAATGGACTTCCATCAAACTTTTCAGTCAAAGGGCTTGAGGATGAGCTACAGGCAAAGGGAGATGCCACCACCTCTCATTTCTGTTCACTGCACAGTCAAATTTACAAAGACATTCTGTGTAAAGTGTGTGAGGAATTTATCTGTCTCACCTGTTTCTTTGATAAACATCAAGGCCACAAGATTAAGAAGAAGGAAGAGATAGAGGCAGACTTGAAGAAGAAAAGAGATGCTGTCATTGAAAAGAGCCAGACAAAAAAATCAGAAGTTGAAAAATCTATCACCAATGTTGAGCAATGCAGACATGATGTGTACACTCATCTTGACAATCTGGAGAGGGAAATCAGAGAGGCCTATTCTAAAAAGGTGATGGCCCTCCAGAAGAATGAGGAGGAATTGCTGAAAGAGGTAAATGATATTCGGAAACAATCAGGCAAGATATTTGGAAACTGCATTTCTCAAAAGAGACAGTCAATAGATAACATAAACGGATCTCTGACTGCTCTTACAGGTAATACAAATTCTGGCAAGTATTTGGACTCAGATACACTCAAAGCGCATCATATGCAGTACAGTGATCTGGAGAATTCCTTGCAGGATGTCTACAATGAGGAATATGTGGCAAGTGTCAAGCAAATGGCCGAGGATACACAGTTCCTTCCAACAGATGAGAACGCACTGGACCTTGGTCATATAGTGCCGCAAGTTGAGTCAACAGTTTCTACCATGTGTCAACTTGTGCAGGGATGCAGATATGAATCCTCTCCCACCATTGTGCAAAAATATGATTTATCTCAATCAATGTACGGAATGGCTGCACTGTCCCAGGACACTGTTGTGGTTGGATACGGATACTTGAGAAATGGTTCTGACTGCTTCTCTGTGTCTGGTGAGCAAAAACCACATCTGAAGAATAATGAACGTGTAGGACACGTGTTTGACATGGCATTTTTCACTGATAGCAGATCAGTCGTAAAACAAGACTGTGGGTGCTTTGTGTACAATGCGCAAGGGAGACGCAAGAAAGATTGTCAGTTTATGTGTAGGTCAAGTGGTAGAATCTGTTTGTGTAGTGACCAGTATGATAACTTCTATGCTGTTGGTGCAAGGCCAGAAATCAAAATCTTTCATGGTAGGAACCCTTGTGCAGATAAAGTTGTCCCTACTGGTAATGTCAAACCAAACAGGATCTCGGTTTTGAAGACAGGTGCCATGATCACCAGTAGTGGCAGTACCCGAGATTCCCTCAGCACTGTTAATGTGTATGACAGTGAAGGTCATGCTGGTAGCTCCATCACAGCAAGTCACAGTGGGGAATCCTTGTACGCTACTGTAGACAGTGAAGATGGTGTGTTTGTTGCAAAGGTGAAGGCTGAGTCAAAGTCATTCAGTTTAACCAGGTACACACTACAGGGAACCTCACTCAAGAAGTCTTGTGTGTTCAAGACTCTGCAACTCACATATAATTTGAATCATCGGCACATCTACCATGATAGCTACATGGTTAGCCTCACTCCAAAGTTGATTGCCTTTGCTTCTGGCATATATTTGTACTTCATGGAACTTACTATGAAGTAGTACATGTAATGAGTAACTTACTCAAATCAGCTGACACACAAATAAGATGATCAAACTTAACCTTAACAGGAAGGTAAAACAATCAAATAATCATGGTTAAATTAGTGCACTTGCAGTCAGTGATGCTGTGAAACCCTATAGGAACAAAGTCTTTTTCCTCTCTCTCTCTCTTTCTTTCTCTCTCTCAGATGTCTTTAAGGAAATATGTAATTACGAGGTTAAATAATGTATACTGATGAAAAATGTTAGGTATCCAGCATCAGTAAATATAAGTAGTATTGAGTAAAATTGGTAAGCCTTACATGGTCTCAGTTTTGAATCCAGGAGATTCAAACTTATGGTGCTGTAGCTCGCAACCCAAAATCCTGGTCTGGTCTGGCTCGTCGACTTCTTTGTGAAAAGTTGAGCTTTCTTTCTCTCTTGTACATGTAGACGACTAGATGTTGTATCTTTACCTTTTTCTTGCTACTGTTTATTTGTCTTCCAGTTCTTGTCTTTTGTACATAGTATACCTGTTAGTTGCTAGATAAAAAGTAGCAAGGTAAAGTTCTCAGCTACTGGGATTTTTCCCTCCTAAATTTAAAAGTGTATTGTATTGGAGTATTAGGATATTAGACTAGAATATATGATTTTGATTCCTAATGACTATAATTTACAGTTGTAGCTTATGTTATCTTTTGCATTTGTAACTCCTTTCGTCCCTTTGTACAAATGGACTTTTAGATACTCCTTTTCTTGCACAGTGTGATCCTTGCCACTAAGATGTGACCAGTGCAATTGTATGCTTATCAATCTATTAATAAATAAATTTTGGTAATGCATGTACTTCTCATCAAATTTAGAATTTCTGTGCTAATAGACCTGTTCGCAAATATATTCAAATTGTATGCATACTTTTAAAACAAAGGTTGTTCTAGAGGCTTGTCAGACATAGCAACAAATAATGTATACAAACTGGATTCCAAGTATTGTAGTTCATTCATTAATAACAGGTTAATGGAATACCTCGTCACTAGGTCCCCAGGAAAGAAACCTCCATAATAATATGAATAACTTTGTGAACTGGTCTATTGGCTATGTTCTTTTACAGTTTGAAGGGGGAAAAAGTCATGCTGACATTAGGGGGCGCCGATATTTGCTCCTGCGACATTTGCTCCACAGTCCATATCTCAAAGGTCAAAGGTTAAGGTCAAGGTCATGATTGTTTTCTGTATTGTTTTCGAAATGCCGAATAAATGATAAATATGTTTTTTGTTCAGGACAATGTGAAGATTAGGATTAGGCTTAGGATCAGGGTTAGGTTTAGGTTTAGGATTAGCATGGCAAAGTTAGACCAGAGCAATTGTCGCAGGAGCAAATGTCATACTCCCGACATTAGTGGTAAAGGTGTTCAAATAATTTGTGGATGTAGGAGAATGTTTCCTATAGACCTACTAGTACTCTATTTGCATTTCCCATAGTCCGAAAAGATTCTTTTATTTGTGTACTGAAGGTAGGGCCTATAGATGTCAGATTGGGTTTTGCCTGAGCAGCAGGGTCTGACCAAAATGTTTTCTTTCTTTTGTTTACTGAATGTATGTCAGATTGGGTTTATTTTTTTTATATTTTGATTTTTTTAATTTCTATTTATTTATTTTGTATTTTTTATTTTATTTTATTTATTTATTTATTCATTTATTTATTTATTTAGTTATTTATTTATTTATTTATTTATTATTTCTTTATTTTTATTTTATTTCTTTATTTCTTTATTTCTTTATTTCTTTATTTTTTTTTGGGGGGGGGAGTCCAAAAAAGATTCTTTCTTTTGGGTACTATGGTATGTCAGATTAAGTTCAATCTGCAGGGGGGGGGGGGTGCCCCATGCCACCTTTGGATCTGCCAGTTAATAATGGACGTTTTCATAATGAAGTAAATTGCTGTTTATATGGGGTAACTTCGCTAGTCATAAGGACCGCTATTCATAAGGACCGCTATCAATAACGCGAGACTAAGTGAATAGCAGTTTTGTATGAATAGCAGTCCTTCTAAATAGCGAGCAAACCATAGACAAATTACCTTGCTATTCATAAGGACCTCCATTTATAAAGACCACTATTCATAACTATTCATAAGGACCGCTTTTCATAACACGTGTTAAATGAATAGCTTTCTATGAATAGCGGTCCCTATGAATAGCGGTCCTTATGAATAGCGAGCGGACCCCATTTATATGTACGTTTATTTGTGAATACTGTAATCACACATTGTGAGTTCCATGTATTAAAAATGATACATGAATAATCAAGAGACATTTGTTTTAACATGTACATCATTCTTTGAAGTCAGGTGATCTCATAGTAGAGTCTTTGTATATAGTTTGAATTCACTTTAAAGTCCAATTTATTAACAGATTATAATTCATGCTAAGAAACTGAAAAATAAGTGGGTTTATTTAATATAATTTAGAGTGGGGCATTCCAGTATACCGACAGCCCACGTGCCACGAGAGTGAGACAGGCAATGCTGATCTCATGAACCCTCGGAGAAGTTATCAGAAGTCGGTCTCGTGGGCTGTTGGTCTTGCAGGCTGCAGCCATTTCTTTTAAATCATATTTCTTCTTTCTGAGATTAACCCCGGCATGCTAATAAACAAACACCTTTATATAGGGAGAAATATATAAAGACAGTGATAGAGAGAGAGATAGGGAGAGAGAGAGAGAGAGAGAGAGAGAGAGAGCGGTAATCTGGCATGATATCATTTATCTCACACTTTGAGTTTAAACAACAAGAAATATATTAAAAATGAATTGTAGCAGTAATTGGCAGTAATAGAAATTGACAGGTTGCGCTATTACTAAAACCAAAACCAACCAACCAACAACAACAACGAGAGGAATAGAGAGAGAGAGAGAGAGAGAGAGAGAGAGAGCGGGAGGAGAGTGATAGAGAGAAGTCGCCTCATACTGAGGACAACAATAATCTATTTGCTGTATTGTAAGCAAAACCTGGATACCATTCTAGTTGAAGTGAAAGTGAAGTTCTTACAAAATTATTCAAGTTGGGTGTGAGAGGGCGATATTCATATATCCATCTCGTGGACAGTGAGAACAGAAAGGTTTTTCTCTTGCTCTGCACACGTAGAAAAATTATGAAATCTCTATGGGTAATTTACTCAACAAAAAAAGTAAGTTCTCCCCTGACACTTACCAATATTGAAACACTTTATTTTGATAAAATTTGTTCAGTAAAAAAGTAAAGTATGCAGAATTTTCTTACCCACATTTTGATTTGTTGGTTGGTTATGTTGATTATGTGTTCGTAATGAAATTGTGTTTTTATTAGGCCATTCTTTGTAAAGTGATACTCTTTTGACAAAAATGAAGTTCATTCTTGCTGTCTTTGAATAGTATATTCTTGAAGAGTAATGTCTGAAGTTACATGGAGCACATTTTTTTTTTTTTTTTTTTAGACCCAATTAGACCCAACTGGCCTAATTCGCATACAATTAAATTGGCATAAATTACAGTAAAAACATCCCCTTTTCACCAAATAATAGTCATCTCTCACTATGAGATTTGATAGTTGTTACCACTATGTAGTGAAATCATACCCTTCCTAGGTCGTTTTGCAGGTAATTCAGATGAAGAAAAAGAAAATTTGTCTATACATTATGTCATGATTAACATGCATAATTAAGTAATTCTACGTGACCCTAAACATGAAAAGTTTATGCTATTTGAAAAATACAATTTGGATCATGTATATTTTTCCTGTCATAAGCTAACTTGTATGTGTCCTCCATCTCACCAAATATTATTCCAAATATGATTCCTGTTCTTTTAATAATGCCCAACCAACTTTGTCACACACGTGACCTGCCAGTGCCTATGGGCAAGTACTGGGTAAGTCATGTGTGCACTCTTTTTCGTCTATTATTGTTTGGTTTCTTGATCTAATAATTCTGTTTTCACTTTTTGTATTCCTCTTACTTAATCCTCTGAATTGATTGCGTAACCCTATACAATTATGATCAAATTGTAATTAGCTATCGTATACAGTATATAAAATGTAATTGGAAATGTGCTTCTAAAAACAGGTTATAAAACAAGCTGCAGATGAATATACTTTTATATCAGAATGAAAAATCTTTGAAATTTTTTGATTTGTTTACTTTGATTCTTTGGTCTGAACATTAATGAAATGATAATAGTAAATATTAATGATAATGATATCTTATAATAATAATAATTACAATAAGAATAATAAAAATAAGAATTAATAATAATAATATGTCTTGTTTACCCAGGGTAGCCTCATCAATAAATACTATTCTCCCAGATGGCCCTGCAAGCATAATTATTATTAACCTGGTTTTAGCACGACAACCGTAGCGCTCAGTGCATTCAAGAAATAAATCCTACAGGTACCCACTCTCAATAGCCAAATTCCCCGTTTTTTGTCACTCACGTTACTGAGAATGGCCCATATGGCAGTCGGTACTAGAAAAAAGTTGCACTACGCGTTTCATAATGCAATGCAGGGTATACATGTGTGTGTACTCAATTCAATTCATTTGCTCATATATAATAATTCAATTCCATTAAACTGCATTGAAAAAGCGTGATTTTTGTTGCAGTTTCATGAAAATAAATGAGGTGTATTTACATGAACTAGATATGAAAAGAACTGAGAAAAAGTAGACTTACATAAACCCTTCATTGCATAATGAAACAAAACGTGAAACTTTCTTTTTTGTACCGACTGCAATGAAAACTTCAATTTCGTTATATTTATATATATATATATATATATATATATATATGGAAGCCAGTGATGGGGGGGGGGGGGGGGGGGGGGGGGACGGGAGAAGGGGCAAATGCCCCCCTCCCCGCAAATATATATATATACAAATTTTAAGAGTGGGGGTGGGTCGATTTTTTTGTCCCATGGGCTTACTCACTAGAAAAAAAGAAGACAATTACATGTTAGAATATTAAATATAGGCTTTCTAGTGCTCTAAAATGCAGTGTCAACATTTCAAAAGCAACATTTTTCGCACATTAAAGGGAAATAAAACTTCAGATTGTGGATGTTTTTTTTGTTTTGTTTTTAATTAATTAATTTATTTATTATTTTATTTTTTGCCGAGAGAGGGCACAGTGTTCGTTACCTGATGATGCTGTAGACCCGCGGGACACAAACTTCGGACAGACTGGTCACCGCACAACATGCCCGCACAACATGCACGCTCAGCGTGAGCTCGATTTCGGCTTCGTGAAGTCCCAAATGTAATTACTTATTTTTTTTTCATTAAAAAAAAAATTATATGATGTAATTGCTTATCAAAAGTCCGACGGACGCGTTCGACGCACAAACTTTGTGTACGAGTGAATGGGGCTTAGACGCAATTCTGACTTTCCCCAAGGCCGCCAGGTGGCGTGTCCCTTTAATGAATATGTATAGGGTTTTTTAACGCTAAAAATAGGGCACCAGAAACAGGGGAGGGGGGGGGGGACAGATATTTCCCTCAATCAAGAGGGGTTCCCCCCCCCCTCGCAAGGCAATAATTTTCCAGTGTATCGATTAGCTTTCTAATTCCCCAAAATGCAAAGTTTCAACATTCAATAATCAGACAATCTAACTTTTCACCTCTGCAATAGAATTTCTCACTTGATTGCTACACTCCCTCATATATTAAAGGGGAAGTCACCCTGATATTTAGATTTTAAAAAGAAGAAAAATTAAATAAACAGATCAATTAAAGTAACTAATGATGGGTAGCCTTTCCTGCCAAAATGACCCTTAAAAATGGGTATGGGGTTGGAGGCTTCAGCCGCACATCCTCCCCCCCCCCCCCCCGAACCCGGTTCACTCTCGCATAGAAACCGCAAGGAATTCTCGGGTCTGACCCGGAACTTATTCGAGAGCTCCCAAATCTGAATGTAATCCAAGGTAACTGTTAACAGACGGTTGCCAGTTTACGGATGAAACATTTACCCTTTTCAGTTGAATGTATTTTCATTCGTTTTTACCTCCAATCACTACCTGAAAATAATTTGGATATGTATATTTGAAGAAAAAAATATGAATATATGTATATTCGAATATATATATATATATATATATATATATATATATATATGAACAGACATATGATGGAACGAAATGAAGCAGGTCACTTGGTGTATTTACAAGCTTTCGGCTCCTGGCTTTCTTCAAGTTTATTTGCTAGATCAAACAGAATGAAACAAATAATAATAATAAGCAACTTAACAAAACTAAATACAACAGAACAGAATTTGCTAGATCAAACAGAATGAAACAAATAATAATAATAAGCAGCTTAACAAAACTAAAGATAACAGAACAGAATTATCATAAAGCTGGCAAAATAAATCAACAGGAATATTATACACTCTTTAAAAAGTTGGGCAAAAAAATGCCCAATTTTTAACCAACACTGGGCAACATACTGTCCACACAACTTTTTGGTTAAAATTTGCCCAACTGATGTTGGGCAATCCATTTACTATGTTGTTAGGCAAATTAAATTGCCCATCAGTTGGTGACCCATTAGATTTTACCCAACTCTACAATTGCCCAACTGTTGGTTATATTCTCAGTTGGGTAATTATTGCCCAACCAATCTTGCCCAATAGGATTTCCCAACCCTCTATTTGTTGAGCTGTTTGGTAACAAATATCATGTGGTTGGGCAAATTCAGCTGCCCAATTTATTGTTTCCTTTTTCCTCCAACCTAGGTAAAAAAAAAATGAAATCTGCTTGTTACGTCCTTCTGGGTCTTAACCTAATCAATCCTAACCTATCCTATTTTAAGCTATCCTATCCTATCTTAACCTATCCTATCCTAGTCCTATCCTATCCAGTTAGTGCAAACTAGTGCAAGCTCTTATATACCCTTTATATTTTTTTATGAATTCGGTGACAGTTAGTAAATCGGGCCACCCCAAACCATACGCTACTAAAAATTCATGAATATTCATATAAGTGTTTTCCCCAATATTGGGTAAAAATATTTACCACAAGTTGGGCAAAAGCGAATTTCTAACCAACCATCAGTTACCCAACAAAATTTACCCAACTGGCAAAGGAAATGTGACAAAATTACACAACTACAGGGCAACAAGTACCCAACCCATAATTACCAAATACTGTTGGTAAATATATGCCCAATATTTAGGTAAAAAGTATTGACCAATATTGGTTACACCACTCGAGTGTCCAGTTGGTTAATAATAGCCCAGAATTGGGAATATTTTTAACCAACCAGCAGTTACCCAACTAAATTTACCCAACATTTTAAGAGTGTATGTATATTCAACAATTCAAATTAATTTTCTTTAATAGTAGTATCTTCTACAAAAAAATGAATTTCTAAGTTTCACACTAACCATACCTTAACCATAAAACCATTAAAACATGCCTAATTTTAAATCTACCATACATAGGCTTAAAACGTGGAATGAGCACAGGGTAGAAGCGCCGAGCGTGAATGGCTGACCCGAGTTGATGGCCAATCCGGGTCGAATTCTCGGGTTAACCTGGCATCAGAGAAATGGGACTGTCAAGCTTTTGAAACGTACTTCAGGGTGATTACTATTAAGGATACTTTTGATGAAATTGGAATACATTTGTGAAACTGACTATGTCCAAACATATTTTTCCTTGAGCTTCTGGATAATCGTCCGTAATGTTAACATCAGAGCCCCGTTTCATAAAACTTGTTATCAGTAAGAACAAGTTTCAATAATTGTTATAAGCTACTGAAATCCTTGAATCTGATTGGCCTAGAGCGAATTTGTCCTTGTCCTTGTGTTGTCTTGATGTATTGTCCTGTTATGTTTGGTCTCGTATCGTGTGTCGTTTTATATCTTGTTTATGCTCTCGTTTTATTAAATGATACTCTGATATTCAAGTTAGGGAACCTGAATTACAAGCTTTGCTTTCTAAGGTTTCCTCCACAATAATGCAGCTAGCATTTGTTTTAAAACCGAATTTATGTGCCAGATTTCATTCTTAATGGATTTTCTATGCTTATAATGATTTTTGTAAACTGAAAGTCTTTGTAAATTATTCACTGTTATTGTTGAAATAAATGAATTGAAATGAAATAGAAATGGGGCACTTGTTATTGATAATTAATTTTATTAAACGGAAACGGGGCCCTTGGCAGTTTTTTGCTTCAAATGCTTTCCCATGCTCATTACCGGAGGGTCACTAACTCTATATAAGGCAAAGTTAAGTGATTCCTATAGGTTTTCATCCGAATTTTTGTTAATATGAAGGAGATGGGGTTCCATGTTTATTTAATATCAATTTTTCCTGAACAAATAAAAATGCTATTGGGTCAAACTCCAGACAAATTTTCTTTGTTCAGTCTAATTCGTACATGGACTCCGGAGGTTCAAAACAAGGTGAAATTGCATTACATTATTGATTTTTGTTTTCTCGTTATCTGGATGTCCTCAGATTCTTATTCATTTCATTTCAGAACAAAAATCATCAAATAACCCCCCCCCCCCAAAAAAAAAAAAAAAAAAAAAAAAAAATCAATAAAAGGAAGGAGGAGGGGCGAGAATCTAGAAATTAATTTCATTTGGCCTAAATGAACTTATAATGCAACTATATGACAGGATTATCCAGTTTCATGCCAGTACCACTGAGATTCTTGTTGTCGCCCATTGTCTTCAAACACGAGGCAAGCGCTAAGTCAAAACGACATTTTCTACATCATCTTCATGTCATTTTACGTCTCCTGCAGGTCGATTTCTAATGTACTCGCCTGGTAAATGGTAACAAAACGTTACACAGGGCCCGTATAAATTGTGTGCCTGAGCTTTGCAAATTGGCTTAGATTTCGTTCAGTTCTAGCAACGAGGTGCACATTCAAACAACATATCTGAACAGCGCAGATTTTCAAACAATCGTGACAATAGGCCCATAGTATTCATAAATCTGAATTCGTTAATGATTAGTCTACTTTGATAGCATGAATAACCTGAGTGTTTTTAGCAGTGTATATCAGTAGGAATATTCGTCGCATAATTATCATTAGATGCTTATGGCCAGTTTACATGTGTTATGACGATACCATGCAACATGGGCTAGGCTGAGAGAAAAAAAAAATATATACGGAAAGAAAAGAGAGAGGGGGAGAGTGAGAGTGAGAGTGAGAGAGAGAGAGAGAGAGAGAGAGACAGACAGACAGGCAGAGATGGAGACAGAGATGGGGGGGGGGGGAGAAAGAGAGAACGGCGGGGGCAATATTGAAGCTTATTATTCATAACGTCTTGCAAGGTATATTGACTTCGTGATGATGATTTTTCTGTTTTTGACTTTCGCATTATACGCACCTTTTTACTAGATATATCTTAGGCTTATACTGTTATTGTAGTTTAGAGTTTATTCATGCAAAATCCCAATTCAAAGACACGTTCATAATTATGACAAAATTTGTGACCTGAGTCTTCAAGTTCTGATCCTGCCGGTGAGGGACGACGAACATCTCACATACTTCGACCAGATCGAGAGTCGTTCTGGCAATCTCTCCCTAGTTTTTGTGATTAGAGGCGAAGTAGGGTCCAGGCACTGGTCTAGACACTGAGGGGGCACCGGCATCATGGATGGAGGGGGGGGGGGGATCACCTGTCTAGATGAAAAACAATTACCAAGGTCATTGATTAAGGGAAGGGGTAGGGAAAGGGATCGTAAAGTCTTTAAACGTTCCCTTTTCTCCCTCTTTGCCCCTTTTCCCTTTTCGCTATTTAAATGTGAGGAGGGGGCAATTGCCCCCATGCCCCCGGTAGCTACTCTACTGCTTGTGGCCGTTGTTCTTCCGGAGTTCCGACTCATCCACATTTAGATTTTTTTTTAAATAGTGAGGTTGATTAGACGAGTTTCGTACTATCAAACTTGATGTATTATCGACTGTAAAAATCAGTAAAAAATATCCTTACCCTAAATTTAATTTCTTTATATAGCTTCACGTGTTTCATGCAGGTGTCTTAGTAGAGTGGAGAGACGAAGGTCGTAGGTTCGAGTTCCTGCACGTCACTGATATTTTCTGGCAAGGCATTAATCTACATTTGCCACTCTAAATCCAAGTGCAGTAAGCGAACCTCCTTAAAATGCACTGTGCGCTATTATTTGTTCCCATCGGTAAAGCCGGATGATAATTTCCAAAGAAAATAAGGAAGCGCATATGGACACTACATTTATGCGCTTTACGAAAAAGGAATGTTATCAGGCAGCCCCCCCCCCCCTCGATGCCCCTGGTAACGTATCTTTGAAAAGATGAATATCACGACTGTGTTATCAGTTCAATTTCAGTCCATTTCATAGGTAAATATTTTTCTTCTTCAAATTTTCCTTATTATCTTATAACTCTGAGAATCAAATCAAAGTGAACTTACAATGAATTTTGATTAAGTTCACATACTATGAAAAAAAAAAAAATGAATACGTTGTCAGTAATCATTGTTATCAGCTTACAGTCATGATGTGTGATTTCACAGTTTTTCACAGAGCCGTCTATACGTTTGACCAACTTGATTTAAGTTGGTTTATAATTCCTTTTTGTTGCATGCTTGCCTAATAAAGCAACATGCGGAATATTGTTACCTACTCGAGCCGAGTTGCCAAACTCTGTATATAGATGGCTCTGGTTTTCGATCTTTCGTTCGCCCTCTGTGTTGATGTCTCTTTGTATCAATGTATATTTCTATCGATCCAACCTTCCACCCCCCCCCCTCTCTCTCTCTCTCTCTCTTTCTCTCTCTCTCTCTCTCTCTCTCTCTACTCTTTCTATCTCTCTCTTTCCCTCTCATTCTCCCTTCCCCTTTCCCTCTTTTATCTACTTGATTTGGCACGCTCTCCCTCTTTCTTTCTCTCTCCCTATTCCCCCCTCTCTCTCCCTCCCTTTCTTTCTCCTCTCTATTTCTCTGCCTCCCCCCTCCATGCTCTCTCTCTATCCATCTCTCTCTCTTTCTCTGTCTTACTCTGTCGTTATGTGTCTTTTTATCTCTCCTTGTATATTTCTGTCTATCTGTATATGGATTACCCTTCCTCTCTCTTTTAGCTTCTAATTCCTGAGTATAAGGTTAAAACAATGGATTATCTCTAATTCTGTCCCATGATTAGATGAAAAATATTTTCCCCTCTGCAGCCCTTCATGTTTTACCACTTAAAAATCATATCCTTGTATCCCATGGACAAAGTTATAAAGGTGCCTTTTCAATCAAATTATTGGTATTTTATAGATATGTATTATGACAATTGAAATTTTAATTCTCTCCCTCGAGCAATGTATTTCTCCTAATGAGATATTGATACATAATATGCTTGCATTGGGTGAAGAATTATGTTTATAGTAACAAATTGATTCAATTATTTTTGGGGTTCATGTTAATTTTTCACAAATGAATTGTCACTTGAAACCATATCTTAACACAACGACGTTCATGATAAAATACGACTTGTGATGTGTATAGAATCAGCATTGAATATAACTTATTCTCATTATTTCATTTCATTTCATTTCATTTCATTTCATTTATTCAGTTCTGCATAGAAATACAGGTACATAGTGAGAAGCTGTGAACTAAAAAGAAGAAGAAGAAAAAAGTATACAAATGACATTCCCTTCCATCCCTCTCTTTCCCACCCTTTTCTTTCTTCCTCCCTCTCTACCTTTCCCCTTCTCTCTCTCTCTCTCTCTCTCTCTCTTTTACTCTCTCTGTCCCACCGCATCAATCACCAGAGGGAAGTGCGAATATGCATTTCGTATCATTTCAAAACAGCGCCAACGGGCTGAAAGGGAAAGTGTACTTGAATATAATAACCCGACAATAATGATTTCAACTCTCGAAACACATCGTCACCTCTGCGCACGACACTTGCATGACGTCAGGACCAAGAATCCACCAATCAAAGACGCGGTTGGTATGATAGTGCGCGGACATGCCTAAAGTAGCACACCGATCATGCCGTGTCAAACAACTTGCGCATTTCCATACACTTTTTCCTCTTTCCCATTGCCAAGTATATAACATTTTTATACACATCTATTTTGTTTTTAACCTACCCGTAATTTCCCCATCTTTATCCATCCCCTTTTAACGACATTATCGTCCAAAAGTCACTTGTAAATCAGGGGACTGTGGTTTTTCTTCGGAGGAGAGACGCGGCGCATGAGCACGGAGTAATCTTTTTATATACCTCCCGTAGCCGTGAATGAAATCGCTATCGGATTCGTTACCTGCTACGAGCGAAAACGTGTGCCGTCATTTTGATTCGTCGCCCAAGCCTAACCGAGCTAAAGTCAGATTTTCGCGAGGATTTTCGTCCACGGGAGCAAAGTTTTCTACACGACCATCGGCTTTCGTCGTTGTGTTTTTTTTCTTTTCTGGAGAAAGGAGAGTGAGGAAGAGAGAGCAGGAAGACAACAGAACGTGAAGCGAGTGTTTTAAGCTCCGTACATTACCCGAAGCTGGAAGGCTAGTCGAGTCGTTACGAGGCGGGCGAGATCAGGCGAGGATCAACATTAATCCGCGACTAGGTTTTCGTCCCTGTGACGGGACTCAGTCGGAGGGAGAGTGAGAGAGTGAGCGAGAGAGAGAGAGAGAGAAAGACAAAAAAAGTCGATAAGCCTTTCGTATACAACCCAGCCTAAAGACGAACAAAAAAAACATGAACACCATCCGCGCATTCGAAAGCTTCGTCGAAGCAAGCAACGCACGGAACACCCAGCCGAGTTCAGCGACATCGCATAACGACATCGCCCATGACACCCCCTGTGATCGAACTCCTCATTGCTCGACGATAGGACATCAGAGCACGCCAGACAGTGTCGGTAAATATACCTCGAATATCTCCTTTACTCTAACATTTTTTTCCCTCTCAAGGCGGTCGAATTTCCTCGCCATCTGTTTCAATCTCGAACGCGTCAGCTCCATTTTCGTATCAATCAATATATTGATTTCATATTTCAAATGATATGTACAATGTCACATTAATTTGTTGAACCTATCTAGTTTGATCTAGTGGAAGCAAGGTGTAATTGCATGATAGATTGACAATCTTCAGATTGTCCGATCTTACCCTTTTCTGTATATATTTTTGCTCCTCAATGTAATATCAATAGATGATTCTATCTATGATTACTTTCTCATTTATTTTCCTTTTGAATCATGATATGCATCTTTCTTTTCTTTTCTTTCTCTTGTCTCGAAAAAAATAAATATTTGAGGTCGATTTCTATCTCCTATTTCGATTGGCTTACTGCTGTCCAAAATGCTTTACCTGTGATTGGTTACAATTTTATAAGCGATGATTCATCAACAAAAATATTTAATCAATAACTCTTTTGACATCAACTATTACTGATAATTTTCCAATTTATCTTGACTTTATTTAAAGAGAAATATTTAAATAATCTATTATTTCTCATCTGTATTATGTGACATTAGTGCTATCAAATATGACATAATTTTGTTTTGTTTTGAGTAATCTGTCTCAAATACATAAAGTTACTAACTTGATTTTTTTTTTTTGGCCTTCCTCTCTTCGTCAACACATAAGACATAAGACACATAAAATGATATTTAGTATAATCTTTGTTATTTATCTGGATAAATTTTGCAGTATGAGTAAAGAATATAAGATAAAATGAATATTTATGAAAATTAAAACAAAAATTACCATTCCCATGTAAATAATGAAGAACAGAACTACAAATATTTGAAGCAACCTACCTTCATTAAAATAAATGGGACTTCGCTGACAGTATTTCTTTGTATTTTCTCCGTATATACTATTTAGATTTATATAGGCCTATAAATATTTTCCTTTAAAACAAACATTTAGATGCAATGAACTGATGAAAGAAATCAAAGAAGGGTCAAATTATGTGAAGTGCCGCTTTCTTCTAAATATAAATTCATAAATGTCAATGAGTGCTTAAGTTTTGATCACTCGGATATATCAGTAAACAGACTTTCAGAAATGAACTAACAATAATAGTAAGCCCTATATAAATTATGAAATTTAATCCATGAATGATTATTGAAAAAATGTATTAAAAAGTTTGCGTATGGTCAATAACGCGGTATTGTGGACTGATCTCGATGATATTTTTTTATATCTCTATATTTATTGCCGATTCAAATGAATTCTTTGGAAATAAGTGAAACATGAATTCATCGAATCTAAAATGACTTTTAATAATTTGCTTTTTAAGTGCACGCAAAACTCCTACTACTATTACTACTACTTTTATTACTGCTGCTCTTCCAAGTTCCTGTTTTGGTTCTAACTTACTATAAATGATAATAGCTGCAAGTAATATACTTCCCTCTTGTTACTATTGCTAAAACTATAGTGATTGGGATAGTCTTGTGATGCTATTACAAATGAACGGCAATATTTGAATAGTCTTGGGACCAACTTTCTTAACTACAGCTTTCAGTGGTTACGTTGTAAAATTCCAATAGGTTCGTATTTTATTCTACTCTTCAAATCGTTTTTGTAATTTACTCTACCACTAGCCATATATGTTACGTATAATTCAATCTGTTGGCAATCGGCATAAAGCGCTATTCATAATAAATTGTATCATCATGTAACACGTTTTTCAAGAATTTTTTTTCAATGAACATATCATTATAAATCGTTTGATGTTCTGTAAAGGGTTTAAAAGTAGGGATGTGCTTTTTCAGTGTTTGTTGGTGATGTTTCAGTGCATTCATTTTCTTATTCCGTTGACTACTGAATTCTCAAATTCCCATAGGCTTAATACAGAGATCACCCGGTTCCAGTAGACAACGGTTTAACTGCTTAAAGAACAAACTTGCAGAACTGACTAACTTAGAATGTATAGATACAAAATCCTTAACAAAACTAAAAATACATAAATATATATATATAAAAAATTTCTTTTGATAATAATTTACTCACCAAAAAGTCACAATTCCATAATCTCGAGCATGATTTTTCTCGCATCATTGGTGGATGTGCGTGCGCTTCGGGAGTATTATAGTCACAGCAATTTCTCTTTATACTGATTGAGAAATAATTTGATTTAGGCTTATTGGTATATAATTTAATCTCCGGAACAGATAATGATAAACAAAAATATCATAATGCACCGGTTCGTTACTTTTCACTCTCACTGTACTCTGCGGATATACCCCCGGAGGGGGAACAAATCGGATCTTGAAAAACCACTCTTTCACGCTTGTTCACTTCCGGAATTGCCCCCTCACACTCAACGGTACTTGACCAATATTATCGGTGATGATTCACGCGGCAAGTCGTTATTTAGCAAATTTTTTTTTTACCGATTGCTGATATTTTTGCTCTAAAGCTGAATATTCGTGCATGGTTGTTGCTGGTTAATTAAACTAAATACTCGTTGATGGTAATTGATTAAAGGAGACTATTATGGTGAGATATAAATGAATCCCTAGCAAAACAGAAGTATTTAAGATTTCCTTGATTATTCAAAATTAATGTAAGATTTCATAAATTATCACTATCAGATTTCCTACATTATTCTTAAAACTGTAGACATTTTAAAAATTGTTTCTTACGGTTTTTTTTTTTTTTTTTTTTTTTTTTTTTTTACTATACACTATTTAAAGAATACACAAACATCCTCCTATTATAGTTTTCCATTTAAAATAGATCTTGTATTTTCATCAAGCAAACAAGAATTAAACTTATCAATTTTATCATTGTTACCATTGCCGATAAGATACTATTTCCCTAAATATTTCTATAAATGAAAATTTTATATTGGTATTGTTCATAACCTCATTACTGTTACTATTATTAATAGTGGTAGCCAATATTTATTATATTACTATTCGTATCTATACTTTCAATATTCTTATATGCTACTATCCGTGCTATATATGTTTGACTTAACATAGATTACCCTTTCCTCTATTTCTGCAAAAAGAAGAATTTTTCTTCGTTCATTTTTTTTTTTTCTCAAGTACAATTTAACATCAACTTTGAAAAGGAAGTACAGGATTATAGGAAATGAAGAAGAAAATGATGACGAATAATTATAGAAGAAACCAGAAATACAATTAAAACATTTATGGAAGGATGGAAAGTATTAATGAAGTATATAAAGAAATATATTGGCAAATAATGTCAGCATAATTCTTGAGGTCTTACAAAAACTTATTTGCATTTACATTTTATTAAATATTATTTTATGTTCGATGTTGGACGTTATAATTTCGAGAACTTATTCCAAACTCCCACGGGCTTAGCTCAGAAGTGAATACAGGTTGAGCTTTAGAGGAACAAACATCTCGTTGATTGACAAAGAAATGAAGTTGTTCATTTTGACATTATCTTATTGCCCTAAAGTTCTAGAATAACGAACCGCGAGAAAATACGACTCGAGCAATTTGCATTGTGCTAACCGCTCTCTAAATAGCTCGAGGGGACAGCGTCCTAACGGATGGCTAGCCCGCTGGATCCCGGTATCGTCGCCGGGCGCGTTCGCAAGCCGCATGGAGCTGGTTGCGCGGAATTTCCATTCGCAATTTATGAGTCTCAAATCGAACATATTGGCGATGGAATGAAGCGAATGTTATCTGATTTTCCTATCGCCCTGAGTGCCCTACCCCCCTCTCGCTATGTTTTGATGGATGATATCCTGTCCCTGAAATTACCGTACATGTTAATCAATCAATATAAGCATATGTAGCATTTGCAAAGTAACATATTTCATAACGCCATTTTAAGAGAGAGAGAGAGAGAGAGAGAGAGAGAGAGAGAGAGAGAAAGAAAGAGAGAGAGAGAGAGAGAGAGAGAAAAAAAAAATACACGCCAGATTTAGAAATTAAAAATTCTTAAAGTTGTGCTTACTCACATACGAACTTTTTGTCAGCCTACCTTGTATTTTCAAATTTATAATATCCGTAAGTAGCATAAAATAAAATTTTTCTCACTTTGTCATACAAGATATTTTGTAAAAATGGTATGCACTTCTTGGTGCTTTTCCTGATTATTAAAATATAGTTGCTATTTATACAGCTGTAATATCACGTTTGTAATTAAAGGTACTTGATTAAAAATAAGAGGAAAGCACAAGTCAGAAAGAACATATATATTTGTAATACATGTTAAATAATTCTTATTTCAAAATTCTGGTATCTTTAAAATAAAAATTCTCTACGCTTTAACTTATAAGTTTTTCGTTTAGGGTTTTTTTTTTCCTGCATTTTCCTATAACTTTTCTTTATATCAAATTTAGAAAAATGTAAAATATGTGCATAAAATGAAAAAAAAATGGACGTTTTTCACCGTGCACTGAAAATTAACACACAAAAAAACAACAACACATAAATAGATTTATCAGTACTACTGTTAACATGCTTAGTATTGCATTTCCCCATTTTAAATAAAGACTAGACCGGTTTTTATATAAATGTTGAAAACTACACATGAATACAGACATGTTAGGCAATGAATACAAAAAATAAATAAATAAATAAATAAATAAATAAAAAATAGTCAGAATAATGTAAATTAATGAATTACCATTAAGTTAAAAATATCGTGAAGTTCATTGATTTTGCGATGACGTGTGAATATATTTTCTATTTTTCTAATGCTTCCCTTCATTTTATAATCCTCTGAAGACATTAATCTTAGAGGTATCGTGGTCTAGTCACCGGACTGTGGATCACATGTTTCGCGGTTCGAGTCCCGCCGCGGCACTAACCTCCTTTGCAAGACATTAATCTACATTGCCACTCTTAACCAGTCTGAGATAATGGAGACCTATGAGGATTGCCGAAAGTCAATATGACTAATATTGCCATTGCCCCACATGTGAAAGGTGCAAAATGGGAGGAATGCTCCCTAAGAAGTGGAAATGATGCACCCTTGTGTGTGGGCTTGAAATACATTGACCAGGGGTAATAATATTAGATAACATTGTAAAAAAAAAAAAAAAAAAAAAAACACATTGAACACGATAAAAACTACTTTCGAAAAATAAACTCAAGGGCAATTTCAAAGGCCTATTGTACTGCCGATAGAAATCAGGTTCGGATTACGTAATACGCCATTGTAATGTTCGCACATTTCTAATGGTGATAGACAGGGCTATTGAAATTGCCTTCAGTTGATTTTTCGAAAATAGTTTTTATCGTGTTTTTGAAGTATTCGCATAATGCGCTATATCAATGTAATATATTATAATATTATTATCATATAATTTTGTGGAACTAATTCTACATTAGTAGTTTTGATGAATGATATATCAGAAAATAAACGAGTGAATATTACAACCCCCTCTAACTTCCACTTTACCCGACGTTGTATAAAGCACTGAGATAAAATGTATTCGGTGAAATTGCATTATAGGCTTACTTACAAAACCAAAAGAAATTATTAGTAATTCAAAATAAAATCTCTTGAGTGACTGAATTTTTGTTTCACGTTATCACTGTAAAACAGGGTCGGATCCAGGATTTTGTTTTTGTTTTTTTAAAGGGGGGGGGGGTGGCACCATTCCGAATAAGTACGCAATTAAGGGGATCTCTTTGTTGTTGTACATGCCAATTCGTATTTTTTTGTTGTTTGGGGGGGGGGGGGGGAGGCACGGGTCGGTTGTACCCACACTTTGAAAATAGTAAGTAAGCATGTATATAACGAAAACAATATTGCCATGTAGGGGCGTTCACCTCAAAAGTTAATGTTTGGTCATAAATGACGCTTCCCGATATAATAGGCACTTAAAATTTTGATTAATATTCAAACAAAACAAATGAATCAAATAAAGACCTTTTTTTCTCCATTTTCGCAAAAATGATCAAGATTGCTAATTATTCATTTTAACTTTTATGATCACAACAATTTTGGATATGATTTTTAATGATAAATGCCCTAATTTTTGTGGGGCCAAACTATTATGCAAAACTGTCCTCACGTTGAGCACATTTTTTTAACCCAATATTATTTTTCTTAAAGTGTAACGCAAAAAGCTTACAGACTATCATTATTTTTCAAAACACGAAAACAAAAGAAAAAAGAATCGTGGTTCGTCTTTAGGAACTCTTCAAATAGATGATAGCGACCTCGAATATTGAAAAAAACAACAACAATAACCACAAACAAAAATAAAAACAAACTCATAGGCCAAACTTAAAAGCAGCAAAATCATGAAATTAATTTTCTAATCTTTCTTATATATTCAACCGTAAGGTAGGCGTAACTTTGCCTTGTTTATAAATTTATATGAGACATTTCTCTATGAATAATTTCTTATTATAAAATGCGAGAATCGTGATGACATTCAGGAGTATTATCATTGAGATCGAATTCAGTAGAACCATGATAAGTTTGTTCTACAAATCTGTTTGGTCCTGGCGCTATTAAATGCGCGGGAAGTATGCGATTTATCTCCCACACAAAATGCAAAGGTGCTGATTTGTTATCGACAGATATAGGAGAAAGCAGAAGCAGTGTAAATCCAAAATAAGCAATAAAAAAACTCAAATTTAAGAGTATTATTTGCAAAGAATGTGTTGATAATTGTATCACATTTTTATTCAGGGCCCCGTTTCATAAAACTTGTTATCAAATACAATAATTGTTATAAGCTACTGAAATCCTTGAATCTGATAGGCTGAGAGCAAATTTGTCATAGAAATGGGGCAGTTGTTACTGATAAGAAGTTTTATTATACAGGGCCCAGGAATGTGATGAATACTCAGCGTAGTAATGGAATGAAAGCAAAACTGACCAGATTAGAAAGCCAGTCAGAAAAAAAGAAATAAAATTCCATGTATTCTTTATGTAAGTGAAATAGACAAATTGGTTCTATACGGTAGGCCGAATATTATATTCAAATTGCTTCAATTTTCTGCAACGCTTTCACTTTTCCTCTCCTTGTCAATAATATCAAGAATCCTGTATTTTTAATTTAAAAAAAAATCACCAAACCAAAAAACAAAACGAAATAAAGCAAAAAAGAACGACGTCAAATGGCAATAAACTAAAAAAATAAAAAAGAAAAAGAAAAAAAGAAAAGTTTGTGTGATTTTTTCTTCTCCAAAAATATAATCTACAATAATGAGATTAATCTTCGTTTCTTTTAATAATCATTGCTTTGCTTTGTTCTCTGCTATACATGACTTGTACTAAATTCATTCGGATAACTATCATTGTGAAGACATTTTGTTTCCTGTAACTTAATCCATAATTACAATCTACCGCCTGAAATAATAGATTTGCCATGATAAGATATAATAGTAAAGACATTTCAGGAAACTGCTAAAGGGATTATGCACCTAGCAAGGGTCGGGAAAGCCATTTTAAAAAACTTAATCATAGATAGACACAAATGTATCACCTATAATGTGACCTTGCCGCTGTCATCTATTCTTTTTTATCGTTTGTCTCACCTCATATTCTGTCAGTCATGAATATCTCGAAATCCTTTTTTTTTTTTTTTTGCATTCTATATCTCTTTACGACAAATGTGACAAATGTGAGCACTCAGAAATAACATTGGATGATAAAAAGCGCCGTTTTTATCCCCATGTCATAACCGATGACAAAAGGAGGTGTATGCTTTCAAGGATAGTTCGTTCCCAAAGGCTGAGCATGCGTTGCCAATTTAAAGATGGGCAAGCATACAGACTACTTTTACTTCCGTCAAAAAGCTTGCCTGTGTTGAAATATAAGTGGTTATGCATTTTTTTTCCTCAGTGTATATTCGTGACCTCACGGTGAACTGTGATCAACACGAGTCGAGAATATCCTCTTCTTTCCTCAGAAAACTAGCGAGATAGATAGCGATGTGTGGAAATATTTATTAATGATTTGTGTCCTTTTCTCTTGACATAGCGTGAGTACTGGAAAAGGAGTCAGCGAGAGAGGGGAAAGGGCAAAAGCGGCAGAATTGGGTATTTACTAATTAGCGCTTACATCCTGTGTAAGCTGCATAATCACTACATACAAGCTTGAGGGATTTTCGCAGTGTGCTACCCCGACGAACTTGGGGTAACAAGCTTACTCCATCCCGCCGTGCTAACCTATATTCCCAAAAGCATACGATGTGTGTACTTAAACGTACAATGTGACTTGTAGAAGAATTGTCTATTTTTATATACCATTAATCCCCTAAAAGTGATGTCATTGTATTTTGTGCTCAATTGCATAAGTGTACAAGTAAACTTAAGAATAATTATAATGTTGTTATATAATATTCACCTGTAAATGTAGTTAAAATCCTTGAAAATATGTCACTTTTATATAATGTTGTACGCCGCCCGGCAGTGCCACCATGTTTATTCTTACTCATGCTTTACAATACAGTGTATATTAGTAAATTTTAAAGGGAAATATTTTACTGACAAAGTATAAAAAATAATGAGGATTTTTTTTTCTATTGAAATGAATCCGAAGATAACATTTGTGAATTTAATTCTAGCTACGTTGCACGATATAGCATGAATTTTTATAACTTATTAATAAAATTGTACTGTTTCAAAATTAACGGGTCATCGAAGGGACGTAAATGAAAGAAAAAAATATTTGATTGGTTATAGTAAGTACAAAACAGGAAAAATTATATCAAAGATATGTTCTGACTGGTCATAATTCATAAATGATAGACAAATACTCGAAATACCCTCTCATATGTCAAGGAAAACAAATGCCCCAAAAAGAAGAAAGAAAGCAAAATGAATGTGATAAAGAAGGACCGTTAATGATAATTGTAAATTTTTTCCAAATATAGCTCATCAAAGAAAATTGAGGAAGGGAACGTAAATACACAAAAGCGTCATCTCAAATATTTTTCTTGACTTCTTCAAGCTCACTCAGCTCAGCCACTCAGCGAGCGAGTTCCCCGAAGTCTAGGCAACGTAAATAACTGATCTCTAAATCGATATTTTCTATTTGTGAGTTATGCTCAGACGATGAAGGACTTCTGCCTTGGTTGTCTGACTGCTGATTATTCATCGCTTCTCAGTTTACACTCTCAGAAGAATAAAAAAGAGAGAGACATAGATGGAGAAGGGGAGGGGGGGGGGGCGATTTTTTTTCTTCCACTAACGCACTCAATAACTGGGGCCGACGTGTATTGTACATTGCGATCTCCCCCAAAAATAAATAATTAAGATGATGACGAAAAGGAAAACAAACTCCGACTTAATAGTTGAGAAAGAAAGTGACGAAATAGACCCTTGATTAGAGAGACAGGGAGACATAGACGTTTTACACTGCCATGATTGTGATGTCTGAAATATAATAATAATCAGGATGACCCCTTACCAACATACTCACACACACATACACACGCACACACACGCACAAACACCACCACCACCACCACCAGTGGCGGATCCAGGGGGGGGGGCAATCCCGGCCCGTGCCCCCCCTTTTGAGGGAAAAACAATGCAATGTGCCCCTATTAGCGATTGTGCCCCCCTTTTCGAGCAGAAAAACCTTTTTTTTTTTTTTTTTTTTTTGCTTGTCAGAGAATTATGGAGGGGAACTGGACCCCATAACCCCCCCCCCCCCCCCACTGAGCGACTTTTGGAGGGCTGGTGAAAATTTTTTTTTTTGCTCGCCACCCCCCCCCCCCCCCCCCCCCCCCCCCACTGACGACTTTTGGAGGGCTGGCGAGAGACCAAAAAAATATGGGTCTCCCTCCAAGCAGTTTCTCAAAGTTGACAATCCTGCATTTGTGTGCCCCCCCCCCCTTATACGAAATCCTGGATCCGCCCCTGACCACCACCACCACCACACAACAAAATAATATCAAAATTCCGAATTCAGAGTTGAAGAAGAAAGGAGTAAAATTGGAGAGAGAGAGAGAGAGAGAGGGGGGGGGGTGTATATATTGTGACATCTCCGTCAATGATTGATGATGACGAAAAAAAAAGATATTCATAGAATTTTAGGGTTGACAAAGAGAGAGAGGGAGAAAAAAGAAAGAAAGAAAGAGAGGCCGACAGAGAGAAACAGAAAATAATTGGAGAAGAAGACGAAGAAGGAGAAGCAAAATTAAAAGAGAAAAAAGTGAGAAGGAGAGAGACAGTAAACAAAAAAATAAAATCACACAAAGCAAGGTGGTGACCCTTTTTGTCACATATGCACCACCTTTAGTTTAAAAAAAAAAAAAAAAAAAAAAAGAATGGCAGTGTGACCCATAAGAAATGAGAGAAATGTAATGCGGAGGGATATCGGAGCTGGCACAAATTAGCGAGCGTACTTTACGGCAGATTACTACGGACCGGATCAGGGATCAAACGTAAATTCCCTCTACTCCTCCTTCATCATCTTTCTCCTTTAGGTAAGGGGTTTTCTCTTTCTTCAATATTTTTATCGCAACCCCCAGATGACCTAAATTGGATGGGGAAGGAATGGGGATGGGGAAAGAGTGAAACGTGACAGGAGAAGGAGGAGAGGAGAGAGAGAGAGAGAGAGAGAGAGAGAGAGAGAGAGAGAGAGAGAGGCGGTGGTAACCAAACAAAGTTTGTATCTACAATTCCAGATTAGATGAAAGAAATGAAATATTAAAGGCAATGACAAAACCGATATTTGAAGAAATAATAATTAACATATATCAAAGCAACTGTTACAAAATAGATAAATGATTTTTTAAAGAAAGTGTAGAAAGAAGCAAGTGCCAACAGAGTTAACAAAATACTAAAAGTCAATGTAAAATGTAGTCCTATTGCAAGAGAGAAAGGAAAAGAAAAAAAATGTAGTCCTATTACAAGAGAGAAAGGAAAGAAGAAAAAAAGTATAGGCTTAAATAAAGAAGGGGGATAGGAAGAACAGAGAGAGAGAGAGAGAGAGAGAGAGAGAGGGAGAGAAGGGATGACGAGAACGAAACCTTTTAGAATTTCTTTCCTCCCCTCTCGTCGATCTCGAATCTCCATGTGTCATCACCAAAGGGTCACCTTTTACACCTGTGCTCCCCGGCGACAAACGATGGGGCATGTTGTGCTCCGATGGGAATACTTGAAATAAAAAGTGCACCGTTACCTTTATACCAACGGTATACACAACCCTATACCCCTCCCTCTCACAATGCATCTATTTCCAATTTACTTTTCCTTTCCTTAGTACATGAATTTGAGTTCTGGGCCCCGTTGCATAAAACTTACCATTGATGGTAACTTTGCCATCAATAGTAACTTCCATTTAAACCTTGAATTTGATTGGCTGTTGAGCAATTTTACTATGGTAGTTACCATTGATGGCAGAGTTACCATTAAGGTAAGTTTTATGCAACGGGGCCCTGGTGACGGTACTGCATTTTGAGAACAAATCTGGCAAAAAAGAAAAAAAGTTTTTTTTTTTTTTTTTTTTTTGCACAAATGAGTTTAATGTAAATTAAGTTTAACTTTCAGTACACTTGCAGAAATTTACACAAGCAAAAAAGTACCAACACAAACTCACAAAAATCTTTACACGTATCTCTACGCTTCAACGGCGACGATGACGACACTACGACTCCTGCTGACTCTGCTGACCACTGCTATTGTCGCTAATACTTACCATGACTACTACTACTACTACTACTACTGCTATTTCTACCTACCTACTACTACTACTACTACTACTACTACTAGTACTACTAGCTACTACAAGTACTATTTCTCCTTCTACTACTATTTCTACCTACTACAACTACTACTACTAGCTACTACAACTACTATTTATACTTCTACTACTATTTCTACCTACTACTACTACTACTACTACTACTAGCTACTACAACTACTATTTCTACTTCTAATACTATTTCTACCTACTACTACTACTACTACTACTACTACTACTACTACTACTACTACTACTATTATTACTACCATACTACTACTACTACTACTACTACTACTACTACTACTACTACTACTACTACTATTACTACTACTACTACTATAACTACTATACTACTACTACTACTACTACTACTACTACTACTATAACTACTATACTACTACTACTACTACTACTACTACTACTACTACTACTATTACTACTACTACTACTACTACTACTACTACTACTACTACTACTACTACTACTACTAGGACCTCAATTTTAAAACGCTATTTTCATAATCTTTTCTCCCCCCTTTTCTTTAAACTGGCAACGCACGTATTCTTCTTCGTGCACTAATCATGCTAATGCTTATTTTTCTTTTAAAACTTGCGTCAAAAGACATATTATTTTCTTTTTGATTCATTTTTTTCATTTTCCTTGTTAAAAAAAAAAACCCTCTTGATTTGCAGAAAAAGAAAGTGTTTTGAAATTCATTAATTTTTTTCGGTGATGTTTTTCTGCAAATTATAGCGTACCTAAAAGGACACCAATGATATTCTAGTCTGTCGTTGAAAACGACAGCGTAATAATCATGTATATGTAATCATTAGATGTCTCGAGTGTCTTAATACTAGAAAAATCGGCCACGTTGGTGTCTTGTTCTAATAAGAACAGAATGAATCTTGATTTTATTTGGACTCAATCACATGAAAGAAGACAATAAATAATACACCCTGAGGAAGAAATGGGCTGCATCGAAGTTTCTATGCTCGAAGTGTATCTGTAATGGGGATAGAGTCAAACAAACAAACAAACAAACAAACAAACTCTCGTTTCCTTTGTCTGACAGATAAAAACTGCGTCAACGACGACAATATCGATATCGACGAAGATGACGACAGCAAGAAGAGAAGACAGCGTCGACAACGCACTCATTTTACCAGTCAGCAGTTACAAGAGTTGGAAGCAAATTTTGCCAGGAATCGCTACCCGGACATGTCTACAAGGGAAGAGATCGCTGCCTGGACTAACCTCACAGAACCTCGTGTTAGGGTAAGTCAGTCTGTTTGTTTGTTTATCTGTTTGTTTGAATATCTATTATGTTGGTAAACAGGGAAAAGATGTCAGCTTTGATTAACCTCACAGCACCTAGTTAGGTTTTGATGTATGTCTCTCTGGTGATTTTATTTTTCTATCATTGTCAATTTGCATTTCTGTAAAAAAAAATGATTGATTTTCTGTAATTCTGTTTGTTTTATTGTCTGTCTATATATGTCTGTATAATTATGTCTGCTGGACTACACTTTATTTGTTTGCATTTCTCTGTTCTGCTTGCTCTCCATTTGTAAGTGTACATTTATTCAGTTTTTCTCTACCTTTATTTCTTTATCTATATCTAAACAAAACACACGTGGGGAAAGTATGGAAGATGCTTTAATTCTTAAGCAAAAAACTCCCAAACAAACAAAACAAAAACAGATGGAAACAAATCAACTCAAAACAAATGAAAACGATAGGAAAAAACGTTGAGGTGATAATGTGATAATACACACCGCTTGGACATTTTTCAGATTAACTTTTTGGTTCCTTCCACCGGGGGAAAAATACAAAGAAAATGAAATTGTTTGCCCTTTGTCCTTTGTAGTTCACTCTAATCTTAGGAACCTGCATGAAAATTTAAACGGACAGGTGCAATGCGTTATTTGCCATTACTTCTAAATAACTCACACTTTCCGTCAACTAGTCGATGGAAATGACACCTAATGCAAACAAAAAGCTATATTTTCCTCATAAAAGTGCTCTTCAAAATGCCATTTCGCTTATTTTCTTCGATCACCTCTTCTCGGATACGATCTTATTATCACTCTTTTTTTTTTCTACATCACATCATAATATTTCCCCAATAAATACGAGCAATAATCTCTCCCTTTATGGTGCATTTCTATTTACTGATAGGTACTTCATGACTAGGCCAATATTCCAAAATGATACTTTCACAGTCAGGCAGTTTTATTGGAATTTCGTTTGTTATAAATACAGGCCTCTTTTTTTTATCTACAATAAAATTCAAAATGAATACACACATGCAGAATGAAATTTTAAAAAGTAAAGAAGTGGGCTAATGCAATGCTAAAGATAACATATGAGAGAGATGTCATAGCCGTATACTCTCATTTCTCTTGCATATATAATTATTATTTTTTTGTCAATAAGAAACTGACAAATGCCAACTTAAATCAACGTTATTTTCTACTCATTTTTTAATAAACACGATAAAAACTACTTTCGAAAAATAAACTCAAGGGCAATTTCAAAGGCCTATTGTACTGCCCACAGAAATCAGGTTCGGATTACGTAATACGCCATTGTAATGTTCGCACATTTCTAAAGGTGACAGACAGGGCTATTGAAATTGATTTTTCGAAAATAGTTTTTATCGTGTTAATAGAATAATGACCAAGTGGTTTTAACATCAACTGATCATAAGTGGAATCTATTGGTGTATTTACAGTCACCCTCCCCCTGTCCCCTGCAACCCAAATGCAAGTTGATTCCTGTTGATGTGCAGGGATGCTTACAACTTATATTTTGTTATTCAAACATCTAGATATATTTCATAAATTTTTAAAATCATTTTCTCAAACATGCTAAGCTCCACCCTAAAAAAAAAAAAAAAAATGCCTCAGATTTCATTCCTGCTGTGTTAGAAATGCTGTAGCATCACCAGGGAAAGAATGGTAATGAGGAGGTATTGTTTGAAAGCATGCAATTCCATTGTGAGCATATGCTGAGTTGGGGGAAGTTACATTCCACTGTCTATTGTAAAATGTTAGTGTAGCTGACTGATGCTTGACAGATGATGTCATTGCAGGAATGAGATCTGGAGCTTTTTTTAGGTTGGAGCTTAGGAGGTTGGGGAAAATATTTCAAAAATCATTAAAAAAAAAAATGAAACATAGATGTTTGAATAACAGAATATTAGTTGTATGCACCCCTGCGCATCAACAGCAATAAATTTGCATTTGGTTTGTGTTTGGGTTGCAGGGGCCTTTTAAAGAGAATATTTAAAATTTTCAAAATCGCTATTTTTGCATCTTCGGTGACAATGACCTTGAACGAGGATGGTAATCTGAGCCAAGTTTTCTTCGCCTACCTAAGGAAGTGGATACACACGTAGCTTTATCCAGAGAGGAAGCCGCAGCTTGCTGTCGGAAAATACGTGATTCAATTGTGTTCTTAGGTATCAAGCCGTCAAGGTATCGTGGAAATTGCAAGGTCAATGTGAGATATTTTGTTCGACCCGTGTTTAGGAAAAGGAGCATTGTCATAGTAAAGAGATACACAGTTACAAAAAGACATATTAGCATGCAGATTGCAACGTCAACAAGTATAGGAGGTCAGTGGAGTGATGTAAAGTACAATAAACCGCAAAAACTATTGGTATAAAACGTGATGAAAAGAAAGAAAATTCTGCTTCACTTTTTATCTTTATAGGCCTAATCAAAAACATGGAAAATGTATAAAATAACACCATGCACGTAAAGAAACGCCTTTGTCGCCTTAAGGAAGATGAGTGGTTACATGTATGTACATTGAATGCCCTTTCGAAAGGGAAGACATGACATTTACTGAGACACAATTCAGAGAGAAATCTTAACGACTAATGACTAGCTGCAAGAGAGAGAAAAAGTTAATATTTGAAAAAGAAATAAAGCAGGACATAAAGGTTGATTGGACATCGTATATTCCGTCTATGAAAATTAACTTTTTAGTGAAGTATCAGCGACACTTTCATGGTGGAGAAACTGAATTGTAGGTTTAGTTTTCAGGGTTACACCATGTAATTCTTTCAAGGAATAAGAGCCCTGAAAAATTAACTTGTCTAAATTCGTCGGAAGAAAGTTATTTTTTAACAGATTCGATAAATTTGATATCTAGGTTCCCTGAAAGGGTAAATTAAAGTGGGTTTACGCACACTTATAAAAAATCTCATAGGAAATGAAAGATATATATATGTAATGTAATTTCCGTACCTCGGAAAATTAAGGCAAATAACTTAGTTTAGAAAAATAATTTGGTTTTCAGTACAATGATATTTAGTACATAATCTTATTTCCATCTTTTAAAAAGAAAAAAAAAAATCTATATCTGCTTTGGAAATTTCCCACCCCGAGCCACGCCCCGTTCATTCACCTGTTCATTTAACATGCTCTGTCTCTCTGTCTCTCTGTCTTTCTCTCTCTATCTTGCTCTCTATTTCTTCATCTAATTCTACCTCTCCTTTCCCTCAATGCCTCTTCTCTTTCTTTAACACACGCACACACGCAATAAATACACAAAAAGTATATATATAATATCCTTACATAAAAACTGCTTTCATATCTTTTTGATTGATTGTCTCATGCATTTGAGGCCTTCGTGGAATCGCTGCGATTGATACGGTTATTTTGAATGATAAATACTTGGGATTACCGTTAAAAAGCAAACATAATAGCGTCTCCAATCGATCAATCACGTAATGACAGACCAGGTTGTCAAACCAGATCAGAGACATGATAAGTTGTCATTCTCTTCCTTTCTTAAGATTTATCTTGCCAAGCAATTTTCTCTTTACCAATCGTTTTTTTTTTATTTCACTTTTTTTTCTTTTGCATGATTCAACCCCAGCGCGGGATGGACAGTCACTGCTCAGAGAGCTTTAGTTAAATCTCCGAAAAAATATTGAATAAGGGAAAAGGGTATAAGTATGTTTTTAAAAGATATTTTACTCTAACGTAAGGTTTTATCTAAGCCATCACTTTCAGACTCTGAAACAGAGTCTTTTTGGATTCATCCCAGAAAGAATACCATGATACCACCTTCCTTTTTTAAAAACATTTTTATAAATCGCAATTTTGAAAGGTGTGTAATTCGTGGTCATTTATTAAAGTGTACCAGAAGTGTATTTGTGTATTTGGTGATAAGTTTATGATTAGTTTAATAAAGATAGTATACTTAATCTACAAATAATACTGAAAGATCGATGAGAAAACATATATATATATATATATATATATATATATATATATATATATATATATATATATATACATATATTATATATGTATAATTTGTTTTTCTTCTAAAGAGATATTTTGAAAGATGTTTGTAACAAACCACCGAAATTTTCTAGTAGGATATTTTGGTAGGTATGTTCTCGTTTGATTATTCACTCGCAATTTATGACCATGCAGGGGAGTGCTAGATTACAATATTTCCCAAGTATTTCTAAGTATTATTTGTTCCCCCTGAAAGCCACCCGCATTTAGATTACAAAATCAAGATTCAAGATCCAAAATACCAGGGGCCTCGAATGACTATATTTTATTTAGGGGTTGGGCGGGGGGAGGGGGGGGGGGGAGCTGTCGGACTAATTTGCCCTTGAGGTAGCTTACAATTTTCCAATACCCCCCCCCCCCCAATGTCATCAATTCGAGGTGTACGTCCCATAGGACACTCAATAATACCAGAAAATATTGGGGATTGGTAGTTAATCCCCTGCTCCCCCCCCCCCCCCCCCCCCATTCGAAGTGCCTTGTGTCTAGACTGGAATATACTTTTATCATGTCACTTATACGTCAAACCCAAAGACGTTTGATTTACATTTTATACTAAACCGATAACGAAATAAATAATGATGTATTAATATTTTTTAGATATATGCATCTATTACTAATAGCTGAGCACCAAAATTATGCAAACAAATAATTATCAGCAACGACAAAAAATTATTTGTTGATTTTAAAGTAAAAATCTAAATTCTTTTACTTGACAACCAAAATAAGTAACAACAGCAGGAATAGAAATGATAATAATAATTATTAAAAAAAAACACAATAAAAACAATCCAAATGGGAAAAAAAATGTAGAAATAAACTCTGTTTCGTCACACTCTTTTACTTACAAAATAAATGAACATCAACTGCACTGTGTTTCTCCTATATCAGTCAGAACAAAAACAAACATAAATGTCTGAACAATATCAATACACAGTGAATCTCAAAAGAGTGGGGATATCTGTTATTGTGAATGCATAGCTGTACATGTTTTGATGAGTGCAGTTTCATGGAAACCAAACATTGGTCGATATTTCCCCATACATGCTTCAGTTCAGTTTCCCCTATTCCTATCTCGTAAATCAACGGATGGGTCATACCATACGGCTAATGGTCCTCCTATATTAATTCCCTTCCAAATTAGACATACGTGTGTTGCATCTTACCATCCGTTCATTATGGAACAGCATTTTTTTGTTGTCGTATACTGCATGAATGTATAGGGCTAAGATGCAAAAATTATGTTTTGTCCAAACATTTCTAAGGGAGAGAAGGCAATCAGATTCTTAGACGAATATATAACACTACAAAAACCACGGTGTCAATTCAACACCATCTTCTTATCAAAATATTGGGCTACATCAGAAAAGTGTTAAAACAACACCAGTTTGATATTGGGCTACACCAGACAAGTGTTAAAACAACACCAGTTTGAGTCGCAACTGGTGTTGTTTTAACACTTATCTGGTGTAGCTCAATGTAGATACCGAGATGGTGTTGAATTAACACCCTGGTTTCTGTAGTGAAATATATGCTGTACCCTGGGCTGTATTATGACCAGACCTGCAACACTGTCGGATAAAAAACGACGGCCTCACATTACGAAGGAGAATCAGAAATGCATTCTATTGAAAGGGGGTAAAATACAAAAATATAAGTCTAACGTGTGGAATGGGGGTTCTTAATTTAAAATTTCAGGTTCATCACGTGAAAGTGCTTATGTATAATATACCTATACTTATTAGTTACCGATCACTTTAAAGTACCGTAGCCAAGTGGTTTAAACACTTGACTGGATATGTTAACGTCGTGGGTTCGAACCCTAACACTGCACTAGGGTACCAGTAGGAAGGGAGTACTTAAATGCTTTGAACACCGAATTCGGTAGCCTAGCTATAGAGCCGCGGTAATAATTATTTGAGTTCCCTGAACACCTTGCGTGGTGCATTATACTTGATATAAGCGCTATAAAAAACATCCAATATTATTATTATTATCATTGTTATCATCATTTTATCATGTGTCCATCATAACTCTGAATTGAATTGACAAGAGAATATGTTTTTCTGGCAATTCATTACTTAAAAAACTCCTATTTTTGATCCATAATGTGTTTGGTTGGTTATCATGTTAGACCCTTTTCTTACTTTGACGTTAACCAACTACAACGTCCCCCCCCCCCCTTCCCCCTTTAATACTTCATTGTACTGATTCATCAGCGCTAAGGTTTTTCAGGCTCTCAAAACTTCGACAAATTGCATCGTTTTGATTTTAAGAATAACTAGTGGAATGACCGCTTCTAATCATTACATGCCTTATTAACTTTTTAGAAGAATGACATCAAACTACTTTTCACAGAATGTTTTCGCACCATAAACACACTATACGATGGTTTCGGAAATAGATGCTATTATCAATTTACAATGTGATTAAACAACTAATCCCACTGGTAGGGGCATTGGAATTAAAGTATTTGCCGCGGGATTTGGTAACAAACTGTTGACTACGAAAACCACAAATGTAATCATGTAAACAATTGAAACCTGAAGCGGATGAACCCGGTGAAGTGTTGTTTTATTGCATTAATTAATTTCTATTTACGCAAAATTTCTGTTTATTTCGCATCATTTAGTAGAAGTACACCTTTTTTGAAATATGCCCTCGCTTGAACTTTTGAATGCAAGGTAACGTGAGAGGTGTGTTATTATTATCATTGATATTTTTTTCTGCAAATTAATAAAAGAGACACTTTACCGCTACAATGGTATTGATTAAAAAACTATAGTTTATTTAATTTACTTATTTATCTGTTTATCATCTTTGTTTATTTATTAGTTTACTTATATTTCATTATTCACCATTATTTGTTTGTTCATATTTCATTATTCAAAATTATTTACTTGTTTATCTATTTAACTATTTACTATGTTCGTTTAAGCGTGGTAGACAGTTATTCTGCAAGACTAGTTATATGTTTTATTGAATCAATAGAAAACAATCACATAATAACAAGAGATTAAAATTATGGGAAATGGAAAGAAAAATAATGAATAAAGAATAAAATTGGCAGACAGATGAAAAAACAAGTCTAGAGAAAATGTCATCGAAATGAGCAACTAATTGAAGGGCATGTATTTTTACTCCATATTTATATAATCAGCTAACGTATTTCTCCAATTCTGTGTTATAAACAGTGTAGCTAACTCACAAACACAAATTGGAAATAATGAATCTAAATGAATGTATGAATTTAGATAGCAAATGATAAGCGCGTAATTAAAGTCTTCCCATCTACCCCCTCCTTCTCTTTCGATGCCTTTCTCCATCTCACCAAGTATCCTGATGTATTCTCCATATTTCTGCTTACTGCTTAAAATTTGTTTTTATTCTCCCGTTTTCCTGACAAATTAATTCCACCTCCTGTTTTTCTCCACATAACTTGTATGCCATAGACGGAATAATGTATTCGAAATTTTCATACTCTCTTTAAAAAAAAGAGTGAATTTTCACTACGTTTTCACTCCCCCGGGAGTCACGTCAGTGATAACTTGTTTAGGAGTGAATATCGAGTGACTATCCAGTGCTCTCTAATAGGAAAAGATTGGAGTTTCATTCTATTTTCATTCTATTTTCATTCCCCGGGGAGTGACGTCAGTGATTACCACTTTTTTTTTTTTAGAGAGAGAGAGAGAGAGTATCATTTACTTTCTTATCACACATTTTCTCTCCTTGGCCTTCCCATATTTTTGCATACAAAGAGAGTACAGTCAAAACAGATTATTTTGTCACTCACATGAAAACTAGTTGTGACAAATGTGTTTGCAAAATCATCCTAAATCTCGCGGAAACTCGCACTCGCTTCCAACCGGTACATGCATATGGCGACGAGTGAAAACTGTAATGCTACCTTTCTCTCTTCGCCATGTCTATTTGTTGCCTCTTATTTGGCCTAAATTGCACCGCCTTGAACATATCTTGACATATATAGGAAAGGCTCTCAAATGAGAGAGCATGAAATTATTGCAAGCTTTTTGATCGACGGTATATACCTGGCCCACTGAAATTTTAATAGAATATTCAGAAATAGCAAAATTGCAGACAAATAAAAATGATTTGGAATTAGGTTAATTGCACTGATTCATATGAGTAATACAAGGGAAATGCCCCTGTTAAAGTAGATATATATATATATATATATATATATATATATACATAATAAGAAAATCATCATTTTGTTATAAAGCATGTAAAGTGTCGTATGGCTGTTTACATGCTACCTATTATCATGAATCATGATATATATTTGGACACACATTTTGGCCCTATCTTGCTAAGCTCATCATGCTCATAGAGACATAATTATGTAATTTGATATGCGCTATACAAAAAGTTTATTATTTTTTTTTTTTCTATTATCATAAATCAATAATCTGACGATAATTGCATACGTAACACCTGAAACTAAATATCAAGAATTTAAATTACAGCCTTACAAAAAATACGACATGCAGCAATATACATTTGCCTGTTTGTTGTTGTGTACGATATTATGACAGAAACAGACAAAATTAATGTCACAAAAAATGAAAATTTTGAAGCTTGCAATCAACAATACAACAATGCAAAAACAAACAAACAACAAAATACACTTTGTTCAGTAAAAAAAAAAAAAAAAAAAAAAAAAAAAAAAAAAAAAAAAAACTCAAACAGAAGCGATTCTTAAAATTATGTTTTATGTGTTTCATGAAAATATCTTAATATTTTGTTTGGGCTCCTTATCACATTTCATCATTTCCCGAGAAACAAAATCATGATAAACATGAAAGTTTATGGGCTGTAAATGATATGATAATACACTTTGATTACATTAATTTTCTGAAAATATAATTTTGCTTTAAAGTATCATCCTTGTGATTTCTTTTATTCAGTATACTGCTTTTAAAAAGGACTGGTGTTCTATAGAGCCACGGTATGCATCCAAATGAAAATAGACTGCGATGTATACTGTGTACGATACACTGTAACAACGACCTGACTAAATTTATGTACGATGGCACTCCGAATTGCCAATAATAATACATCGGATATGAAGCTTGTACATCGCACAAGTTCATGAAGGCGCCTTAAATCACTGTATATGCTGTTCTATTTTGGTAACAGGCCAGATATATCACTCTATGTTAGGGATGCGGGGTTTTTAATACTTCTCTACTCCTTTCGTGTTCCCTAATATCCATTCCATCGCCACTTATGTTCAGGGATGACATAAATTTCGCTTTGTGTCGTGATTTCGTTTCCCGCCATCAATTCGTGTTTTCATATATCGTGGCAGCCCTCGGAGATGACGCATAGCTGTTGGAATAGATCCCGAGCTGGCGAGTATCTTTATGACGACGTTTTTAGTCATGATCCCCTAAACCATAAGTCAGGACACGTGATGTTATAGGTGAGGGCTGAAAGCTCTATCGATCGTTCGTGGGTGACTAGGCGGCCCGTGCCCCGTGCTTCTTTGACAACGCGCCGCTAGCTTCAAAGAACCGATGATTGATACGGTTAACGAGAAGGGAGTGAAAAATCTCGTTTAAGAGCAATTGGAAAGTTTTTTTTTTTTTTTTTTTTTTTTTCGAAGCGAGGGAGAAAGATATGACCTGGATTTCTCTGTTTGAAGAATTAGTCAAATTGCATGACTTATGACAAAATATAAAGCACTGTTTCATCACAATACACACCCACAAATAAGTGACAAATAGTTCATTTCTTCCTTAGAATCATTTTTCCTCAAAAATAATTAAAAAGGGTAAAATACGAAAAAAAGTGCGTTACTCATTTTCCCACAATTCTTGTTAAAGAACACGAGGAACAAGCAAACTTTGCTTCATCGCGATGACACATCCACAAATGAGTGATTTCTTATTTTTCTTCAAAACTTAATAAATCTTTCTTTCTACCTGTGATAATGAGAATAAATTTATCTGTATTCATTTTTTTAAAATAATCATTGTCCCCCTTTTATTTATATTTTAGTTTAGCCATTTGCGTTTTGTCCTTTCCCTTACAGAGAACGATTCAGCCCCCCCCCCCCCCGGAATGAATGAATTAAAATGGTATTATCCAAGATTATAAGAACAGTTTCTTCATCAGGTAGTTTTAAAAATAACAATTACAATGTTTAAAGGTGAAGCTCATTATTTCTAATTCATGTATCTAGTGTGTCCATAAAGGGTACCCCTTTGTAAGTCTGTGTGTTTGTCTATAATCTTTCCCTTCTATAGCTCTGCATACCTCTGTTCATGCAGGCTAACAATAATATTTTTGGAAGTACTATAATGATTATGCTATTAAAAGAATACTAAAAGTATATATTAACCTGAAATACGTAATGGTAATTTTTATTTAATGACATATTGATGGTGGATATAAATAATTCTCATTCTAATTCTAATTATGATTCTCCAAATTAAATATTCATATTGTGTAACGCATATTAGATAATATTATTGCGAGAAAGGAAAAAAAAAAAAAAATATATATCTTACATATCATTAAGAAAATATACATTTAAAATATTAAGTACGTATAGGTCTACACCCAGACGCGTTTGTCATATAGCTGTCTAAAAGGAGATTCGAAATCGTGAAAAAGCTTTCCCCAAAAGTGCATTGTCGTTTATACTTGAACCCACTCAAAGGGTTTCTTACACAAACACAGTTCGTGGTTTACGGGGCTTAAGCTTGACCGTGACGCGGCCGTGACCCCGTGGCGGCTGACCTAAAGGTCCGATGGAAGAGCGAGGTATACATGGGCCTGTCAAAATAAAGTTCCCTTCTTCTCTGTCTGTCTGTTCCTCTCCTTTTCTCTCCATCTCTCTCTCTCTCTCTCTCTCTCCTTCTCTGTAAATCAGTTTGTCTCTCTTTCTGCTCTATCCAATTCACGCTCTCTCTCTCTCTCTCTCTCTTTCGCTCTCTCTCTATTCTAGTTATCTTACTGTTCTTTTATTTCTCTCATAAGATCTTTCTCTTTATCTTCGTCTCGTTCTCGAGGTATACCAACACCCCTTTTCTATTTATCATTTTAATTTCTACTGGCTTTCGAGTCCATTTTGACCAAAAGAAACCTTTTCTGACAATTAGTAATCAGGATATTATTAAAATGTCGGGCCTATATTTCGTTCAAAATGTACTTTTTAACTATTTCTTATTTTATTATCACTTGGCATCAAACCCGAATCCTTTATTCTTGAGAACGTCATTCTCAAGAAGTAAGTATCATGAGCTAAATCACTGTATCATTTGAAAACAGAATGCAAGAATGTTGCAATTTGTTTTCCAGTGCACCATGAAAACCGCATAGAACATCGATGTTTTGACGTGGTTGTATAATCGTGCGGTGCCCGTTATCCGTCCACAGTCGCATCGCAAGCCGCCCCCGTACACGGCCCTTGTTATACTCCCTTAGTGGGGGAGGAATCGCCTTAATCTACCCGGAATCTCCGAAACGGACATCTCAAGTTTAGGTTTCAAGTGACCCTTGAACTTGTCATCATCTCTCATGTTTCAAAATTTACCCTTTTTCTTACATCTTCTTTCTGCTGTCATTTTTCAGGACACTAACATTTCGTTGTATGAGGGAGATCTTAAGCAATCGCGTGTTAGTCTATGGCAATCGAAAAAGTAAATTGTTACTGAAAATCAGTCATTTTGGTACAATGAAATTTGTTTAAATTACCTTTTCTTTCGTCTTGATTATCATCTACTCTGTAGTGTTTACTATTTCTTCCATGTGATAATGTATTGTGGCCATCATTGTTCTGAGAAAGTAATATAATTAATGCGCAATGCGCAATAGTCTCATAAAATGCAACTCTTAATGAGATCCTTTACTAAGACACTTAAGAACAATGATCGCCACAATACATTATCACATGGAAGAAATAGTAAACACTACAGAGTAGATGATAATCAAGACGAAAGAAAAGGTAATTTAAACAAATACACTAATAAACTAATTATGTATAATAAGTAGATCCTTTTCCAGCGGTAATTGTTTTGCTTCTCATAAAGAAATGTTCAGAAAAAACAACAACAAACAAACAAACACGTGTGTATGATACCTTTGTAGCTCCAGTAGCAGATGGTAAAGAATTAAGACGATGCACATTAATGGGTAGAAAACACACACACACAAACAAAAGAGATTGAAGGCAGAAAAATGTGTTTTTTAAATTATTAATAAACAATATATTTGAAAAATTACATCTAAATAGGATCGATGACTACTAGAAGATGGTGGAGAGAAGAGATTTGGAGAAGATGGAGATGGAAAAGATGACAGAGTTAAAACAAACAGAGAAAACATCATGAATAGAACGGATTGATGGAGGAATAGAAGAAGGAGAGGACACTTTCCTTTCCTTATCATCAGTCAGTGCTGCATTTGACTCGTGCGAGCATAAGGTCGCGTTTACCTGTTAGCGTACCGGGATCAACCTCTTCCCCCGAAAGTCCCGGCGGAGTTGTTTCCTTAACCTTGGCTTCTCGTCTCATCAAGCCCACGGCTGTATATCGGTCAAAATACACACGTATTGTTAGCATGATTATGTATACTATTAATGAGACCGGATGCGAAGGTAACTGCACTTTTATTGAGAAATATTTAACCGAATTTTCCTTCCTTTTTGAAATGTGAGCCTTATCTCACTATCAATCGTCATGAAAATGTAGATATAAAGGTAGGTATTGGTAAATGCGTACGTGAGAAATACAGTGTACATTGCCAACAGCTTATTGGCAGAAAAAAACAAAACATAATACATATACTGCGAGATCTAAACTGTACTGTGCCGTATAATCAATTGAAGCTACAAATTCAGACAGTTGTATATTCTCATTAGCCTTATCGTTAAACTACGATGCCAAAGTCTTCTGAAACTAAGAGATATCTTACGAATGTTGCAATGTACTATCGATAAATATCCTTACATACGACTTGGTAATTTTGTTGTCTCTTGGTTATGGCAGTGAAAAGTTTGATAAATCACGATTTCGACAAGGATCCAGATTTACATAGGCCAAACTCCAAAGCAAAGTCAACCAGAATGTTACGCAGAAAGTTAACTAAACTATGCCTTTATACGCAGATAAGAAGTGTTTAGGCCTTAAATACAAATAAAGTCTAACAATTTCGACTATCACTTTAGATATACAGGAGTAATTAGCGTACAAAATAACGATTGGAGTGTAGAAAACATTCGACAATATAAATATTAGCTTTTATGAAGCACCAGTGGAAACCGCATCCCTCTCAGCTTTCCCGAACAACTATACCACGTATACAGCATTGCGTTACCTCCGTATTGGACGTGGCGACGAGTTACGTAACGATGTGCTGTTGTGTCCTTGTATGGTGTGTGTGGAGCTAGCTAGATGTGCGCTCAACCGTGAAAGAGTAGTTTCATATCTAACTAAGCAGAATCACAAGCCCGTCACTGTCAGTTGGATCTTGCATTCTGCCTTGGGGAGAAATATAGGACCTATGTTATATAGGTCTAGACAAATAAATAAATAGACAGAGAAAGAGAGAGAGAGAGAAGGAGGGAGAGAGAGAGAGAGGGGGGGACAGGGAGAGAGAGAGAGAGAGAGAGAGAGAGAGAGAGAGAGAGAGAGAGAGAGAGAGAGAGAGAGAGAGAGAGAGAGAGAGAGTAGGGCAATGTTGGGGGTATAGACCGTTTTTATTTCTTTTAAATTTCAGAACCTTTTCTTTTATTTTAATATATTGCATACAAATAGACAGATTTATGCATTTCATTCTCGGTTTTATTTTTGTAGGTTTTATTGAAAGGCATTAATTACAAAGTTCAAAGTTGGTTTAAACTTATTAATCAAGCTGTCTTTCCAAAATGAATTAACAGAACAAAACGCGTGCAGCGTTTGTATCCGTATCAATATCACCCTGAATATATTAATGTATATTATTCATCTTACACCCATTACACAAAAGGGGAATAAAAGTCCTACTAGTTAGTAGAAGTGAAAAAAAAAATTAAAAAGGTTCAACAACAGCCACAAAAGGTATACAAAATTATTTTCACAGAATGACGTTTTCGACTTATTTGCCATCTTTTCTTTCAACTATATAATTGACGACTGTATTCCCATAGTTTAGTCCTAGGGTGTCACAGGTCCACCTTTTTCAGTTAGCTTTCGTCATCACCCTCGGAGAAACCTCAAAATTTCACACAATCCGTCGAAAGCCCCTCCCCACCGCCAGTTCTATCATCAGGGCCTCACCTGGTCACCCCTGCGCTGTCTTTGTATTACAACCCTCGGGGGCAAAACACAACATGCTTTTCTGTCATGTTGGACTACAAGGGACGATGACATGGTTTTTCGACTGAAGTGTTCCGACTGTTTCCCTTTCATGTGTGCCGATATGAGCTCAAAATTATCAGCAATTGGACGTCCATGTTGATTTTTCGTCAGCCCCACTCGTTTGATTTTGAGTACTATGATTTAGTTTTTCCTGACGTGCGAAGAAAATGATGAAAGTGCAGTGTGTGTCATCGTGTTGATGAGAATTTTGCTTTTCTGCTTCGCTTTTGTAGTCATATTATTGTTTTACTGTTATATTTCTAATAATTGTGTCTTTATTGTTAATTTCCCTTTAACCTCTTGCTTCCCTGTATTAAAAAAAAGTAATTCAGGGTGTTTTTATCTTCTCCTTTTTCTCAGTTACCTTCTGTTTTGGTCTTTCTCTTATTCTTTTCGTACTCTTCCTCTTCATCTCTGCCTTTCTCCTCTGCTCCTCCTTCTCCTTCTCCTTGTTGTTGTTGTTGTTGTTGTTGTTGTTGTTGTTGTTGTTGTTGTTGTTGTTCTTCTTCTTCTTCTTCTTCTTCTTCTTCTTCTTCAACTTTGATTCTTTACCTTCTTCTCCTCCTTTCCCTTCTCTTCATCACTGTCTAATCATTCCCTTTCTTAAGTTCTTTTTGTTTGTTTAAAACAAAATCCCTTTCTCCTTTTTACGAATAATTTGACCTTTTCTCATTTGCCCCTATGTTTAATTTTCCCTCGACCTTCTTATCTTTATTTGCTCTTCATCACTTCATACTTAAATTTACCTATTTTCTTCTTGTTTACACTATCAAATTTTGGACCCATTATCATTTTTTAAAAACCCCGCAATTATTAATCCACATGATTATAAAGTACAAAGGCCCTAAATCAACAGGATGGAAAATCCATAATATCATTGAACTGCTAGAATAAGACATCTGTAGTGGAGATATAAAAAAAAGTAAAAATAATTGGAGAAAAGAACCAAATATAACCAGGTAAGGCATTGTTGTTGTTTTTTCATAAATAGGTAATCATTTTGTCATGAATAAATTCATTCTCCAATTTCAGTTTCATATCCGACTTGGAAAAGAAAAAAAAAAAACTGAAATAACGAGAACCACTGGCGACCTCTGCCTTACTGCCCTTCTTATGTACTCACGTTTTTTTGTAAAATGAAAGTGTTGCATTATCCCAGTAATTCTATAACCTTTCATTGGTATCTGTGCACATAGACGTTACTACTGATGTGAATAGTTATCATTAAGTACTGTAAGTTAAAATCACCATTTTCCCATTTCCATTACAATTTCCAGGAAGAAAATCAAGAGACAATGTTGTCAATAATCAAAATGGTTACATAACTGGCATTCTTTTTTACGCAAATGAAACATATCTTGATGAAGTGTAAAATTGCTATTGACCAAGAGACTGCTATCACATGTATTATGTTCACTTCATCATGCTTCATTCCGACAATTTTCTCACAACATCTTATCTGGGCCACGTTTCATAAAACTTTTTATCAATAACAACTTTCACAGATCTATGACAAATCATCTCACAGCCAATCAGATGCAAGTATTCCAGTAGCTTATAACTGTTATTCTAACCTGTTATTGATAACAAGTTTTATGAAACGGGGACCAGAAGTACCTATAATGATGAAAGTTGCTCAGAGGGGTTACAAATTATCCTGAGTAATGGCGGAAAATATTCCTGCAAAATATTTCTACATATAATTACTCAAAGAAAATTTAAACTGATCGCTGAAAACTACAAATAAAGATATCCTGTGCGAGGGTGAGTTCTGCTTTTCAGTAATTTTCAGCAGGTTTTTCGTCGGTTTGTTCATTATGTCGCTGGTCCAAAACAACCCACCTATGTATGATAAACAATTCAACATTACTTTGAGATAGTTTCCCTCGAAATAGAATTCCATTAGCAGAACTCAAGAGAGCTTTAAAGTAAATTTGGGCTTGTGGATAACACAGCTAAATTCTTTTAGCTGTGTGCTCACAGAATATATAAGTTATACGTCGTTTGTATTATTGTTGCTATGAATATGACCACTCTCTAGCGCTTTCTTTCACGGAAAATTAGCCCATAATATTCAAATACTGACAAAGTTTTGCCTTTAGCTAAAATTAGCTGCAATAATGATCATGATTATCCCTCATGTTTTATGATTTTAAGATTAAGGAATTTGAATCTTTCAACTGCATGCTTACGAAACCGTGTTTAATTCAGTATTTGGAAAAGTGTTGTCTGTTGAGCATGCATGTTGAGTGCTGATTTATTTTATGACATGATGAAAATCCATCTGTCGATAACATTTTTCCGTCTTGTCTTTTTCAGTCTTTTGTCACAAGCCATCTGTCTATCAGTCTTCCAATGCATGTCTGTATGTTTGGAAGTCTGGGGAGTGTTTCATAAGCTGTTCGTAAAGTTACGCATGACTTTACGAACGACTTGAATATGAAGTGCCAAAATAGGATACCCACAGTTCTTCCTGATGTTTTAACAAAGCGTGACTGTATTTCCAATAACTTCAATCAAATAATGCCAAAAATATACTTTGCATTAAAAATGTTTGTTATGATAAGAATGTTAATCTACATCTGCACAGTTCAACTTTAGTTGATGCAGTTAAAAATGATTGAGCATCCCATTTGGCTTGTCATATTTAAGTCATTCGTAAAGTCATGCGTATCTTTACGAACAACTTTATGAAACACCCCCCGGTTGTCTATTTAGGTATAAATTATGTTTGTGACCTGCGACTTGCGTGGCTATACATATGGAGTAAATTTTTCAAATGGATTCCGTACATTTCCTGTCTGACTGTCTGATACAGACCGCGATATTATGTGCCATGGCTCTCTTTCGTTTTTATTATCTATATTTCCATGTCATCATGATATTTCTTTTTTGTGAGTGTTTCGCCCTCTCTTTCAATCTCCTTTTCTCTATTATAGCTCTATTGCTCCCCTCTTTCTCTACCAGTATCCTTTCCCTTAATCAACCTATTTCTCTTTTTTCCACTCTTCCTTTCTCCTCTTCTCTCTCTCTCTCTCTCTCTCTCTTGGAATACATTTGCACACACGCACAAACAAAGAAAATAATATTGTTTTATGTTTTGCTTATATCTGCCATTTCCTTGCCTCCTTTTTTGTCCCCCGTAATATACACGTCAAAGTACATCAGACACATCAAACAAGATGTTGTCAATATTTTCCTCCTCTTTCTTTATTGCGTCTCTCCTTCTTTCTCCCTCCTCTCCCCACGACGACAGCCATGTTCAAGGCCCGTCGTCTGTCAAAATATTTTATGGCACGTGACGTGATTTCTCGGTCCCTGATTGGCCGAGCCTTAATCCCATGTTAACCCGCCTAGAACTTGTCCTGCTGGATCTAATCCGTGCGGTAATGTGTTTTCCATGTGTTCACCTATTACGGATTAACGGGTCAACATGACGTACGCGAAATAATTATAAAACTTGCACGCATAGAGCTTATGAAGTAGATGCTTGAGGTATATTATGTGGAGTACGCACATGTAAGTAGGTTAGAGAATTTGAAGGATGGACTTGTTTCCTTTTAACTTGCTTTATGAAACCAAATTACTTCTCAATTCAATTATGAGGATTAATTGTTGTCTTTAATCTCTTGAGAGTTTAAGGAAAATCCCATTGAGGAGAAAGTAATTATTTTATAGTTTAGAACGATAAAACACAAATTGACAATTTTAGTGGTTTCCCTTATACGCAGCCTTCTATATGGGCTATTTCTTTGAATAGTACTAAGAAAAAATAAAGTATAAAAAAATGTTCTTGGTTGTTGATAAAGAATTATATATGTATTTCAAAGAGTGGATATGTAAAAAAAAAGTTTCATAACTAGGCCACATTTATGATAAAAATATTGTCTTTCGAGGAGAATGGAAATTTATGACTTTTTGAGTAGAAAACAAAGGGAAAATTACTCGCAAGGGTAATTTCAGAGTTGCCTATTTGTGTTTGATGATCACAACTAAAAAAATGCTTCATAAAATTCTGCTCTTTTATCGAATTTTCTTTAAACTTTCACTGATCTGTTTCTCAATTTCCCACCTCTTCTTTCTTTTTATCTTTTATTGAAGCCAGCTTAATGCCAAGGTGTACTCTTCCTTTAGGAAAAGCGAAAAGCGGGATAGAGAGAGAGAGAGAGAGAGAGAGAGAGAGAGAGAAAGAGAGAGAGAGAGAGAGAGAGAGAAAGGAAGGTGTGGCCAACACGACCACTGGAATGTGGAACATTTGTTGAACAAGTGAATAGGGATTCGAGAGAGGCAAAGTGCGTTGTTTTTAAGCACGGGGGCTTGGAGGAAATTCGTAACACCGATCGCGTTAGATATGGTGCTCCGCAAATTGGCCGCGCAACCGCCCTTCCTGCTTGCATTGCGCCGCCAGCTATTCCCTTGCACTCAACCATAACATGGCACCATTGAGTCCTTTTCAGCACGAAACAATTTAGAAGGAGGAGGGCGTAGTGCTCTTGGAGGAGGGGTAAAGGGCGCTCCTTCTATCAAATTATATCAATATATTAACATGTGGCTCCACTTTTTGCCCTGTCAGTTCTGTAGTTGGAAATACCACAGGGCCACATAAAAGTCAGCATTGATTTTTAGGTTTTCTTATAATAAGAAAGAGTTATTACAAGCACATGAGGAAAACGTTCTGCATAAATGTGATGTTCGGGGTAAAACCCTTTCGATTAACATTTTTGCAAGATCTTTTAATAGAAAACAAAGGTGAAATCAATATGATTATGAAAAATATATTATCGTTTTACATACCAGTAAAACTTTTGAAGTCAGCCAATGTGCTTAGAAATGTGGTCTTAAAAAAAATTTCATCGACACACTTCCTAAAACACAAATAAAAAGAATTGAATATTGTATGTAGATGTAGGCGAGAGCGGTGGAGAGGGAGAGAATGAGATGAAAGATTTGTTAATACAGTGATGAACATGAATATGCTCAGAGAAAGTGGGAGGGGAGGGTAAGGAAGGAGGGAGAAAGAAAGAGAGAGAGAGGGAGGGGGGGGAGGGGTGCATTTGTGTTGAGGGGATGGATAAGAGTGAAAATGGAGGGAACGGGCATACCACTAAACTCTTTGCTCATTTTTAATGCCATCCACCCTGCTTGTCAATGCCAGTTTACAGAAGTCGGAGTACTGCATGACAGATACTTCTCTGAAACTAGATAACACACGACGTGACATAAATATAAAGTACCTTAGACTTGTGTGTTTTACACGCCCCGTGCATGCCGTGTTGTAGTAAAAATGTTAGGGCTTGTACAGGAACAAAATGCTAATAATTATACTCTAGCTTTTTGAATCGTCAGGAGAACTGCTCTTGAAATGCTCTCGTAATTCTAATGTAACTCGATAAAAATTGTCTCTTAGGCCAAAATAATTTGATCTTATTTTTGTGCAGTTCCTTATACCCATGTACAGTATAACATCCCCAGTCATTTCGATATTGTATAAGCGCGGTTTCCTATCCCACCGCTGACATCGATGTCACCACCATGGGAAACAAGCGTTCAACTTTTTTGACACATTACATTTCAGTGTTTGGTATATTTCACAAATTTTTTTTTTTTTTTTGACACATTACATTTCAGTGTTTGGTATATTTCACAAAGTTTTTTTTTTTCAAAGCCTCATGATCCACAATCATATATTTTCTACTTTAAAGCTACTATTTAACTTTAAAAAAATCATGAATCCCAAATGTAATGGAAAGCAAGATTATTATGGATGATGGCAACTGTCCTGAATTTATTCTAAGTAATTCTTTATTATATAGTGTCTATGATTATAGAGTTGTTCCTAACCGCGGACTTATATACGAATTTAATTCTTATTATCCGTATTAAATCTATTCCTGTTACTGTGCATTGAGCATTTTCCCCTTAAAATATGTCAGTGATATTTTTCTTACATTCTTACATTCAGTGAATTTCATTACATTCTTAAATTCAGTTAATTTCTTACATTCTTAGATACAAATCATCAATTTCCAAAATATAACCTATACTCAAAACATAAATCAGCTTTCAGAAGGTTTATTTCTAAATGCAGTTCTACATGTTTACCCAAGCCCGGTAATCAATAAAACCTTTAACTCATAGGCCGCGAACGGATGAACTACCCTTAAATATCTAAAGTATAACCCCCCCCCCCCCAAAAAAAAGAAAGAAACAAAAGAAAAGAAAAGAAAAACAAATTGCGGAGACAGAATCTTGAGGTTGAATACTGCGTTTCATTTTTAGATCTCAATTCCGAAAGTGGGCCTGGAGCTAGAATTATGCCCCAGTGAACATGAAATTGGTTTCAAATGTTTGCGCGAGATCAAGAGAGAAATTGGCATGGACGCACGGGGAGAGGGGAAAATCCTATCGCGTTTAGACCAGAGGAGACCCGAGGAAATTGTAAGTCTGCTTCGATGAGTCAAGAAATGAAGGGGCTGGATTCGTACAACTGTTTTGACAAGATGGGAGAGAGAATTGTCACTGCTGACCAGGAATTTGATCTGACGTGGAGAAATAAGACTTGCAAATCGCGAAGAGAAATTACGAAGCAGCGAATCATCTGATACGGCTTGTCTGCTTCGTTTCCCAGTAGAGAAATATGATTTGTCATTGCGGAATGGGGTTTAGAACAAACATGAAAGATAATGTATTGATGATATTCTTCTATTTTCTTGTGTAAAACGACATTTCAAGAGAGTAGCCAAAAGTTAGAAAAGGCCAAGAACAAATTATCTAATTACTGCATTCTACTGGATAAGAAACTACACCCCAAATTTACTTCTATTAGGACTTTTTAGAGTTAAAAGTTGAAATTTAATCATGGCTCTTCTACCTTTATTACTGTTTGGTTTAGAAGATCAAATTAATTTCATTTGAAATAATAAGCCAGTTCGTAGTTGCAATTTGCGCATGTACAGATAAAGGTCATTATTACGGAGCACAACTGAAACTGCACAATGGTACTGAGTACCATGAGCTAATTACGAACTAATTTTAATTAATATTGTCTTGATTGACTTGTGTGTGTAGCATAGAACTTTCAATCTCCCCCCCCATTCCCTCCTCCCAAAACACAATTATTTCAATTCTTTTATTAGCAATCAGTACAGAAGTTTAGAATAATATCTGTCACTTGAATAAAGTGCTCTAGATATCTTAAATTAATTACACTGTGCCAGATTGGAACTTGATAATGAAGTATGATTTTCATAAGCCCATTTCAAGAGGAATGTACCATGTAGAGTTTTGGTAAATATTTATTTTTTTAAAGATTCATTTGATTTCAGTTGATAGATAGCAAGACACTCTAACACGCTTCTTCCAGAGTGGAACTAAAAGGGTCAGAATGTGAATAATCTTTGATTTTTTATTTATTTATTTTTTTAAATCACAGTCTGTATTTGTCAAGCTGTACCCAATCATTTTTGAGTTAACTTTATATTGATATCTTGTTGTTCAAAGGTTACGTATAATTTTACTGCCTACTGCAGGCTAATTTCCGATTTATGACTCTTGCTACGGCTTAATATGGCATTTAAACCCTAAATTGTCTCTTTGAAATAATCTAAATGAAATTAAGGTATGGATCAGTGATAGATGGTGACTGATAAATATCATAAGATGGGATAACCAGAACCAGAGTTTCTGACCTATCTTTAGTCAGGGTTAGTATCAGAAAAATTTAATTTCATTATCATCTTCAATGATTTTCCTCACACGCTTTGAGGTTCATTAGGGAATTGACGCTCGTCAAACATCTAATATTTTTCAGACGAGGAAACATAGCTAGAAGCGTCAAAAGAGAGATAAAGGATGAAAAGGACAGAAACAATGTTGAGAAAACAGCCCAAAAGTGCTTGAATGTTAAGCATTCTCCTTTTTCCAGGTGAAATTGAGCAGAACGGCTGATAATGAAAACCGTGCGCTGCTTTCTGGGATACGTTTCCGTTTTCTGCGCATGCTCAATACTGCCCACGGCATCATGTTGACAGATTAACTCGACATTTTCTTTTGGAAAGCTTGACACTTTCTGTCCTTTCTTGGGGGAAGAAAAGGAGTTGGGATACGGAGGATGCTATGACACGTGCAATTTCTGTAATATGTGACTTTTTAAGTTATTGACTTTTAAGTTCTTAAAAAGTTTGTTGCATTGTCAATGAGTCACAAACAGCCACAGTTCAGTTCAAGTCCAGTTATCATGGTTATTAAAATTGTGACGTTTTGTTACACAGACATGCATTACTCTAGTTTAATAAAATGAAGATATTTGATATATGCATGTATATCTATATAATTACATATTTATAGATATATGTTTATATATCTTACTATCTTAGTACAAACATTTAATCACCAAACGATGTGATACTCACACAATTAAGGAGAGAAAAAAATCTATCCTTCCATGACCTCCTCAAATTCAAATAGCAAATGTCAAGAGTCTTGGGAGAATATCTGTAACTATGAAGTTGATGGACTCCATACTGGCACTTTGTGTAATAGTAGGTTTAAAAAGTGGTCACGATAATGTAATTGGATTCGTCGTAAATTCCGAGAAGTCACTTGTTTTCTATACTTTTTTTTTAAATCAATTCAGTTACAGTTTGTCATACGTCATCATTAAAACTGATTGTCCCTCCAGGCTTTAAAATAGGACTTTCAAAAATAATAGTAAGATGTATAAGAGCCACTGATTTGCAAAATGATTTGTGAATTTTAAAACAAATCATGGTCTCTTTATTAACTCTTTCAGTGCCGATGTCACATATATGTGACAGATAGACTTGTCAATTTCATTCATCGATTACTCGACCACAGGAAAGGTATATGGTAGTCAATGTATATCAAAATTTTGAGCATAAATCAAGCTAAATATATGCTACCATAGAAATCTTCAGAGAAAATTGCAGATTTTAAAAAAGATATTACCTTATTTCAACATTAAACCAGTACACTTGCCTGATTAAACAATAGTAATCAAATGAGAAACCCCAAAATAATGGACAAAAAAGAAACTCAAATGTACTTTTCAATAATTCTTATGCCCAAAGTTGGGTAAAGTAATAATGTTTGGTATCATAAGAAATGGTAATAAATCTCCTTACAAGTTTAGTACACAATATTTTGTGAAATAATAGATGGTAAATGAAGTGCAGACATTTGAAAAGTAAGCAATGATCACATTTTGTTAAAATTTTGAAGAGCTAAACCCCTTGGCACAGTAAGAGTTAATAATCTTACCAAGTTAAGCGTAAAAGGCACCACCTGAACACGTTGAAGCTGTAGTAATACCTGTTTTTTTATTATTTTTTTTCTGATTGCGGTAAAGAAATGCTAGAGACGTGAAGAAGACGAATAAAGAATCAAGAAATCGATTGGCACCATCTTCCTTCAAATCTCTCATCACCTCCAAATCTTTTCTTTCCTGTCGAAAACTTCCTCTCTATTTTTTCGTCTCTCGGCCCAAGGTCCCCCGGTAAAACAGGAACAAAATATCTATTTTTCTCACGCTCTGAAACAATAGAGTATCGCGAATTGTTTCTGATGATAGTTAAGATGATTATATACCCGAGGTCAGGGTGGTCAACGAAACAACCTCAATTTAAATCTAATATTTCTTGATTGTTAGTTTGATTATTCATGAATTTTGAATCAATTGTAATCGAAGCTGAAACTCTTCTTTTCTCAGAAGCGTACAATAATAATTCACCACAATTTTGTAGGATTTATAGATACTGGTATAATCATCTTCTCGATACCCCTTCTTATTTCTCTGCCTCGTAAACTGCACCTCGGACAAGTATTATTTGTTTGAGAAAATTAGATATAGATGGCGCAGTATTACTGCGTTACATATTTAATTTCTATTGAATTCATGACCGATTCGTTTTAGATTATCTATTTCATTTGTGGAATACTCAAGAAATAATGATGGTAAACATATACATTAATTTGTATTAAATTTTTATAAGAAAGAGTTTGCTACATAACTTGTATTTGATATATTATTTCAATCATTTAGAAATAATGAGAAAAAAATAGATGACTATACATGTTTATCAAAAAAGATCTGAAAAAAAAAAATGAAATGAAAAAAATCTGAAAGTATATAGGGAAAGCTATGCATGTATTTAGATTAATAAATTATAAAACGATGAATTTACAGCTTTAAGAACCTTAGAAATTTTACAGTTATCAGAACGTTGGGAAGTAACCGCTATGAAAAATATCATACGGCACAATTTCTAATGTGGCATGGGGGTCATGTACACGGGTGCATCGTACACATGACACTGTATTAGCCGCATACTGCAACATATGCAAAACACTCTGTGTAACATGATTTAGTTCGCGTTAACACATCGTTCCTCACATTTTCTTGTTGGTTCTCTTTTTCCTTCGTGGGGCTATTTTTGGAAAAAACGGTCTATTTCAACAAGAAACGTGCTAGTTCACTTGTATTATCTACTGCTTCCGTTTTCAAGCATCCATAGCTTTACAACGAGCCGGCACTTCCCGGAGTAGAGGTTAAAGAACGCAGGATCCTGGGTATAAAGTGGGACAAATTCACGAAGGGAGGAGCTGGAGAGGGCGATACGGTTTACTAGTTTGGGGGAGAGGAATTTACATTTTTGATAATATTTTCCAAGACGTTGCGCGGTTTTATACAGTATAACAATTTCTCAACACAATGTTGTTTTATTTGGCTTTTTCACTTTTCATATGGAAACCTTTTCAGCACATACACTGTATAATGTTACCGTTTTCTTGATTAGATTAAATAAAAACATGTCCTAATTCTTGTATAGTGCAAATTAGATTTAACTTGATTAACCTAAGTAGAGTATGTTTTGACTTAAATCAGATGTGCGTTTACAGGCTGAATGAATTTATTCAGTCTGAGCATGCACATGCATCACATCCGTTTAAAGAACACCTCAAACATTTAGGTAAAGTCTACTGAAATCTTAGCAACTTGCACTTTGCTTTTAAAGATGATGATATACCTAACTAAATCACAGCAATTCTATATCTTGAAGGGATGAAGTCATGTAAAACCGTCGAATTTTTTACAGTATGATGCCGGTCTATATACCATTGGGGATTGGCATTAGAAAATACACGATGACTAAATGATCGGACAAAAATGATGTATACAACAGTAACAGGAAAAAAAAATCTCTTCCTTCTGTAAACACAATCTGGGGTGACAAACGTTTTGTTCAAACCTTTCTGAAACCGTATTTTGTTGTTGAAATTTTAGAAGAAACTTGTACGAAATTCAGCCACAGGTAGCAATTTTTGAATATGCTAAGTAACAAAAGTTAATAAGATATCAGTATCATTTATGTTTCGATACTATTCAGAGTATTTTTTTTTTTTGCTCGTTATTACTTTCAATTTTATTGAGTATCATGCAGTTTTCCTAGGCTAAGTCATCCAACAAAAAAAATCTGGAAAGAGGGAAAAACTTCTAATGAACTAACTCAGCGGTCAGTACCAGCAGAGATTAAACAATAAAAAGTTTCCCTTTTGACACAAGAAGAACAGCGTCATATTATTATGACTCCATAACTCGTTGGCTAGCGCTCGAGCCGGTCAAAATCGTTGCAGTGGTATATGACCCAAACACTACCATACCCACGCGGCTAGATTTCTGGCTACGGACAGAGGCAATTACTCGCTTAAATCCCCTTGCTTTAATAGCATAACGTGGTTACGTAGGCACGGCGCCTCGGGGATTGGTGGTCTCACTGCAAAGTCATATCATATTTCACAAATTTTGCGGACAATTATTTACTTTCCTTCTATTTGCGAGAGGTACAATCGGGAAAATAACATTCTTGTTATTTATGGAATTGCCCCTATAGAGCTGTCCAAATGCTACATGCCACAGCATAATGATTAGTCATTCGTTCGTATTGCTGTTGGATGCATTTTTCCGCATGGAAAATACTATTTAAAAAAATATGTACAAGCGTTCATAGAAAGGAAATAGTTCCGTATGATGATAAATTGTTTACCAAACTTTCCAAAAAGAGGGTATAAAATAAAGTTCAGCAATTTGGTCCTACCATTTTTTTTAAATAAAGAGCTTATGGTCTCATAAATGTTATAATAAATTTTGTTTATCCCCGATCGCACAACAAGATTATTCAAGGCCTGTATTTCCTTTTCTAAACAATCTAGATATCTTTTACACACACATGTTTTTTCGTAATATCCTAATATCTCAACATCTTTGTTATTGTTGTTATTGTTGCTGTTATTGTGATTTTTAAAATGCTAACAGTTATTTTTTTGTTGTTGTCATTTTAACGTGTCTGCATATCTTAAGCTATTCTTAAGAATGTGGTACACTGCTATTTAAATGTAAAGATTAACAAGAATTTTCCATTCTAATAACTAAAGGAGTTTTTCACTATCTTGTAAAGTCTATTTTCACTGTTGAAGTACCATTCCCTCTCTTTCTTTGCAGACGTTTAAACCGGGGCCCCTTGAACTTTCTTGTAAATATGAAATAACCGTTAATCTAATAAAATAGGTCAATATCTTCTTTCTCTCCAATAATATCTAATGCAAAGTTCTGCCCATCATTTCCAACTCATTTAACGTGCGGTTTTTATAATCATGCGATTATACATTGTAGAGCGATCAACAGAGGGAGGGCATTATTTTGCCCCTCTTGGATTGCCTCTTCTGTCGAGTTACGGCAATATTTCTTCTACAGCTCTCGAAGTCTCTCTAATTGAGTTGTCAAGATTAGACCTCTTCATTTTGTTTCCCTAATCCCTTTCTGATGGATCGGTTCATGTTCTCCTCACATATACTCTTTCCAATTTCCCCCTCCCAATTTCATTTTTTCTTTATTGGCGGAATGTTTGATGAATATGGGAAGCGGTTATATCGCAATAATATGACTTTATGTGACGTGGGTAAGATTGGACATATATGAACTTTAGCAAAATCCCAATCAAACGTCTCTTTGAGGACAATATAAATTTCGTCCAAAGCTGAGCGTGTGAAAATATGCCATATTATTTGCATAAGGCTTCTGTTTGACCAAGGAGTTATCACAGACAAACTTTTCTGACGAAGGCGATGTAACGAAAATCTTAAAGCATATGTACCAGTCTTTTAAAGGATAATAATAAACGTATAATATATAAAAAGTACGTTTAATGTCATACTGATTTGAGAGTTTATGGTGTCCGTGATGTTGACATCTAATTTGTTTTGGATACCTGTTTTGGCAGGTGTGATATTTTTTCAATCCTGTCTTCAGGCTTGCATAATTAACATGAAAATTATACAAGAGAAGATATAAACTGTATGACAGTTTTACCTCAACTTCCAAATATAACAGCTTAATAAAACAAACATAACAGATAAAACATGCAGGTCAAACTTTCGGAAGCCATATTGATTCATTTATTCAAAATTAATTTGTTTATATTAATCGACAAATTTTAACTTTCTTGAGAAGTAAATAAACACTTTGTCCAGAAGACAACAGCATTTCCCTTTGCATTGGTCTGTTGGTTTGCCTTCTGCAATTAAGAAGTTATCAAATCTACATCAAAATGCTTTTCAAGGTACCTATACGGGCACCGGGCTGTTCCTGTATTAGCTGACGGGAGTGTGAAAATAGGTTGGGTCTAATAACTCTGCAAATGTTAATCCGCATTTTTCATTCATTTTATCTTCTATCTCAGATTTGGTTCAAAAATCGGAGAGCAAAATGGAGGAAGCGTGAACGGAATCAAATGAACGAGTTAAAGAATGGACTAGGAGCGGGTTTCAACGGTCTCATGCAACCTTTCGATGACGGTCTTTACTCAGGCTACTCCTACAACAACTGGGCAGCAGCGAAAACAGCCAACCCACTCGGCTCAAAGAGCTTCGCGTGGTCGCTGAACACGGTGAATCCGTTATCGATGACGAGTCAACCAATGTGTTTTAACCCACCGACCACCATTAGTTCGACGTTCTCCGCCGCGACGCCGGTCAACGGCGTCGGCCAGCAACTGAACTCTTTAAACAACGCCGCCGCAGCCGCCGCTGGGGCACCCGGTTACCCTTACGCATCGGCGCCAGGTGCACCGGCCTACGTGTACAGAGAGCCTTGCTCAAACAGCATAGCGTCCCTTCGACTGAAGGCTAAACAACACTGCGAGAATATGACTGGAGTGAGTTACCCAGTACCCCAGAGTTCGTCTCTCTCGGCATGCCAATACTCCGGATTGAACGGAACGATGTAGATAAAAGTAGAATCATTTTACATCCTTCCCCTTGTCTAGCCTTTTACTCAGCCTCTCACTCTTCTCCCCCAGCCCCCTGAATCTGGGCTATAAGTACTCCTTGGTATATTATAACAGCTATCTGTCGGCTGCCATGGAGTAAGAACTGTTGCATCATGGTCATTACGATGATTTCTGGAATGTTATCAACCTTTGGTTGCCATGACAAGTCGGAGAAAGATAGAACTTTCGTCAGTATCAACTTATGATAGGTCAGTCTATAACAAAATGTCTGATGGTCATCATCTTACTATACCTCCAACAAGATTGTTTTAAATTGCTTTCTATTTAGACTAATCAACAGAGCTAATGTTCAGTAAGAAAAAAGTTGATATGGTTACTCAATTAAAAAAAAAAAAAAAAAAAAAAAAAACATGATAGCGCAAGTGAACGATTAAAAAAGAATTATGAAATGACGCGTTGACCCATTGTTATGTGATATATATTATGACTACCCAAGGACAACTGACCCCGGACATCTGCCTCCAGATAGCTATTACCCTAAATTACCAACGGATGGCACCTAACCCTAAGTAAAATTACTCATAGTAATATAACTCATTAGGGATATTTGTTTGGGGATCAGGAGGGGAGGGGGGGGGGGGTATGTGGGGGATAATATATTGTTCTCGGTTAGTTGTTTGAACGGTATTATGTCCGTGGTAAATTGCCCTAGGTGGATAGTTATCCGAGGGAAAGTTGCCGGGGTTGTAGTCCAGGGGGAAGATGTCCCCAAAATTGCATTTGTTGTCATAAATGTGAATTTCAAAAAGGTCTAAAAGACCCGTTTTACTTACAAGCACAAGAATGAATACGAGACATAAGAAGTTATGTTGAGAAATATATTTGATATCGTTAAAGGTCATAGAGGTTAAGGGGCATCCTATAACTTCCTTGCACCGAAACATTTTTTTTTTTTTTTGCTGTTGTTTTATTGATATGATTCGAACGATTTAATAATGATGATAATATGATAACTAAACGAAGAATGTGGACGATGTGTGGGGAAAGGACATTAAAAATATTGAAACAGTCTTATTATTCTCATATTTTGTGCCATTTTGTAATAACTGCCATGTAAAATCCCGATTGCAATATTTGTTTCGTTTTTAATGTTATCTGATTATCCATACACAATTTATCTTCTTTTTTTTTCTTGCTTACGTTGTTTTCTTTTTCTAGATAATTTCACATGTGTCATTTGATGATGTAAGAAGATATTCATTACCATTGGTTTTCTGTGCTATTATCTCAAATAAGCTTGTCAAAGATAGCAAAGCATAAACTTATTTTTTTTCTTCAAAACATTGGTAACGTTACTGCGTATTGTAATTATACGACTTATTTAGACATTTTTATTTGTTATTGGAGTAATGCATTAGGACTCTATACAGAGTACAACCATTTGAGCTGCTTTTAATCATGAAGAAAAAATGTATATCTCTTTAAAAAATTTATTTCAGCTTTAACGAGTGAGATAGGATGATGAAAGCCATAAAAGTCACTATTCTTGTCGTCTTGTCAATGCTCTATGTTGTGTTCAGTTCTGATTTGTTTTCCCTTGTCTTTACGTTACTATGATAACGCTTTTTTCACTTTGTGATATTCAATCGATGCTTAATTGAATGAATACGGTGCCTTTTATAAAGAGGGTTTTTACATTGTCACCTTATATATTTATTCCGTATCTTGCAATGTTCAGGTTTCCTGGTGTTATCTAGTTACTTTTTTTTATCATGTGAAGATAAAATGTATATATATTTCAGCACCGGAACGTCATATCCTCTGTATATCAAATCAATTATTCTTGTTTATGCTCAGTTCAGTCAAATCATTTTTCTACAACAACAACAACAATAACAACAACAAAAATGTGGAACAGTATTTTGGAACTAGCAAATGAATTTATGAAGTGATGACGTAGATTCAAATGAAATGAATAGTTTAGAGAGGAAATGTGACCAAGGATTTTTTAGTTTGTTTGTTTAAATGAATATGGAAAAAAGTGTTTTTGATCGGTCAATAGCATTTTCTAATGACCGGCTGGCTAATCATCATCGTCAGTCCATTCTACATCTATGGAATGTATGTAAAGATGAGGGTGATTTATGAAGTGAAAGGAATCCTCGTCACCATTTCATAAAACAAATAATACACATCAGTTATGTTTGGGCATTATTATAATTATCCACTTTCCGATATACTTTCGATACAGTCCAAACATCCTCGGCTATCGCCTGGGGTGTCTGACTGCTCCAAATGTACCTTGCGTGGAGAATTCTTACTAACGCCCTCGCTGATGTACATTATATCGCTAGTATAATATGAAGGTAAAAAAGAAATAAGGTAGAAAGGACTAAGCAATTTCAGAGAACGTATGATAATCGAATTTGAATAGGTTTTCCCAATTTTACAATAATTTTTCCCTATCACTGTCAACTGTAGTCCTAAAATTACAATAAACATTTTGTAAACAGGAAAGTCACCACGCACCTAACTATTAACTTCACGAAACAGGTGGAAGTAGTTGTTTTAGTCCAAAGCTGTACATACGAAGTTTTGCATGTGAGAATAATTCTTTTAAACATTGTTTTAGAGTATTATAAACAGGCACACCACATTTTTCGGTTTTATGATTGATTATGGTATACGACATGTTTGCTCAAATACTGTATATACGTGTATAAATTCATAAAATGTGAACGTCGAAACAATATCAGTTGATAAACATTAGAACTATATGGCTTTTTCTTATTCATTTCACGTTGCATTCTTAAAGGAGAATGAAAACCCCAAACTTGTCTACACTTTAACAGAAGCAGAACAATCTTAGAAGCATATCATTGAAAGTTTGAGGAAAAACGGATAAAGAATAAAAACGTTATGAAGATTTTAAAAAACCTAAAATCGCTAAATGACATTGGCAACATATTCATTATGCTAATGAGATGCTATGACTCTTTATAGGTAATGAATAAGATCATTATCAGATTTCAGCTTTTAAACAAAGAAAATTGAATTATCAACATTGTGCTTGAAATATTGTGAGGAATAAATTTATGAACATCACCTATAATAACAGAAATCAAATTTTCTAAGAAATATTCAAGGAAAATGGATTTTTACAACATATAAGGCAATCGGAAAGTATAACACATTTACATTGCATCATCTCATTAGCATAATGAGGACATTGCCAATTTCAGATCACCATTCATTTAGCGATTTAAGGATTTAAAATATTCGTAACTTTTTTATTCGTTGTCCGTTTTTCCTCATGCTTCTTTGAATTTTCTGCTTCTATTATAATGCATTTATTTTGGTGGTTTCATTCTCCTTTAAAGGTTTATGAATCCATTTATTTATTCATTCACTCATTTCCCTCTCTGTCTGTCGCTGTCTCTCTCTCTCTCTCTCTTTCTGTCTCTCTCTCTATCTATCTATGCATCTATTCATTTTATAATTGCCTTTTAGTTACCTTTCTTTTTTTTTCTTTTGTAGCTAATATCTTTTTTTTTGTTTTTTTTTTTTGATTTGAGTATCCATAATTATCTTCTAAAATGTGGTATCATGATGTAAACAATGATGGTTGAAATAGTGAGATAGAAATAGAAAGAGAGAGAGAGAGTAAAATAGAGAAAGATAGAGGGAGATGGCAGTGGCGGCACCAAGGGGGGGGGGACATGGGGGGGGGGCATTTGCCCCCCCCCAGTCAGAAGCTTTGCCCCCCCAGTTGCCCCCCCCCCAATAATTTTCGGAGTGAAAAAAAATAAAAGGGTGGAAAATGAAAAAGAAAAGAAAAGGAAAGAAAAAAGTGAAAAAGGAATGGAGAAAAGAAGGAAAAAGAAAGAAAACAGAAACTTGGAAAGCAGTGGCGGCATCAAGGTGGGGGGGGGGGGCATGGGGCAAATTTGTTCGCTCAGCTCGTGTAAATATCCTCATATTTGGGTAGTTTTATAGCCGAATAATTTCTGTACATTTCCACTATAATAGTGTCAAAATTTTTGCTCGCTCGCTTCGCTCACTCGCAATACAGGCCTATAACTCCCACCACATAATCAGGCCGCGAGATGATCAAATGTCCTCATATTGGGGTAGTTTTATAGCCAAATAATAATTTCTGTACATTTTCACCACAAAAAGTTTCAAAATTTTTGCCCGTTCGCAATGTATAACTACCACCTTATTATCGGGCAGCAAGATGCTCAAATGTCCTCATATCTGGGTAGTTTCATAGCCGAATATAATTTCTGTACATTTTCACGACAAAAAGTGTTCGCAATAAATAACTACCACCTCATAATCGGGCAGCAAGATGCTCAAATGTCCTCATGCATATTGGGGTAGTTTTATAGCCGAATATGTAATTTCTGTACATTTTTACTACGAAAAATGTCAAAATTTTTGCTCGCTCGCTTCGCTCGCTCGCAGTATATAACTAACACTTCTTTATAATCGGGCAGTTCAGCTAGATGCTCAAAATGTCCTCATATCTGGGGAGGTTTATAGCCGAATATTCTGTACATTTTCACTACAAAAGTGTCAAAAAAAATTTTTGTCCGCCCTTGCCCCCCCAACATTTTCTTTTGCCCCCCATTTGCCCCCCCACTTTAAAAAATCCTGGTGCCGCCACTGGGAGATGGGGAGACGGAGAAGAAGAGGGGGGAGGGAAAGAGAGAGAGAGATAGAGGGGGAAAAAGAACAGGAAAATAATCTGGGGGAGAGGGAAGGGCAAATATTGCTGTAGATAGAGTCACAGAGAGAGAGCGAGAGAGAGAGAAATGTGTGGACGCGAAAGGGGTGGGTAAAGGAGGAGAGAACATAATAGAAAGACCAAAAGATAAGGAGTGAGATGGAAGATAGAAATAGAAAGGGAGAAAGAGAGAGAGAAAGAGAGAGCAAATGGAAATGAAATAACTTTGACATACAGTTGAAGAGGAGCTTGATAGCCTCCGCAGTCTACACTGAATTGAAATGGGATCAGAACTTGTGATCGAAAAGCTGAGAGCGAGGTGGATTTTGCTTTTGTCAAAAATATAAATTATAAATGTCAAGATATTGCCGTAAAGTGGCATCAGTAAGGTTGTTTTATCTAATCCCTGTTTTGAGAGCTTGCGGATTAGTGAACGCCGGGAATTCGCAATCATTCAGAATTCCAGATTTCCCTAGTTAATACAATGAAAATGATGAATATGATAATCGATATTTAGAATGGGAAACAGTGGTGAAATTTATGATAAGAAGGCTTATAGTTCTTTAAACGGTTTTATCACTGACCTTTAGGGGATTCTTGTACCTAAACTCAGAAAACTTAACAAACAGAATTTTCTGAATTTTGAATAGAAATTCCAATAATGTCAACCTCATTCTGTAAATGAAAATGGGACAATGGACATGTTTCTATATGGGCTTAAATACAAAGGGCAATTTTGAATCCTGGTAATTACTGGAAAGAAGTGATCACAGGATCAAACGAAACTTTATACAGACTCTCGAGACAAGAAATAGATGTATGTCTAACGATTTAGGAAGAATATAAAGAAAATATATAAGAAAATGGAGGCAATATAGTGCCGACCCAAGGGCATAAACTTCAGATTTGCTTTTAGCATGTTAAGTTAAAGTTAAACCCATTGCCATACGGGAACTGGGTGGTTCCTCTATTAAGCTATGTGAATGATAAATTCAACAGTCAACTGGTTAAAATGAGTTTTGAACATTAATAATGCAATAGGCCTAACAATGATGATGAGGTTGATATTCTGGGTTTAAATAGTACTTAATGCCATGCACGTCTCTCTGCGCTTTAAGAATGCATTTTGAAGATATATCGAATACAACTAAAGTAGAGTAGCTTGCAAAGGAAAACATAAAAGCTGCTCATTTTATAGAGAACTTCGAAACATCAGATCTTCAAATAAAACTAATCTATTTTTTATCTGATCTTTATCAAACTTTCAATGATCCTGAAATTTACGCATTTATGCCAGTCAAGTTGATATCAGCGAGAAATTTGCCTTCAAAAAGAAGAACCAAGAGAAAATTAACAAAGTAAAAGGGGAAGACAACATCAATTAAAACATAAAACGTCCTTGCACTAAAATCGTTTCTATATGTACTTGTACGCCACAAATTCGGGTGAAGTTTAAAAA
>CM046851.1:5671060-5706060 GCA_025618425.1 Heliocidaris tuberculata
TTTGAAATATACAACGTTCATTGCAATTTTTAATATAGCCGACGGCAGAACAGCTTCGCCTAGAAAAGCATCTAGAAAAAATAATGATTAAAGACTTATGCTAAAATATAAAGAACTGGAGGGAAACCCATAAAATATTTATTAACGTACATGACGTAAAAATAGATTCAATCATAATTATTAAAAGGATCATACCCCACGTTCTGACAAGTTTGTGATTATCTAACTTTTTGTCATTGTCAGTAAGTACTTATAGTACTGATCAAGGAACCTGAAAAGAAATGTTATCATTACGATGATGATGATGATGATGATGATGATGATGATAACAACAACAACAATACTACTACTACTACTACTACTACTACTACTACTACTACTACTACTACTACTACTACTACTACTACTACTACTACTACTACTACTAACTACTACTAACTACTACTACTACTATAATAATAATAATGATGATGATGATGATGATGATAATAATAATAATAATAATAATAATAATGATAATAATAATAATAATAATAATGATAATAATAATAATAATAATAATAATAATAATAACAACAACAATAATAATAATAATAATAATAGAAAATAATGATAATAATAACAACAACGACAGCCTTACTACGCCTGGTCGCTGGATTTTAAGCAACCAAACAAGTGTACACCATCTCCTTTCCTCAGGGGATGATTATTCCTGTCATAATTTGCAAAATTCAACGTATTACATGCAGCATGTGCAGGGCAGTGATATCCTCACATCTTCACCATGTTCACAGGTACGCTTTTTGCCCCGGGTAGGAGAGTCATCGTGGCAATGTATATCAATGCCATGCCAAAGGATGATATAAAGAGATTCGAACCAAGGACCATTTTGATCCATAGCCAAGTGACCTGTCCACTAGATCCCGATTAGGACTATGCGCTTTTAAAGATCTGTGGGGTTTTGGGGGGGGGGGGTTTGCTGGAAAGCGCACCAGGCTATTGACAAAATTTTATCTTTCATGTTAATAATTGTATCGCTCTGAACAAGAGCTGATAGAAACAGTGCATTTACGATATCTTTCTTCCAATCAGCTCCATTATTCTATGGCCTTCTTGTGCTCAAATTTTACGTTCATCCAAAGTAATTTCTTAAAAGAGCATGTTGTTCTCCCAAGTATTTTCCAACTTTCGACTTTATCTCGTACATGATGAAATATTGCTTCTTTTTTTTTGTTGTTGCATTTTCCAACTTTTGATATTTTCTCCTAAGTGATAAAACATAAATAGGTTTACCGCAAAATGAAAATGACATTTCCCCAGGAAGCTTCGGGCCCGACTTTTCTTTAGTTCTGCCATACGTCATTTCGAATGATTTGCTATAGGTATGTTTATGTCTTATGTAATCAAAGCCAAGAAATATTCGTGGTTTTATCTAATCCAGTAGGTTCATTATCAACCGCAGACAGACGAGTGATAGATTGACTGGCAACGATTTCCCTTGCTCCTACGGATTTTTTGTTTTGTTTTTGTTTTGTTTTGTCAGTTGGTAGAGGTGTTAATCAAAAAATCTAAAAGTAGAATTTGAAGAAGAATCACGAAAATATTACATAATTTATTTACATGTGATACTATATATATATATATATATATATATATATATATATATATATGAATATATATATGAATTAAGCTACGCAAATTATTTCTCTCATTCAATTCAATTGATTTCTCACATATATATATATATATATATATATATATATATATATATATATATATATATATATATATGATAGTTACTGTTACATGTTTTTAAATACTTATGCTCTTTCTCCCCCAGGGGTTATTGACCGCTGGTCTTGTGGTATTAATCATTGAAAATCTCTATCTCTTTTTGAGAAAATGATGAAAGCTGTATACCGAGCATGCAGTATCTCTGCGATGTCAGTCATAACTGATTATAATTGAGTCTTTCTCTACACAAATCCATAAATGTCATGACATTGTGGAGCATTCTTCATTCATTATGTACCCCTCTCTTTCTAGAAGCAAAGATAAATGTACATATCGTGCAGGTACATTATAATCTGTATCTATGAGTAGGTAAGGGGAGCAAAAAGAATAAGTACGGATGCTCATACAGCAGTGAAGATGGAGGTTTAAAAAAAAAATCGAGGGAGAAGTTGGCAAACAGCTTCGCTCGCTTATTCGTTTGCTCGTTGGTAGACTTGATGCTATAGCTACTGTTCCCTAATTATATTCATAACCAGGATTTGTGGACGGATTAAGGCATCTAGCTCACTCTGCATCTCGAAAATGGCATTTCAGTGGAGCGAGCGGGGGTACACTGCGAGGCATAATCCCGGCTGCATGCCGAACGGGGGATTAGCGAGAAATCGAATAATGCGCTCTTTTTCCTGCGGGGTTTCATAGGTGCTCCTTGCATTACCATCTATTCCTGTTCATTCTCGATTCATCATTTACTGCTCTAGCTCTATCTATATAGCCATTTTATGGAAGGGAGGAATCTATCTCTTTTCTCCACAGCCAAGCCTGATTTATGTATCGCGTCTCTGGTTCTCTGTCTCCCTCTTCTTCGGGCTTCATCCCAGTAACAAAATCAGAAATGCGATTCATAATTCATTTTTCATTATCATGCATATCCTCCGTGCATTACTCGTTAGGGCAGCGCGTTGATACTCATAAAGCACTATTTAGGCGGCCGGGAATACCGGGGACTTGGGATTGATGTGGGCTCGCTATGGTGGGAGAAAATGTACGTAAAGCCCTTAAAAAGCCGTCATAATTCTGGAGACATTTTGCAGGGACTTTGAGTGACAAGTCACAGTTTATTTTAGGTTTACTTGAATCATGTGAATCGTTTGTTGGGAAGGAAAAACAGGAGATACGATTATTGTTTCGTGTAAAATTTAAGATGGAATTAATGATAAAAAAGGTGATGAAGAAAAGATGAACACGAAGAAAATGAGCTAAAAAGAAAAGGCAATGAGAAGTAGAAATAACATCAAATAATAGTCTGTGACTTTTTGATAGAAGTAGAAGCAGAAGAATTAGCAGTAGTAGTAGTAGTAGTAGTAGTAGTAGTAGTAGTAGTAGTAGTATAGTAGTAGTAGTAGTAGTAGTAGTAGTAGTAGTAGTAGTAGTAGTATAGTAGTAGTAGTAGTAGTAGTAGTAGTAGTAGTAGTAGTAGTAGTAGTAGTAGTAGTAGTAGTAGTAGTAGTAGTAGTAGTAGTAGTAGTAGTAGTAGTAGTAGTAGTAGTAGTAGTAGTAGTAGTAGTAGTAGTAGTAGTAGTAGTAGTAGTAGTAGTAGTAGTAGTAGTAGTAGTAGTAGTAGTAGTAGTAGTAGTAGTAGACAGAAGAAGAAGAAGAAGAAGAAGAAGAAGAAGAAGAAGAAGAAGAAGAAGAAGAAGAAGAAGAAAAAGAAAGAAGAAGAAGAAGAAGAAGAAGAAGAAGAAGAAGAAAAGAAGAAGAAGAAGAGGAAGAAGAAGAAGAAGAAGAAGAAGAAGAAGAAGAAGAAGAAGAAGAAGAAGAAGAAGAGAAAGAAGAAAAGCAATCAGTATGTCAGAAAGTAAAGTATTAAATACAATTAGTACTTGTGGTAACTTTGGATATAGAAGTAGAACATGTAGTGGTAGTAGAAATAGTAGAGGTGTACTCCAAGCAGTTGTCGCTATGCTTGAAGTAGAATTAGTAGAAGCAGCTAGTAGCTGTCGATCGCCACTTTTAAAGTAGAAGTTCAATGTAGATGTATTTACACATGGTAGCAGAAGTAGTAGTAGAAGTAGTAGAGGAAAAAGATAAATAGGAAAGAAAAGAGATAGAAAGATGGGAATATTTTAAAGGAAGGAGAAAAGGGAGAATGTAATAATGCTCCCTCCCTCTCTCTCTCTCTCTCTCTCTCTCTCTCTCTCTCTCTCTGTCTCTCTGTGTGTGTGTGAGTGCGTGAGAAAGAGAGAGGGGGGAGAGGGGGGGGGGGAGGGAAGGTGGAGAACATTTGACAGAGGAAGGGATAGAAATTCAGAGTTAGAGATGTGAAGAGAAAGGATAACGGACAGAAAGAGAGGGGAGAGAGAGAGAGAGAGAGAGAGAGAGAGAGAGAGTTAAAGGGACAGACCACCCCCCCGGTATTAAGTTGATTTTAATAAAAGCAGAAAATGAGAGAAACAGATTAGCGAAAGTTTTGAGAAAAATCCGATAAGAAATAAGAAAGTTGTGATTTTTTTGAAGTTGTTATCAATCAAACACAAATTGGCAACCCCGTGACATATAATGCGACCTCCTCTCCCATTTGCTCATAAACTTTAATTTTCTTAGTTTTTGAATTGATTTGATTTGATATTCATTTATTTCCTATAAATTATCATAAATTTACAATATTTCAACATATATGGTCATATACAATCATACATAGAAAAGGTGGTCGACAGAAGCCAAGCTTGAGTTGACGTCCTCATCACAAAGAAAATGATCACAATGAATATACATATAAAACAATGCATAGTGGAAAGAAGAAGGCCAACCAAAGAAAAAATAAAATGGAAGGAAAGAAAGAAAGAGAGAGAGAGAGAGGAGCGAGAGGGGATAGATAGTTGCATTCAGATAGTATCAGGTGGAACATAAGGTCTGTAAATACCAATCACATTGACAAAACTTTTGTTTCATTCAGGTTTTGTGTAAAACATACGAGCAATGATTATATCGAAGGTACATGTATGATCGAATATTTTCTTTAGAGAAAATGGAAATTAACGATTTGAGGGGGGGGGGGGGGTACAGGGCAAATGGTAGAGGAGCTCGCAAGACACGTCATGGAGTTACCAATCTGTGTTTAATTGATTATAACTTCAAAAATCACAACTTTCTTGTTTCTTATCGTATTTTACTTAAACCTGCACTGATCTGTTTCTTTCCCTTTAATATTCGATGATATTTGGGAAGAAAAAACTAGTGTGAAAAAAAAAATGGGGGGGGGGGCAAAAATGGGGATTAAGTGAAGAGTGTCAGGATCAAAAAGACTTAGAATGGGATTTGGCTTTCATTTCATAACGACTCTTCCGCACATTCATCAGTAGGCGGCAGGGACCATTTACATATTTAAGGGATTACATGACAGGTTTCATAACTCTAATCAGGTGAGGGGGATTAAATGGGGGAAATCCCTAACGACCATTAGCATAACTTAAAAAGTAAACAATGCGAAGAAGGAAAACGTCATTACCTGCTCGTTTCTCCCCTCAAATACTGTTTTCAGTGTTTCCATACAAAAATCTTCATCTCTTTTTGTCCTATCATTTTTGGAACCATGATTTTTTTTTTTTTTTTTTTTTTTGGCTAGATTTTCATCTTCTTTCAGGGTTCATATGGATATCCATCATCAATAGTTAAAGACCAAAAAGTTTTGTGTGTTTTGTTTTGAGGCTGCTGTCGTTATTGTTGAGACGTGACTCAGTCCAATATCATTCGTCTTCTCAACCCATCGACTTGAACCGTCTTTCTTATAACTTTATAATGTCTTGATTTATCATATTTTGCGATTATACCTTCACGAAACTGTGATATTAATCATCACCATATTCACCAGCAAACATCGTCAGCACTGGTAACTCACCGAGCTGCAGGTGAATCATTTTAATTTATTTTTTACATCGAGAGAAATCTTTTACCTGCTTGAAAAATCATTAAACAGGAAAAGAGAATGAATATCTATGCTGTCACAGCAGTTTGAAAATCCATATTAACTACAATAGTCAGTGTGCAATATGTTTGTTTCGGAGAAACGGTTATTAATTATCACTTTTTATCACTTGTAATTACTCTCACTTGTTCACATGGTGCCTCAAAGACCGCGCCAGAAACTGACGCAATGTGTGCACTGCTCATTCAAATTTACATTCACTTTTCATGCTTTTTATTACTCTCACATGTTGCGTCAAAGGCCGCGTCAGTCACTGACGTAGTCCTACGCCAGGCAAATGACGCACCATGTGCAACGTACGGGCATAAAACATATTCCTGCATGTCATCGCCAGTAAATGCAAAGGCATCGGCTTCGATGCAACCCTTAGTCAAAATTGTCTCATTATCTCTCACAATATTATGAAGCCTCAATATGAAAGATATCTCAACACTGTCTGTTTATTACAGTGTTATGAACAGGAGAGCTATTTTGATACCATCATTTCTAATGGGATTGTAATGAAAAAACTCTATATTGCCAATCTACACTGAGGATTCGTGTGACTGTGTAATTATGTGAGCGACAGAGGTAAACAAAAAAGATATTCGGGGGGGGGGGGGGGAGAGAGGGAACCAAAATAATAGAAGAGAGAAGAAGGCCCGGGAAATTGAGAGTTAGAAGAGAGAGAGGGAGAGAGAGAGAGAGAGAGAGAGGAGAGAGAGAGAGAGAGAGAGAGAGGGAGAGAGAGAAAGAGAGAGAGAGAGAGAGAGAAGAGACTATTATATAAAGGGAAATAAATAAGAAGGAGAGATGGGGAGTAAGAAAGATAGTGAATGGAAAATTAAAATCATGGAAATTAGTATAATATTACTAGTATAAGATGTATACTATAAAATTTTCTTCGCTGTGAGGAATCACCTGCCCGACATGCGGCACAGCACTAAGAGCCGTCGGGCTGATCCCCGACAAAACACACAGCCTATCGCCGTCAAATACGGCATCTTTTCCACCTAGGTACCTTACAAGTTTCACACTTGAAAAAAAAAAATGCAGTCACACAATTCATTCAATTCCGTTTCATCTTCTATCAGTAATTTTATTAGTCTCCTTACGATGTTCGGATCCTTTACATGCATTAAAACAATGAAGACTACGAAGTGAAGTCACCGATACTGACAACGGTGGAAATGGAATGATGATAGGCCTAGCCCTGGTCGCTGTATTTGTAAATCATAACTAAGAAGAAGAAGAAGAAGAAGAAGAAGAAAAAAAAAAAAACTTTTCACTCCATCTACTAAATCTGAACTGGAATTGAAATTCTTCCTTGCCTCTCTACAAACAGAAGGTAATTTTTAAAAAAATAACGAAAGGAAATAATAGAAGAAAATAGGTCGTCGGTAAGTAATGCATGATTTGAATATAGTAAAATAATAATTCACAGTGGGTAAAAAAAATAATAAGGACATAAAACAAGCCTTAAGAAGTTTACTATAGAATGCTTTCAATTTTGAACAAAAATAAAACCAAAAAAATATCACATGTTACGAGTCGATGTTTAGGATCAATTAACATGAAATATATCATAAAGTAACCAGATAAAGGCATATTCATATTTGTGAATATGTCAAAGATGAAATTGTTTCACTGAGAAGGTTCCCTAAGACTAACCAAATTCTCACCTTCAATCCCAGACCAAACAATGTAATATAGATATATCCCTAACTTTTAACCGAATCTAAAACCAAACCCTACATCATTGACAAAATTAAACCTGCAGAAATTTTTTTTTTTTTCACATCACCGACCTTCATCATGTTCATCGCGATCGGCTCATAACCCGTGTAGCAGCCTTCATTGTACACTGTAAGATACTCGCCATCACCTCACAGCTATCAGCGTTCTGTGTTGCACTGACAGAAAAGAAGGGGGAGGGGGGAAACAACAACATATAAAGTGAAAATAAATGGTTTGAATTGCATTTCTAATTTGCTTTAACCTTAGTTGTTGAAAGTCATATGTTTTGATGGAAATTACTATGTCCCTAGCATTTTTTTTGTCGTATCACAATAAAAATTCTGCTAATAACAAATGTGCCTAACACTATAAGGAAGAAGTATATATTTTGCTTGCAAATTTACCTTATGTTAGTTAAATAATACTCATCTTCTCATATCTTTCTTTAATTAATCTTGATTTGATTGTCTTGCCCATTGTTGAGGAATTCGACGTTTTTGTGTTGAAGTTTTTCATTTTCATTAGCGTTATCCACCAGTGGCGCCAATTATGTGCCAGTTTTACCCCCGCCTTAACTATAGGCTATCGATAGCGGTGGTCATAGCGTTCAAGGAATTCCATCATAATTATCAGGCACCTATTTGATAAACCATAGGTCGAGAGTGGCACATGTAGATTGATATCTTGCCAAATGGTATATTAGTTCCCTAGGAAGATGTAAGTCAAGTCCAAAGCCATACATTTTCTTATCATATTATATTTTAATATTATCCTGTTAACTATATTTATGCACTTTTTTTCCTTCTCTCGTTCACTTAAATAAATTATTTCCTCTGCGCCTCAGAATAGTGTACGATCGATGGCGCATTATAAATGCTATATTTATATATTTGTTATTTATTTACCATGCCGAACCTCGAAACAAGTATCAATTTACTACACATGGATAGAGAGTGTTGAATAAAGATTAATAACTTTTCAAAGGACGTTAGTGCCACATCGAGATTCGAACCCCGAACTTTGCTTCTCCAGTGAAAGGATAAAATCGCACTTTCACTCTAATGTGACAATCACTTGTGACAATTTAATGTACTAAAAATGTTGAAATGTTTGTCACTGCACTCAATAATTTTGTCACATCTACTCTATTGAAATCAATCACAATTAATTGACACGGAAACCCGCTAAATGAACGCCTTTATTTCCCCCCAATCTGTGAATAAAACACTTTGAAAATACATAATTAATCAATGGCGACACTTATTTCAGTGATGGCCTAGAGGCCTCATCAGCGGGACATAGAATTGGTGAGAGGGGGAGAGGAAAAACCTGCCTTGGGATCAGGCAGGCAGATATCCGCTATGAATATCACTATCAGACTATCATACACTATATAATGGACTGTCCGAGTAGGCGAAAGAGAGGCGGTGAGAGAGAAAGAGAGAGAGAGAAGGGGGGGGGGGGGGGACTAACCAAATTAATATGTAAGAGGGGCAATGAAAGAGAATGGGATGGAGAGGTTATGAGAAAGAGGGATATAATAAGCAGAAATAAGCAAATAAAATGGACATTAGTTGACAATAATTAGAGAGAGGGAGAGAGAGGGAGAGAGAGAGAGAGAGAGGGAGATGGAGGAAGAGAAGGAGGAGGAGGAGGAGAGGGAGAGGGAGAAAGAGAAGGGGTGGAATGACAGATGACAGAGTGTGTGCGTATGTGTGTGCAGAGAGAGAGAGGGAGAGGTGAGGGAAGATAGAAACTTAGAGAGAAGCATGTATTACGGACAATTCAAGAGAGAGGGAGAGAGAGAGAGAGGGGGGGGGGGAAGGGAGGGATGGATAGAAGGAAAGAAAAAAGCTCCTAGTCGTAACTGTTCATACACAAAACGATGGACTATCAATCTCGTCGCCAGCCAGTATACCTTGCGACAAAAGCAGCGTTTTTAACGCCACAATAGGCTGTAAATGGTGAGCGCAGAGATTGCGCGCGATGATAAAAATCTATTTTCTCCTCTCTGCAGCTCTCCGAACACTTTTTTCTCCTCCTTCAAACTATGACAGACCACACGGGCGTATGTTCTAAACTATTCTGTCTTTGACTTTTGTCATATTTCCCCGTTGTTCCACAGAGTGGTGTGCATTACACATTACAAAAGCATGCATCCATCTTCTCTTTTTTTTTGGCAAGTGGGTTTAGTATCCCCCTCTTTTTTTTTTTTTTCTTTTTTTTTTTAAGGGTTTAGAAATTTGACATCCGCTGACAGTCCGAGGATTTAGACGTGTGCTGAATGCGCTCATCAAAAGACCCCGGGAACAGGACGAGGGCATGAAAAATCTGCGCGGAGTTGGTCGCAGTTATGAATATTACATGAGCCCAGGGAATTTATTTTTATTGAGATAATGATGTTAAATGCAACCAGGTTAGAGCTCACTCTCCAACGCTTTTAGTTACTCGCAAGGGAATGTTTCTGTGTTTTTTCTCAAATACGGATCAGATTACTTCCATAGACAATCATGCTACATGTATAATTTGTCATTTGTATAACATTATATATTAAGCCCTATTCCGAGAGCATTGTTGTTCTTCTACCCTTTATACCGTTTTCCTCATAATATTCTTTAATTTTTCACTGTTTCATCTCAGTCCGTACATTTTATCTGTCTGTTAAGAATAGGGAATGGAATGGAATGATAATAATAATACTAATGATAATAATATTACTACTACTACTACTACTACTACTACTACTACTACTACTACTACTACTAGTACCACTACTACTACTAGTACCACTACTACTACTACTACTACTACTACTACTACTACTACTACTACTACTACTTCTACTGATAATAATAATACTACTAATAATAATCATAATAATAATAATAGTAATAATAATAATAATAATAATAATAATAATAATAATAATAATAATAATAATAATAATAATAACAATAATAATAATAATAATAATAATAATAATAATAAAAATAAAAAAAAATAAAATAATAATAATAATAATAATAATAATAATAATAATAATAATTAAAAAAAAAAAAATAATAATAATAATAATGATGAACAGATGCACTTTAAAAAGTACAACGCAAAAAGTAAAGAACAATCAGCGAATGATATTTTCAAGAGGGGATAAGTAATATAAACATTCTTATATTTTTTGTTTTAGACATGGCTTTTATTGCTCATGCAAAGTATTGAAACCCACCACCATAAACATATACATACAAAGACTGAATCCAAAAAATATAATAAAACAAAATGAAAATATAAACAACAACCCCAGACACTATAAAAGCAACTAGAGGTTTCGTCTGTTATATTTTTTTTACCATAACCAATTAAGAGGTAAAGACAATATACATATCATGCACTTCATCCCGATTTATATCAACCTTCATTTTCCAGCATGAATGTTCTTCCAATCCAGGTGCTCTTATAATTTATGAATAATTTATTTATTTATTTATTTATTCATTGGTCTTTTTTCAGTAGGGTAGCTCCATCAGTGATTAAACACTGTTTTCCGTGGAGGCCCTACAACAAAACTACATATAATACAATCATACAGATATGAACAATACTTGAACGAACAAAATAATTACATACACATTTGGTATTTTTACAAAGTACCAACTGAAGAATTTGAACGAGCATGGCGCCCAAACAAAATAGAAAACAAATAACTTGTTGAAGCATTCCTAACATAATGCGGCAAACTGTTCCAAATCGCTGCTCCTTCGTATGAAAAACTCCGTTTCCCCATTTCTGTTTTAATTATGGGTAAAATTAAGCCTGTGTTTTCAGCACTACGGGTCCCATAACTATGTACAGATTGAGTTTTTTTAAACATTTTGAAAATATAAATTGGGGTTTGACTTTCTAAAACGGAAAAAAAACATCTTACTTAAAAAAAAAAATCCATCTCTTCTGAATATTTACCCACTTGAGTGCATTAAAATTGTCTTGGGTTGGGGTTCTTACAGTAGTTTCTACGATTACTCTCGCCATTTTCCTATGTTGCTTGATAATCATATCTCTGATATTTTGTCGGCAGTTGGACCAAGCATTGCTACAGTATTCAAAAAGAGGCAAAATTAAAGCGTTGGCAAGAAGCTTTAGTCCTTCTAAAGGTAAGTATCTTTTCAAACGACCAATCAGTGCTATTCTTGAGCCAATTTTTTTAATACTTATAATAATGAACAAGTTCCTACTGTATATCCTATATGGAATTAGCTGCGTGGCTTTTAAAGAATGGAGTACATTAGCCTTAAAAATTGATACATTTGTTTTGGTTTAAAATGTATACAACGTCAGGTACCGTATCTAGCTGGAGTTTGTCGTTTTCACAGAGTTTACTTGTCAACTTCTTGTCAACAGTAGAATAAGAAGAAGAAATGAGGGGGGGGGGGGATAATTTATTTTTTTTTTTAAATCCGGCACGAAATAGAAAAAGAGAAGTGCGAGAAGATTAATGAAAAAAAAAAGAGAATAAGATTACAAATCAGTATAAAGAGAAAACAAAAGGACTAAGAAAAGAAAAAAAAAACTTTTGTTTCCAGGCAAGTCCATAGAAGACGATTTCCCAAACAAAGTAAAGGGAAAAAGGGCCAATAAAAAAGAAACAGAAAGTCAAATGATATTATTTTCTCCTCAATCATTAATTATTAAGTCCACCCGTCTTTCCTTTCTCCGGTAGATCTTTCCTAACCCTAGAACCCTGAGAGAATCACCTGCTAACCAGGAAATATCGGATGTGGTCCCGGAACCCATAAGATGCTGGACCGGGGTAAACTTTCTCCCCCCTGGCCTCTGAAAGCAGATGACTTTTCCGAAGGAACCGATGGCGGAGGCAGCAGTTCTGATCATGGATTTGGGGGTGGATATTGGGAGAGAGGGGGGAGGGGAGAGAGGGGGAGGAAGAGAGAGAGAGGGAGAGAGAGAGGGAGAGAGAGAGGGGGAGAGAGGGGAGAGAGGGAGAAAAGGGGAGGGAGAGAGGGGGAGAGGAATAATATTAATAATAATAATAAGAAGAAGAAGAAGAAGAGGAAGAAGAAAAAGAAGAAGAAGAAGAAGAAGAAGAAGAAGAAGAAGAAGAAGAAAATGGGGGAGAGAGGGGGAGGGGAGAGGGAGAGAGGGAGAGGAGGAATAATAATAATAATAATAATAATAATAATAAGAAGAAGAAGAAGAAGAAGAAGAAGAAGAAGATGATGATTGAAAAGAAGAAGAAGAAGAAGAAGAAGAAGAAGAAGAAGAAGAAGAAGGAAAGAAGAAGAAGAAGAAAGAAATGGGTAGCTGAATGAATTGAAGTTGTAGTAAGAAGTAGAAAGGGAGAGGAAGAAAGAGAGAGCGAGAGAGAGAGAGCATAAGCGAAGGGAGAAGAAGCGGGAGATGGATACAGCTGAATGCATTGAAGTTGGTGAGCTGGATACTTTTAGTGAAAGGGAAAAGGAGAAGTTGAGAGAGAGAGAGAGAGAGAGAGAGAGAGAGAGAGAGAGAGAGAGAGTGAGAGAGAGAGTGGGCAAAGAGAGAGAGAGAGATCTAATAACGATAACCATGATAACTGGAACAAGATCAGATGGTAAACGAAATTGAAGGATATGGGGTATAACAGAAAAGCTTCTCAAAAGATAGAGAGAAAGAAAACGAAGACAAATCTGCGAAATAATCCTAAAAATGAGACTTTTTAGAGTTGTAGAAGCAGGAAAAAAGAAGAAGAAAACAATCAGAGAAAGGATAAATTGGACATGACAGTCAACATTTTCATCTCTTCGGTCGCGCGTGACGGAGCATGTAGAGTGACGAATATCACCGAGGTATCGGCGGCGCGTGTCGCCACATCGCCCCGGGTCACAATTGGAAGTTAGCCGACGATTTTCAGCGCAATAAATTGCAATGTATCTCGCACAATAGACGGGGGAGCGGAAAAACAAAATAAAAGGAGATGCAAAAATATGGCCAGTGTTCCCATTTTGTCGGTAACAATTGAGGAAGCTGTCGGCAATGTTTTGGCTCCGTGTCATAACGGGTTCCATAATATTCTCGTCAGATTTAAGGGGGTAATTTTTTTTTTCTAAGGTCGTCTTTATAGTATCTTCAAAATTTTGAATGAACGTTTTTGGTCGGGAAAGAGACTATTGCAAATTAGAAGATACTGCTAAAATAAAAGATGCATAAGACAAAAAATAAAAAATAAAAACAAATGACAGAGAACAATACAAATGCAAAAAGAAGAAGAATATGGAAACATTTAAAATAGTGAATTAAGATGAAGAGAGGGAGCCTGAGGAAAAGGCGAAATGAAACATTTATTGGATTAACGCTTCTTGAAAACCATGAATATAATTATGTAATACATGTTTTGGGCTCCCTTTATATTTGTGATACAAATGTGTTTGGACTTAAATATCAAAATATTTCCAATTAGCATGATTCGATAATGAAGATGGTTATTCATTGGTAAGAGGTACTTCTATCGTTTTTCTTCATTATTCTTTCCCAAAGAAACTTATATTGTTTTGTACTATGGAAATTTGGAAATGAAATTAAATAAACCTTGCGTCAATAAATCAATCAATCAAAACTTAATCAAATTTTAAGAAATCCCCCTGTCATGCGGATGTCAAATTGTACTCCGGACCCATGTAAGCTAGCTGATAATGTCTGTTCAAGCGGTGATGATCCTGATTAGAATTTCGCTGTTACATTAATCCCTTGTGAATGTGATTTATGTGATTAGCATTTTGCTATTTTGTAAATCCCTTTTTGTATGATTTGTTGATTGTTGTATCAATATCATTTTGATAATTTTAAAAAGATTACACTTCCTCCTCAGCGCAGGGTTTATTTATCTTTGTAAAAAAAAAAAAAAAAAAAAAAAAAAAAGCATCGCTCATTCTATAGTATTAAAGATATTTTTAAATCAATACATAATACTCGTATTTAAAAAATAAGATCATATGTCTTCATATTTCAAAACAAAAATCCGCTCTCTTTTTCCAAACTCACACCAATACCAACTTTCTTATCATGTCTCGACTCCATATATATTTAATACAAATGCGAAGCGCCACGCACTGTACTATAGTGTTAATGAACCGCGCATGTCAAAATTAATGAAGCGAATAGCACTGCAACACATTTAACTCCAATTTACAAGCGTTTGATTAGCTTGAAGCGGCGCTCGCCAATTGAATTAATTTAGGCAGAAACAATGTCCAGTTGCTACTAATTTGGCGTAAAGATAGAACGCCGTTTTAGACACTGTTATCTCTCTGACACTGTTTTATTTGACCTTCTTTCGCATTTTATGAGGAAAATTGCGAATTATTACAACAGTCATTTGTCGGTAATAGAACCGAGTTTGTTGAATATTGATATTCGATAGCAAATGTGTATAGTTGAATATAAAGTTTGACTTGTCAATTGGTTAATTACTTTTGCGACTGACATTAGAGTGAATAAATATGAAAGTGAAATATAAGTCATATTCTTATTATTTCCCGAATGGTCTGGACGCTGATATAACTTTACTAATCTCTGTACTATACTATACATTGATTATAAATTCATATTTTCTGTATGGTACAGGATTTTTTTTTTTTTTAAAAGATGATGCTCTAAGTGGTATTTTAATCTAAAACTATATATATATGAGCTCTGATTGTGCTATTTAATTTGAATGTAGGATAAATATTTTAAAAGAGGTGTATGTGTCTAAATTTACATTTCACAAGATACCTCTGGTTGACTTTACCCCCCCCCCAAAAAAAAAAAAAAAAATAAAAAAAAAATAAATAAAAATAAAAAATGAATAAATAAAAAAAAAAAATAATAAATAAATAAATAAAAAAAAAAATAGATAAATAAGAAAAGAGAATTGTAAATTTACCCGAATATTAATTTGGGAGAAAACTTGGCAAATCTATGAACAGTACTGGAATGCCAATGCCAAGGGATCCTGAGGGGACAGACAGAGTAAAAAAAAAAGTAGGCATCATGCGAGCTTCTCCATCCGTTCTGATACCTAATAGGCAGATGTTTAGATTACAAAACATGAAATACATACAAAACGTGAGACAGTAAATATGATTGTGAAAAAATAAAGTAATTGCGTAGCAAAACGGTGTGAAGTCAAAGGTTGATATTTGAATATTGGTCATAATTATGCATTCGCTTGAATATGTGTAGTGGGACGGTAGAGAAATTAGTTTAATTTACGAACATAACAGATGAGTATATTTCTAAGGATTTTTTTAATATTCGCAATGATTTGTGAAAGAATTAGCAGAATATATAGCCACAGTAAAAAACCTACTTTCGCATCATGAGAAGAGAATTTCGTTAAGACTAGAAACATGTGAAAGGAGGGGAGGAAAAGGAAACAAGGTAGAAAGTATTTTTAAATCAAAATTTGAATAGTTAACCCTTTCTGTACAGGAGTCATTTAAGTGCCAAATTGATCACATTTTGTTCTTCAAAGTGGCAACAGTAATATTTTTCTTTTAGTGCTACATGCTTCTAATAAGGTGTAATGTCTTCGAAATAATTATTGACATGTTTAGCAATTTCGTCGAAAAGTTGTGCAAATTTTGATAAAAAATAATGATTTTTAACCTCTCAGTGTGTTACTAATTTAAGGATTTTAAGGCTTATTCTCGTGTTTAAAATTTCTGGCATCAAACGCAATGGTCATGCAACAAAAATGGACATAGAGTGTGCAGATTTTTTTCTCTCTTTCTACACATGCACCTGGCATATTATTTTTAACTCTGAATCAAAAGTTATTGAGCGAAACCACAAAATGTGGTCAATTGTTTCGAAAGGGTTAAAGCCCACCGCACACTATACGATCGGTCTGCGATCCTATTTCGGAAGAAAATGTAATGGCATTAGATAGGCCCTATACATATTTGAACCTTCTTTAGTAAGGTTCTAAATAGTCATATAGATAGTCAAATAAAAAAACTTATTCCGTGTATGATTACGACAACGCACCAAAATTCTATGTTTAATATTCACATTATTGTTCAGAACCTGAATCAGGTAGATTTTATCTGTTAAAATTCCCATATTTAATGCTATCGGGATTTATTTCCCAAATCGGATCGCAGTCCATCGTATAGTGTGCGATGGGCTTAATTCAACAACTAAACATGTGCATTGGCAATTCAACACTACTCCTGAAATATACATCCTCCCCACTAGCATCGTGAAATATATATTTTTGCAGTTTTCATTGAGTTGCAATTTATTACTCACACGTCAACCTATCGATGATGGTTGATGTAAAACTGGAAGAGATGAGGGTGAGAATGAGGAGGCATCCTTGTCGTCATGGTGATACATCATCAAGCATGAAAATGACTTCGTCTACATCAAGAAAAAAGAAAAAAAAAAGATCAAGGAAAGGTTAAACAATGATGAAACGGGAAGATATGCTTATATTATTGTGAGCTTTCCATAATTATGAAGTGCAGCCGATCAGGAAGTGTCGGTCGCGTTTTTCGGCATTATAATGTCATGTATGTACGATGTACACATTTTTATTGATTACTCTTCATTGCATGGGCGCAAATCCAGGGGGTAAAGGGGCAAATCTCTCCCCCCCCCCACGATTTTGAAGATAGGCCAATGTCCCCCCCCCCCCACAAAATCTGATAACCCCCCCCCCCCTCTTTTTTTTTTTTTTTCGCTTGCTTGTCAGAGAATTTGGAGGAAAAGTAGACCCCCCAAATGTGCTAACCTTTTTTTTTTGGGGGGGGGGGGGGGCTTGTCAGAAAATTTTTAGACATTTCGGACAGGTACAAGAGTAAAATCATGTGGTGACCTCCCCCCCCCCCCATATTTCAAAATGGATTGCGCCACTGCTTTATTGACATATATTTGAATACTGCTACAGACATTATTAACCTTGTTAGTACCATAAGCGATTTACATTTAAAACACCTATGATTTTATATTGAAGTTGATAGTTTTGGACCAAGAAAAGCTTCTCCTTTTCTCGGGATTTAAAAGGGATTCATGAATTGCAAATCGCGCAATGTTTTTAGCAAGATATATACAATCAAAGCGGCACTATACGATTACAAGCTTTTGTGTCTTTTGTAAACTTGGTGGGACAGAAAGGGTTAGTGGAATCAAATGCAAATACCATTTAGGGGTAATTTTACTAATCATTCCTGCAAAAATACATCAAAATACATGTATCTTTATGAGGCACAATATTTCGGACAACGTACCGCACAAGGTTCATTCATCCGTAGTGGGCTATAGAAATAATATATCATCTTTTCTGCGTACGTCCCCTTTGTAAAAAATCCAAATATAGGGATTTTGAGTCTGTGACTTTATGCGATTCGTTTTCCCAAGCATTTAGACGTAAGACTATCTAAAGAGTTTGAATTTTAGGGCTATTAACACGTGACATGCCTGAGGTAGGATACTCAAAAACCTGGTAAATCCATGATCTACCAACTTGTGTATTGAGAGTAATATTATAAATCTCATCTCATGCACAGTACAGTCTATTGTATTTGCTTTGCATTTACAATAGACACTTCTTCTGTTTCTAACACTATGTCAATATGCTTCCCATATCATGCATATAGTGATGATCTATCATTGCCACTATATCAAAAACTATTTGCATTCTAAAATTGCGATTTTCACCAACAACCAAACCACCCATCATCCAGCATGCTAAAACTTAGCTTGTATTCATTAGCTTTCAAATTGGCTTCATCGAAACAGCCAAATTATTTGCCTACGTCAATTGTCAGGCCTTTCAACGAGCTATTGTCTGAATAGGTACCTATTGCATCTCATTTACAATTTAATTTCCTCCCCTAAATGGTGCAAATAGCATTGATAGTCCTGACTTTCATGAGCTTGGTGTCTATTAAGCACTATAGAGTCGCGCTATTAATTTGTCTCATTCGCCGGGCTGCGCGTTTCTCTATTTCCAATTTCCGGATTTAATATATCACACGCGGGACCACGCAGGGCGTATGAAAAGAGTGTCTGCGGTTTGGATTGTATAAGGAACGAGGGCCCAGGGTTGAAGAAAAAAAATGGTGATAATATGTTTCACCTCCAAAATCAAACGGTGCATTTTGTCCTGATTTTTCACATTGCATTTCACTGTCAAACTGGGATTGTGCTCTGTTTCAAAAATATGTTTATTAAAATGTATGGAGTAACCTACGTAGCATTGCTACTCATGATGGAAAATTATGATTAGAATTTATGCAGCTTTTTGCTTATTACCATTTTGCATTCTACTTTTATAACTATGTTTGATGTTTCATGGTGAAGAAACTGAATTGTAGGTTTAGTTTTTCAGGGTTATACCATGTAATCTTTACAGGGCTCTTATTCCTTGAAAGATTATATTTGATATTTAGGGTATAATAATGAATAAAGCTTATGACTCCGATTTTACATTCAGGCCGCTGCTATACTATAGCTTTGAGTTGTTGTGTAACAAAAATTGATATTTAAAAAAATTGTAATATTCCTTTTGGGTTGTGGAGTTTGTTTCCTTGTAGTTCATCGTCTCTGTTATCGTGTTGATTAATTCAGTAATTTTACTGTGATAGTGGTAGAATTTAGAGCATGTGTTGATATCAACACAGTCATTTGCTTTTGATCAAATTATAAACATAATTATTTGTATACTTTTATAATATAATGATTTATAGAGCTTATGATAACTACATCTTTATTGAGTAGTGCGATAATTCAACCTGGAAAATGATCAAAATTGGATTTAAGAGCCCAGAAGCCTAGAATATGTATAGTTGTTATTAATGAATTCTACGGGCAGTTTCACTTATTATCATGATTGTCACTACCCAAGGATCGCATTCAAATCTCCTCTATCCAGTCTTTATCTACTTACGCTTGCGACACTGGTCCATTATTAGAAGATCGGGATAGCTCCATCGACTAAGACATCATTCACGTTATGATGACGACGTTGGCATCGATTGCTGACTGCTGAAAATAAAAGGAAAAGTATATGATACTGCATGAAATGGAAAGAGATATAATGAGTAAGAAAATTATGAAAGAGTTATATCTTCTTGTTATTTGTATATACATGTAATAATATATATTTTTAAAAATTACTGTGACATTGTACATGAGAAATTTTTAATAGCTATAGTACATTTCGGATCTCTAATTCTTTCTACTGACTCGTATATGTGAATATGAATTATTTTCCATTTTCATTCTTACAGAATATTCGTTGTGTTAAGGGGTAATCAAAATAAGTATTAAAAGTATATGTAAAATTGTTGTGAATAAAGATGAAATAAAACTAAAGTTGAAAATGAATTTACTTCTAAAAACCAACACCAAAATAACTTACTTTGCAGTTTGCATTGTATCATAATATGAAAATATGGAAAAAAAAATATTATTCTCTTTAATACACCCTTTCTTCTTCTCCTTCCCCTTCATCCGTTTAACAGAAGCAAATTTGACATGACTTTGGTTTGGACAGGATACAATTCAGCACTGGTTTGTCGAATCTCCGGAAATGTATTCATATCTCGTATTTCACACTAATCCCTCCAACAAGCTTTCTTAATCTCACCCAGCTGTCTGCGGAAGATGACCCCAAACGAGACAAAGTAATCCCGATCACCGAATCTGGGAGAGAGAGGGAGAGGAGAGAGAGAGAGAGAGAGAGAGAGAAAGAATTGGAGAAAGAAACAAAACAAAATAATAATAACAAACTGACAAAGAAAGATATGAATACATAAAACCATGAGAACGGACTTTTGGCAAGGACTCATAAAAGAAGATCATTGTTGATACTATTTTGGAGCACTGTGCGGTTGGCATGGTCTATTGTAGAGGAAAATGTCCAAGGGCGTTTATTCTAAGGGAGAGAGGGAGAGAGAAAGAGAGAGAGAGAGAAGGGGAGGGGGGCTTGCCACCTGACAATTTATGATTTCGATTCATTCGTTTTCTCCTTCCCATCCCCGAAGAAAGGGAAGGGGAAAACCCATTCCCACAGAAAGTGACATTTTGTAAGCATAACATTTTTCAAAATTAAATATTCATTATAATTATTAATGGAGCATGTGGAGATTCCTTTAGCCATATGGAAAACAGTGAGGGGCGGAGCTTATTATGATTCGGGCCTTTTAACACCAAGAAAAAAAAAAAACTACTTGCTTTAATTTTCAGCTCACTCTATTTCTCAACGCGTCATAGGTGTAAGCTTATCACGAATCTCTTAAAGTGTCAAAAAATAAAAATGCCCAATTCTCTTCATATCTTTCACTCCCCGGGCAAAACTGATGACCCTCTTCTTGATCACTGTTGTCATGATCAATTAGTTGCGGCTATTTTGCAAATACAAAAGCAGATCCATAAAGTAATTCCAGATAATACACAAAGGGGGTAAATCCCTATATTGGCCCACAAGGTACATCCCTTGGGAGTTGTAAACTGCATACAGTTTCTCTTAACCCAATACTGTGAAAAAAGAGAATATTAATACACTTGTTTTGCTTGAATGGTCCATTTCAAAGTCACCCTAGCATTAAGAAATTATGAATTATAAACTGAAGGTTAAAGGTGTAACGAGTCATTACAGAACGACAACTCGTCACCCTCATGACGTTGAGTGTTATCTTTGTGTTATAAATTGTCGCCATTTCTTTTTACCCACAATGCATCAAAGGTCTTGTTTTCTTCCGTTTTTATGGTTTTACACGTGACCTCTATTGTTAATCAGCTGTCAGAACATTCAATCTTATACTTGCATCGAATACTGTAGTTTTGCACTTGCTTTTTAAAGTACCCAGCTATCACTTATTTGCTTCAGCATGTACTGTGTAAACATTTCTTTTCGTTAATATACTTTTTTATTTTGTTTAGTTTTACATTGAATGGTTAAGAAAATAGTTCTTAATACACACCCCTTTGCCTTAAAAGATTTACAACAAAAATATTTATTCAGGCAACTTTATCTTTGTCAAAAGGGCATATTTTGTTTACCATGGTTGAAAAACAATCATTTTTAATGTGTTAGTTATGATATCTATCCGTGTATCTTATTCAAAGCAGTATAGAACCTAAGTCACAATCATTCTAAAAACATATTCCGATTAATGTCTTTATTTTCCCATTAACCTTTTAAGGATATTTATGATTTGTAATAAAATACCGATGGTTTAATGATATGCCATCGCGGTACTTGTGCAATCTGCAATGTATTGGAACTTCTTTCAGTCAGTGACGTGATCCCAAGGCGCTAAATGTCCATATCATTTATGAAACCATCATGATTCTGAAAAAAAAAAATAATATAAGAACATTACCTTTGCTTAATGTCAATAATATAAGTCCTCAACATTCATAACATCTTTGATCAAAAAAAAAAAAAAAATACAATTGTAGATACAGAAAATTATAGTTGACAGTAGACAGTCAAGACAGTATGCATTCTTCCTCTCCTTAAGTTTACTGGCATAAAAAATAGTGATTATGAATTTAAATCATTAAATGTTCAACGATATCCCATTTTCATCTTATAAACGAATATACTAAATGATGATTTTGCAGATGCTATATCTTATTACATGTATTTATACAAGTCCATACTTTGAAAAGTCAAAGGAAATCACGCTAATAGAATGTATAACTGCGGGGATCACTGAGAAAGAGGACCATAATTATAAAAGGCGTCAGTATAATAAGAAAAGGACACAAGCCAAATTATAAAAAAAAAAGATAATAATTTGTGGAAAAAAACAACAACAATATTATAAAATATCTGGAAATACAGAAGGAGAAAATGTGGTAACAAGCTCTCGTTTGCATAAAAGCTTTGGATCTTGTGAAAACACTCAAGGTAATTCCTGGAGACGAGTTGGCATTTTCCCGTTACATATCCCAAGTAAATACATATCAATAGAGGAATCAAGACACCCAACTAGGTTAGCTAAAACTTTGTCTATTTGCCTGGTATCACCTTTCAAAAAGCTGGTATTTGCGAAAGCATTAGTTATACAAATATTCAGAATAGTCACGTGATGGTTGAGAGTATTGGGGAGAAAAGACAGTATTACCATCTGATATATCTTAAGGTAGTCGCTAATCATTCTATAGTAAAATCCAGAAGGAGATAGGAGTTGATATTCATCTTAAGGTGGAAGGTGATGTGTCCCAATAGAAACTGCAATGAATCAAATGGAAATGACAATCGATCATTAATTTTTATATAAATGATATTAACTCTGCTATTTAATTAAACTAAATACATTAATAAACATATTAAACGGTCCGATATAATTACGCTGCATTACGCTGTATCCAACGTTATGCAGTTTAAGATGACTGTAAAACCATATTCATTCATCAATATTCGTTTCATGATAATGACATTACTTAGGAAACATATATGGTCTTAATATTCTGATCAATAATGTCTTTGTAATACAGTTATATCAGTCTTTCTATTTCATAATTAATATATCATTTCCTTTTAACTTAAAATAAAAGATACACTATAATGTGGCCTACAATCACCGCTTGCACTGGTAATGAATTCGCCTTGTGGATAATGACTATTTATCACAAGCACTAGAATGATTAATGTTAACTACTATGGAAAAAACTAATTTCAGGAAATAAACTCTGCATCACTCATATTTATCAATTAAAAAAAAAACCATGCATTTGATTTACTCTCTATAACTTTATTTCAAGTATTTGCGCCCCTTTGATAATGGATTTAGCATTCCGTACATCAAATAATGGACTACATTACATGAAATACTGAGGATAAGCTAAAGGGTGATACAATATAATTTATACCAATAAATCATACATCAGGATACTGACAAGTGTTTGAATTTCTTGGTATAAACATAGCGTAAACAAGAAGCTCAGATGGCGACGAATTTCCCCTTCTCTCTTTATTGCAGACGATTCGTCGAAAAACCCACATATCGAATAGGAAAAAACAGATCCTACTGATACCACACAAGAACATCTGAAACAACATGTATGAGGGAACATTATATCAGATAAAGAGGAAAACTAATTTCTCACATTTTACTGAGAGTGAGAAGACTGAGCAAATAAACACCAGTGGAGCCTCAGGCATGGGTGGCTCAGAGGGCCCCGGGGGATAAAAACCCAAATTAGATGCGGTAGTGGGTTTCGAACACTGAAAAAAAAAAAGAAAGGAAAGAAAGAAAAAAATTGCCGACCTATATGAGATCGAATGTACTGAGAAGTTTTCCTGTTATTAAAAAGATTGAGTGACGAGAACACAAGTCCTAAAAGAAAAAGAAATTGACATCCACCCCACCCCACTCTTTCTGTCTTTCCCTATCTCTATCTCATAATCCACCCCTTCTTTATATCATCCACCCCTTCTTTATATCACAATTCTTTTTTTTTATTCTAAAAAAAAAACATGAATTTTTTTTCTAGAGGGGAACACACTATAGAAGAGTTTTGACTCTATGCCTATATTCCCTTAAACATGGTACAATAACTTAGTAACGGAAAATAAAGCAATGGCTATGAAAACACTCATCTTCAGAAGATGTAAGAAGGCATTACATTCCCAGACATATCCTGAGGAAAATTGAATATATTGTAGTACTTTCTTCTGCAAAGGATTTGTTCTCTCTTGGAAAATCAATCATTAAATAATGAATATTACTTCAGGAGACATATGTCTTGTTAGGTTGGCCCATGAATATTTATAAGCACAATACCTATTTCGGAGAAGACTAGCTGCTCGTTCTGGGTCATTACTATAAATTGATAATCTTATAATATATAAAGATATAAAGATTTCATATACTAGTCATCCAGATTTCTTAAAAATCTAATAAATATGTGTTTTCCTTCAATAAATAATAAACATTTCGTCATCCATATCAAATTCTATTACGGCATATAATGACCCCGTTTAGTGCGTGAGTGCGTGCAGGACACGCATGCGCGCACAAGTACAAAAATGCGTATATACTATACACATCGCATGCAGAGTGAACAAATAAGCCAGATATTTAATTAAAGCCAAAACGCGAACGCAATGTTTGACCAATAAACATCATTCTTATATCATGGGAAAGCTAAGAAGAAACTTAGAAATGACTCATTGGAACTAAGCTGTTCGATATCAGAGAGAGAAATTATATCGAGTTGAAGTCGTCCGTGTGTACAAAAAAGTGGGAATTTACGTACAGTTTCATTCGTTTTGTGATCAAAATGGGCTCTGTTTGACCCAAAACGCGAATGCAATTGACATCTTTGCATTAATTTCAAATATAAAATGTAAATAACATGATATCATCCGAATCATATCAGTGGAACTAAGGATGAAAGTGGGCACTTTTTTTCACAAATGACAAAATTGTTTACAAAATCATATATTTCCAGTGATATTTCCATAGAGTAAGCGCGCGGGAAGCACACGCGGACTTAGTTTCACAAAGGATTCGATATGTTTTTTTTTTTTTTTTTATATCAAACTGTGCTTCATTTCACACTTCAAAGGTTATAAGCCAGTTCGTAATTACAATTTGCGCATGTGCAGATAAAGGTCATTTGTACCGAGTATAATAATTGACCTTTATACGCTGTCATTTTGTACGCGATGCGCGCATCCAGTATGATTTTACATTTTAAACAAGTAGCGCGTCTACCAAAACAAATGCGCGTACGTGCGCGTACAAATTGGAGTAATTTCAGGATGATTTCTACGAACTTAATATTATTACGAACTGGTTTATTTGTTTGGATTCGCTATAATTGTGATAGTATTATTTACCATTAGGATAATTTTAATTTATGTAAGTTTAGTTTCACCACATGAATAAAAGGACAAACTTCTGATAAACTTCTTCGCAATGTGAAGACGGGTTAAGTTTTGTGTTAAATGTAACTCACCACACCACATGGATAATGTAACTACGTCTATAATTATATTAAATTTCCTTAAAGGACAAAAGTTGCATTAAGCATTGCTTAAGTGATATAATTATTATTACATATCCTAAACCTGGTTGTCTTCGCACATTTCCAACGCCGTTTCTATTTTCACATACATTCTTGCCAATCAAGATGGCGCTTTTGAGAAGTGAAAATATGGCTGCCTCGAAAGTCAATGATCCTAAAATCCTACTATTAACTAAGCCTCCGTGAAAGTTAAATGAAGTATACCAATCTCCTGCATAGAAGTATAACAATCGCAACAACTGCGACTAAACTGTCGTTAAGGCGGTGGCTTAAGCACGGGGACATATTTCAATGGTTCGTAAGAAGCAGAGACTTAAAGATGAGTGAAATTCTTTCTTCTTTCTTCTAAAGAGATGGATAAAGTCGTTAGGAAAGCAATCGAAAGTTTATTGACTCGAAAACCCCGTTACACTCATTGCGATTTGTTTCGCATGGTGCAACCATGCGAATATATTGATTGTAGGCTTTGGAGGGAGCTGGTTCAATTCTTGAGAGGGGCTTATTGTCTAATCCTCTGTTTTTGAGGAAAATGATCCTACCGTCATGTCGCCAGCCGCAAGGAAAAAGAAGCTGACACGACAATTAGGGAAATCGGGGTGACTTGAGGGAGGATAGGACGTTAAGCATAATCAAATAGTTTTGAAACGAAAGGTCAGCCACCAGAATTGAAAATCGATTAGATGTCTACTACCACTTGTTATCCCACATCCACTCTTGGGAGTCTTAGATTGATACGACCATCATAAGTTGGCGAGTTTAATCTTTTAGAGAAATAAAAAATCAGACCAACTTTGCATCAGTGTTTGTTGTTTGTGCTCTTTTTACAGTTTAATCAATGCTATGAACGAAATCTTCATTAGTTTATATTTTAGAGCTCTGATAGGTTATAGATTTATATACTCCTGACTAAATAAAATATGTTTCATGACAATAAGTCTGGGTCAAAATGATGTTCATCTCCTATGTTTATTCTTTCTACAACGCAAACCATTAGAGAGAGCAAAGGCACATTTTACGAATTTAGACTTTTTCTCGTATGACGTTCATTATAAGAAACCAAATACAATCGATTATTTAATGCAAATAAAATTTAAGGACAGGTTTTAAATTTATTTGAACCAATGTAGAATCTAAATAATGAAATAATTTACTAAAACGAATTCTATTTTAATAAACCATGTCATAAATTTACTGAAATAATTATATCAAGTTTTCGATGGAGTAATACCTGAACAGTTTGTTCGATTCAAACTGATGAAGTAAGCAATAACAACTTTGATTATTTCTGTCACTTATTTACATCAATTACACCAAATAAATGATATTATAAGCTCAGATCTTTGACTTGCAGACGAACGGTAGTGTATAGCTAAAACATGAATGTACAATAATTCACATTAACTTTATAATTTTCAAGAATTCGTTAAAAACACGAAGAGAATGTATTTCTTAATAATGATTCCAATACTATTCTTAAAGGAAAGTTCTTACCGTAGCCAGTAGCGAGCGCGCGTTCTCTCTCTCTCTCTCTCTCTCTCTCTCTATCTCTCTCTTTAATTCTTTTCATTTTAAAATACACTGTATTAAAGGTTGCTTATCGTAAAGTCTTATACAGTCTTATTCAATTAGACTTTGAGCACAGTTATTGAGAAATAAACTGTAATTATATTTGCGTGCGCGAGGGTGGATGTGTGCGTGTGGTATTACTTTGTTCGTGTTCATAGTTTCTATTCATATTCCCTCGTGACCGTGTGCTACTGTTGTATGTTGTTTCGCCGTCGGAAAGTCCAAACAAGCAACGCTTTGAGTTGAAACCTTGCCTCTTTATCTGTGCCTGAACAGATAAAACGCAATATCCTTCAAACTTTCATAACAAGCGTCAATCCAAAATGTAAAAGTAAAATATACAAAATTCTATCGCGGCCTTGCCTGCTGCAATTATACAGATTCAATTTCTTTTCCCCTCCACCTATCTCTTTCCCATTCTCTTTCTCCACCTCTATTTCGTCCTCTTTCGGGTTCGTCCTCTCTCTCTCTCTCTCTCTCTCTCTCTCTCTCGCTTTGCTTTTCCTTCTGGTTATGGCCTTGGGGGGATCTTCATGTATAATAGGATGTTTTCATGGTGCGATCAGCTGTGTATTCTATACCGGATTACTCGAAAAAATAAGGTAAACGTGATTTAGGATTTAAAGTAAAGCCTTTGTATTTTGCTGTAATGGTCATCCTTTTTCATCACCTGTTAAATATTGTCCTTCTTTTTGTATCCTCCACCACTCCTTTAGGCCTACTATACATGCTTTGATTCTTCATTTGTAGTTTCTATTTGGTTTCGTAAATTGTTTTCACGTCGTATAGGATGGGACGGTTAGCATCACATCACAACACTTTTGCAAATGAAACACTTTTGCTCTTTAACATAATTTACAAAACCCGACAGGTGCTTTGGGGCATTAATGAAACAATACTGCACGGAAAACACACATGACAAATGAATTAGAAAACAGTCCATTTGAGTAGAGCCATTTCTTAGTTTCACAGGTTTATATGAACAATATAATTCATACTAACCTTCCACCCTTTCTTCTGTAAACACACATACGCGCATACCCACACCCTCATAAAAAATCCCAAATCCTAAATTCGGAGGTCCATTCTTTTTGTGGCCATAAGATGGACAAAATGATACCTTGCTTTCAAAAGTTTTGTCCAGGTATAAGATAATCATTTTCCCATTATCACTTGTGAGGCTTTGAAATTATTAATACCTTGGCTCAAAATCTGTTTTATTTTCTTTCTGAACATGGTACGTATTAAGTCCTAATAAGAAGATGAAACAACATATTTATCTTTCTACCTGTTTGCGAACAAGGTGTGAAGCCTAAAATCTTGTGTTGATGGCTATAAATCCCTATTGCATCTATTCAAAAATATTTAATTTCACCTAAGCCGTCGTGACAAAATTCCTTCAAGCCCTTTTGAGTGAATTTGGCCTTGTAACGAAGGTTATGCACACGTAGGTTTTCCCCCTTTTTTTGCGGGAACCATTTTTAAAATCTTTTTTTCATTGAATTCCGCTCTATTGATTCATTTTGATTTTTTTTAAACGATTTTTTTTTAACGGTACGGAAACCTTGGGGCTGTCTGTCTGGATTTCTGTCGGGGAGCCTCGGGCAAGGTTTTAATCTTAAGTCCCTTGGTCACTTCCACCTCTTTAATGAGTAAAATAAAAGGGAAAGTTTTAGCAGTCTGATGGAAAAGGTGTGAAGAATCGTCTGACATTCTGGAAAACACACCTTCCGCCCACCTGAAGAACATTAAGAATCTCACCTTGATATATCAGCACCTAGGTGGTAATTGAATTGCCATTGAACGTTAATTCATGGGCTGTCAATTAAATACCTAGTCAAGTATATTCATGTTTAGAAGGATACCTGAATCATTTTTCTCTGCCTCAAGCCGTGTCTACCATTGTGATATGAGTTTAAAGATTAATCAGATAATCTGTAGCTTGAAATAAGCGTCGAAAGAAAGAATTTTTAACAGCGACTTTGCTTTTCTTTTATGCTGTAAAACTAGCACACATTCAGTGCAATTGTGCTAGGGTTATCTATTATGGGTTTTAATTGATTTAAAGGAAATGAAACCTTAACTTTTCTTGATACCTTTTCCCTTATCCTATAATGAGGTAAGTAGTGATGAAGCATTTCGTTTTCTTAATCAAAAAATTATAATTACATCTACATAATCTTTATGAAAATGTCATGATAGGTGTTTGGTAAAAAAAAAAAAAAGGTTTTGGCAATATTTTTGCTCTCTACTTTTTCACACTTCCCCCTCTCTCTCTCTCTCTCTCTCTCTTTCTTTATCTTTCTTATCTCCTTCTTTTTCCCTGACCAAGGACCATTATATCTGACCTTTGCAATCGTGCTTCTATTCGTATACTTTAGACTAATCTCAATCGTTCATCCAAAATTCTATTTTAAACTGACAAAACGCCTCATTAAATAACGATTTTCTTTCCACTAATGTTCCACATTCTTGAAAACGAAACAAAAATAAATGTTGTTCGCGGTTCTGCTAGGCTGACATTTTGTGCATGACTTGAAAGAAAAGGGGAGCAAATTGAAGCAGACTGAAAAAGAATATTTGACTAGTAAGTTGGATCAATATCACACATACTGGTCGAAGGTAGAGGCAGTGCGCATGAATAATTTTTGTTTTGTCTTTACAGCTCAATAATATGCTAATTATAAGATTAAAAGTACAATGACGATACTTGAAACCCACCCCATCTCCACCACCACACCAGCCCGACTTCAAGGTGATCGGGATGTAGAAATGTGGGAGAAAAAAGTCAATATGATGGCGTTTTGATGTTCCCCTCACGTCTATTACTTTTTATCTTTGTCACATCTTTGAGTGGTTCTGATATGCAATTTCTATTGAAAAAAAAATCATCATTTTCTGTTTGTTTATCGTTCCTATCAGTAAAGCATCTTCACTTGGCATGGGATTAAGATTATCAGGGGTAGATATTAAACTCCTGGTTTTAAGACATGGCGGTTCCATTTTGTTCTTATCAATTTGTATGACTTTATACAATAGATCGGAATCAGACTTACAAAGAAGAAGGAGATAAAGAGAAAAGAGATAATAGCCTAGTTAAAAATAAAAAAATATAAAAACAACCGCGTCAAACTTAGCTTTAAGATGATTATATTATTGTAAAATATACACTCATATTTTTCAAACTAAAAAGTTTATGAATGAAGATGATAAAGTTGTGTTACAAAGGACATGCAAATAAAAGGTACCGTCAATCTTTTGATAACAAAAAAAAAACAAAAACCCATTAATGATATCCATTGTTGGCAAACTAATCACATTGTTTATAAAGCTTTTATCTGTCTTTCTAAATAAAGCATTTCAAAGGATTTGGCGTTATAATCTAAGCACATGATAGACGTTAGCTCAATGTAGCTGATTTTTTACTTCAGGAAAGTCCTAATATCGACCTGCTCAGACAAGCAATCCCCTTAAAAGGACAAAAAATGGTAAAGAAAAAATCTTTTTTAGCAGGTGATTACGAATGATTTGTCACAGAGGTTGGTAATGGGGTATGGTCGTTTTGAAATAAGTGTTCCTTCATCTTTGTGGGAAACACTGGCCCTGAGTGATCGGGATGGTTTAGGGGGAAGCTCCGGAGGCACAGCCTCCCAAGGTCGCGATGCTAGTTTAAAATTATTCCACCTACTATTTATTATGTTTGTCTTTCCTGTTATTCCTCCCCCAGAAATGATGTGATATGCCGTGTTTAGAAAAAAGCATCTACATGTATTTGCATCATTATGTGGATTTTCAAATAATGTGAGTGGGAACAATATAAGAGAATGTAAAGGATTGGTTAAATAAATAGCTTTCGCAAATGCAGTGGTTGTCATCAATACTGTATAAAGTCCTGACAGGCTATCCCAATCTATCCCAATGTGCGATGTTGTTTTTGTGAAGATCTTACGCATGTTTTAAAATATTTTAGCATGGACATTTTTTTTTTTTTATCTTCAGAGGTCATTTAACATGTTTAATCCATATAGAAAACATTCAAACAAAAAATATGAAAAGACATATACATTCAATTTACAACTAAAATTTCGAAAGATAGAATGGAAAGATGAATAGCTAAATTTCACTCGGTATTGGGTGTTTGCACTGAATATCATTTCCTTCTTATATGACCCTATGCCATTTGTCATTAGCTTGTTTTTCAAGTTCCAGTTCCGTAAAATTATTATGATCATACCATAAAAACCTAAACACTGAGTACAGATGAATTTATCAAACATAGTCGCCAGTCAGATGTATATCTATTAAGAGTGGCATAATGACATTCACTACAATTCCTTCACTTCCCCCTCTCACTAATTTCCTTTCTCTTCTCTCTGTCTGTCTGTCTGTCTGTCTGTCTGTCTCTCTCTCTCTCTCTCTTTTTTTTTTTTTGTTGTTGAAATATTTCCCCCCTCTACATTTATCTCCATTTCTCTTCTTTTTCCAAATAGGCAAATCTAGAGAAATATATATGTCGGACCACAAAATCCCTCTTCCTGTCCAGGTAACTGCCAAGACCCCATCCTCCAACATTCCATACCCCCACCCCTTCCCTGTTTTCATCCTACCCTAATTCTTTTTCCATCTCGTGATAAATGAAAGGGGGATCAAGCAGGGTTTACCTCATCCTCCGGGCTCATTATTTTGTCAGTTCTGGTTTGCATCAAGGAATGGGAGAGTATTTATTTCGATCCTTCATTTTCAGCCAGCTCTAATGGCACGTCCTCCTGGTGTCCACATGCATGGGAATGGTGTAGGGGTGGAGGAGGAGGAGGAGGGGGCGAAGCCAACCCCCCTCTTTCACCCCTCCGAAAATGGGATAATGCCACTTACTTTGCTCATGGTATTATACATATGATATAGGACTTCCATTATTTGTTGACCTCTGGCATGTATGGAAATATACAAGCTGAACCCCCACTCTCTGTTTCTTCTCCTCACTCTCTTCATCTCTCACCCTCTCTTCCTTCTCCCTCCATCCTTGAATCTAGCTCATCTCCCCCTTTTCCATGCCTGTCTCACTGTCCCTCTAAATATTTTCATGTCTTATTATGCCATGAAAACATAAAATAATTTTTGGTAAATATTTCAATAAATTATCTTTCAGAGCGTGTAGTATACCGTTTTCTTAGTGAATCATTTTCAAATCATGTACCCAGAATGCACAGGGAGTGGTATTAACATTCATATTAGAAAAAAAAAAGTTTACCATGTTTCCAGATCCCACAAACATTAATGGCTAAAAATAAACAAAAAAATATGACAATTACAGTATCATAATCATGATAATTTAGAGTAATGGAAACATACTAGTATTTGAATATCGTAAACGCATGAAAACGCCCAGGATCTGACAAACGATTACCATTCTTACAATATTGATGTACACCACCATAATTATTTAAAGCAAACTTCTTCAAAATCTATTGCTCGACGGAATGAGCTCCAAGGAAATGTAGTACCAACTGAGGAAATGTAGTAAAATGGTCATCTCTTAATTTTTTCATGAGTTTATCTCTTGGTATGTTTCAAATATGATTCTGAATATCTTAAAGTCGTCTTTTGCGCAACGTCAACAACATTCCATCCTCATCCATTATAAAAAGATTTTTTGAGGCATTCATGCACTTATCATTAGTGCTATCTTTAGTTTCAAATGTCAATGGTTTATTTCCTATATCATTTCTTTTAGTTGTGGTAAACAGTGTGTTTGTCTTTACATCTTAAATTTGATACATTAAATCAAAATGATAGGAAAATAATACAAATATTTTCGTAAGTAACCTTAGACCAGTAGTGTGAAAGATTGAGAGTTGATAATAATAATTAGTGATGTACTTTTAATAGATAAGATGTGCAGCAGTTTGGAGTGTTATCTAGAAATAACCAAAAGTCACTCTACGCAGTATATTTACAAGCATTTAGCAACTCGCTGCTTGATAATTAATAGGAAAGGGTCGGATTTGTTAGATTTGTGCTTAATTTTCCTTTCTCAGAAATGTCATTTTGCGTCATCAGCGCTTATTATCCACTGAAAAATCACTTCTTAACCCCATCAATCCTCGTGTTGCTCGGACTGCCCATCCCGATCCTCAGCCGAACTTTCAGGCCTGCCCCTCCCCGTGTCAGCCCGGGCCGCGGGATTAGCTTAGCGTGAGTCTACCAAGCCCATGCCAAGCCGCAATGAGTGATATGCGAACGCAAGTGTGACAGAGCGGTGTTCTGTTTCCAAAAACATGATGTAGTAAGATGAAAGCGATAAGAGGACAAAATCATGAAAGAAAGTCGTTGTTTTGAACTTGAAATTTCATTCGATTTTGCCCAGAGGTGTAGTATATTTGGTTAAAGGCGTATGAAAACGCTTCCTGATCGCCGATAGAGCTATTACGTATCACAGGAAACGGAGAAAAAGAAAGAAAGAAAGAAAGAAAAAAAGAAAAACATATAAGCAAAAAAAAATTTTCGCCGATGTACGTTCCTCATTACCAGAATATATTCTGTATGCATTATTAGCATTATTAGTGTATTTACACCAGCCTACGATATCCCCCGTACCTTTCGAAAAAAAAAAAAAAAAGTTAGGTAGAAAGCTAACCGAATAAAATTAGCTAAGTTTATCCGATATCCCTATACTTCGCGAACGGTTTCAAATACTGGATGCATTAGGGTAAAATCATTCAAGAGATACTTAAATCAATTAAACGCGTTCGTGGTATTTCTTCGAATTACACTCAGCGGGTTAGATAATGTAAATAACATCAAATCAGATCATCAGAGTATGTTGTATTGTTAAAGAAGGTTAATGCCATGAATGTTGACCTTTTACCAACAAATTAAGATTAAATTTGGTTTTGCTTTCATTTTTTCTTCGAAATTTGTTAATCATAGACTTGTCAATTAATTTCAAAGTATATAATTATTGAGTGCGCAATGTATATAAATGAATAAAGAAGAAGAAAATCCTTTTCACAAGGTCAAGAAGTACGAAATTAATGTAAGATTGATCAACATGAGTATCCATGGCAATGAAATAAATGAGGTCAGTTTCAGGTCAAATATTGCCCCCCAAAATAAATATGGAGGAATCATGATGAATTGTATAGTCATAAAAAGAATCTGGGACATGACATCATCATGACCATCTGAGCCCCCTGAGAACAAAAGACCTTGGTACAGTTGACAAATTTCCTGGGTGACATGAAAATGTGTAACACAACCGTGCCTCGCGATAATTTAAAAGGGGGCTGCGTTTTCATTAAGCGCTTGGTAACCCTCCCCTGCCAGCAGGAAAAAAAATAAAAAATACTCGCTGAAGGGCTGGTCAGACCTCACCGATTTTGATAACGATAACTATAACGATAAATCGATCCCAGAAAGCTTAAAAGTTGTTTATGTGGAAAATGCATAGGAATTGTTATGGGGTATGAATGGTCAGAGTCCTGCAGACCTCACCGGCGATTTCATGGGATCACCCAGCCACTGATTTGTTTAGGACAGACCTCAACGATAAAATCTGAGAGCCAATAATAATAATACTCAACTTCTTCGGTGTGACGTCGGTGGCAGAAGAAGGGATGGAGGCAGTATCCAAGATTATTGATTTCCAGAACTAACGATTTCGTAGTTTTGAAAATCGATGAGGTCTGACCAGTTTATCGCTATCGTTATGCGCATAGTTTATCGCTATCGTTATCGGAGAGGTCTGACAAACCCTTTAGCCCCCCGATGACTTGTCGCCGCTGCACTTTCTGACCCCGCCGAGGTTTGGAATCCCCGGGATAGAATTACAAATGCGACACGACCCCTAAATCTTCGTGACGGGTGTGTGGATTGCGGGTTCAGATCGCGAGAGGTGTCGACAAGATGAAAGAAGAAGGATGGAAGAGAGAGACAGAGAGAAGAGAGAGAGACAGAGAGAAGAAGGGGAAAGAAAAAGACC
>CM046851.1:5711060-5771060 GCA_025618425.1 Heliocidaris tuberculata
CTTTTTTGCTAAAGGTGGTTGTAAAGAAGAAGAAAAAAAAAAACACTTTGGAGATAATCATAGAGTTATCCTTGAGCCAACCTAATCAAAGATAGGTAACTAAAAAAGAAGATTTATATTATCTGTAAAATTATATTTTAACAGAATATCACCAAGACATCCTAAAACTGCATAGATGATATTATGAATAAATTTCATAAATTCCATTGTAGCATTTAAACATTGAAAATCTACTCTATATTGAATATCTTTTTTGCTAAAGGTGGTTGAAAAAGAGAGATAAAAAAAAAAAAACACTTTCGAGATAATTATATAGTTATCCTTGAGCCAACCTAATCAAAGATAGGTAACTAAAAAATGAGATTTATATTATCTGTAAAATTATATTTTAACAGAATATCACCAAGACATCCTAAAACTGCATAGATAGTATTATGAATGAATTACATCAATTTTATTGTAGCATTTAAGTATTTAAAAAATCTGCTCTATATCGAATATCTGTTTTGCTAAAGGTGGTTGGAAAGAAAAAAAAAACACTTTGAAGATAATTATAGAGTTATCCTTGAACCTACCTAATTAGAGATAGGTAACTAAAAAAAAAAAAAGAAGAAGAAGAAGAAGAGAGATTTATATTATCTGTAAACTGATATTTTAACAGAATATTACCAAGTCATCATAAATCTGTATGGTAATATCATGCATGCATTTCTCTCTTTTTTTAATATCTAAAGCTTGTATCCTTATTATATCATATTTAGAGAATTCGCAAAATTCAACCTCGCCTGACATCATGACTAAAGACGTTTTCAATGTGTCAATTCGATTTATACTTAGGTCTAATTTTATTCATTTACAAGACAAAACAGTCCCCTACATAATTATGCATTGTACATTTAACTTTAATTATTAAATTATTATCAACGCATCTCATTGAACAAATTGGTGAGCATGCATAGGCACACACGATTGAAGTGACATCAATAGAATTTATGAAAACACCTGTCCTGTCAGACTAGCTATTTACCTGGAATAATTCCATCATGTCTGTTGGGAGGTCAAGGGTCACATTGTTTCATCGTGATTGATAGCTTAGTTGATTTACACTTAGATAATCACTCCATCCCTTTCAACTACAATCATAAATAATTAAATTGTAAAGATGAAGAATTAGAACCATAATAATTTTTGAAAAGCAAGATCTTGAATAATAATTGTCATGAATAAATCATACTACCTAACAAATTTTTCACGTTGATACCCTTTACTATGAAAAACAATACTATTATCCATACATATTGAAATAGTACACTCATGACAATGTGTATTTCATGCTTAACGCCTATTCAAAACTTTGTTATTTTTTTAAAATATATATCATAATTGCACAATTTAACTATATTATAATATTTCAATACATGATATTGCAGTGCATGCTTCCCTGTAATTTCTGTTTCAGTACATTAATTTCAATAATTTTTAGAACGAACTTCAAATCAATTAATAGTGCAATTTGTTAATTGCGGTTTGCAAGTGTAGGAAAAAAGGGGAAAAAAATATTTGAGCAGACATTATTTTGCATTAATTTTAAAGCTATCGCCGATTATTATTATTATTATTATTATTATTATTATTATTATTATTATTATTATTATTATTATTATTATTATTATTATTAATTATTATTATTATTATTATTATTATTATTATTATTATTATTATTATATATTTAGAGATTTATAACTTTAGCTGGGTAATGGCAAAATCAAGCTAGTAGTAGTCAATCCAACCACGTGTTGACTGTAAAAACACGTGGTTACAGGTGTATTATGTTTTTACTTCAATTTGTGATTTCCATCAAGCTTTCTATTAATTTGTCACATTTTGCAGGTTAAAAAAAAACCAACTGTATTGTAAATTGTTTTTGAAATACAATCAAAAATTCAAAACCAAAAATAAGCTTCAAAGGTGACAATATTTCCAAGACAAATCAGCTAAAATTCCAATTCAGACGTCAGTATGATATATATATTACTTTCAACGAGTTTTTTTAGGATATAATTTTAGCAAATTTGATTTATCTTAGTCATCTGTGCTGTTTGATTATTTTGTTTCATAGTATTGGGTCGTTATCATTCCTCATGCAGGTGTGAATCATACAATTTATTTGATATAGGCAGATAAATTGTCACACTTTTGGTATCAGAGCAAATCAAGTCAACATGTTCAATTGAAAATGAAAATAGATACGATTCACATCTCACTTAACCAACCTTCATACTGACTGAGCTAAAATAACAAGCTCACTTAATTCATTCAGTTTTAATAATGTTAATGAAAATCACTCTTTAATAATGATCTTGCACAATAAATTATTCGAGAAGATGCTATGACAATATTGCTCATTTAACTTGTTTAACAACTTCTGACAACATTAAAGCTTTATAGAAGAATTATGCATTTATAAGTACTTTTGAACATATGTATCGTTTCTATATTACTGAATCAGACATGCTTATTGAAGTACAAATGGTAAAAACACGTGTGATACCAACCTACTTTCATTTACTTTAGAAGAATTAGAACATTAAGAAAGAGTAAAGAAAATCCTCCTCAGTGACATATGACGAATTGTTTTGAAGTGTAATTTTGACAGTGTCATCTTTGAAGTATAAGGAATCAGATGAAATACATAATTTGAATGAATTCGTTGCTTTTAAACGATATTCGTTAATGGCAAATCACATTTATTTTTTACTAATCAAACCCATACAGTAAACTATGGACCACGTCTTTATTGTTTTAAATTTGTACCCCTTATCTATGACGTATTTTTGCTGCATGTGAGAATGAAATGACAACCTTGATCATGCGAACCTATAAATTAAACATTCCATGACAAATATCGTTCTTGAAACGTCGCAATTTGTTTGGATGGGGTCATAATTCGTTCATCATAAAATATCACCTAATCTTGTTTTTGCGCATAAGCCCCACCACCCAGCGCACAGTGGGCATTACGTATAAACACGGAGACCACCGGCCTACACATGGGGGAGGTGAGGGCAGAGGTCAGCGCAGTTTACCGCCTGGCTGCCTGTATCCACGCCCGCGAAGGACAAAGTGCCTATTCAGCACCGTCGACCGCGCACAAAGGGGTTCTTTTTTTGTTCGATTAGAAAAACACACGGGGGCAAGAGCCTTCGGAATGCAAAGAATTACGTAACAGAGGTTTCCACAAGAAAAGACAGATGCATTAATAGAAATGGAGATGACTGTATACACGTACAACCCCCCTGCTCTTGTGATCTTATTATAGACTACATACGCGTAACAAATCTATACTGAGAAAGGGTGGTGGGGTGTAGAAGAGAATTTTAAGTGGAGGTAGAAACTATTGCAAAAAGAAGAATAATCTTTTGTATTGTTCGATAAGCCCGACCTTCCATCTTCTATTGTTAAAATGTCCTCTTTCATGTAATTTATATTCAGCCATTTCATGCAGAAAATAAATAAAGAAGGTGAGTAGAGGGGTGAAATAGACCAGAAAAGAAAGAACAAACTGAAATAAAATAAGAGATATAACGGGATGAATTACCCCGGCTTCTTATTTTTCTTTTAGTTTTTATCAAAAGAGAGATATATCATGGTTTTGTTGGATTTAATTTGAGTCCCATTAATTTGTTTACAGAAAGGACAAAGATTTGATTCAAATCTGCAGCTTATTCGGTCCTGCTTGGTAAACAAAAAGAAACGACGGCTTAACATGTTTGAAAAGTAGAGCAATTTACTGTGAAATTTTCTATTACCTATTGGTCTTCTATTTTCTTAAATGATTGCTCCATGAATTTACATGCTACAGTTGTTTTCGACTTGTTCTCCTTCATCTTTTTGCAACCTCTTGTCGTAAGTCAAAATATGTTTGTCTCTTGTCACTTTCAATTTATACTTTTCTGTACCAGATATCAGTGTGGTCTTTACGTTGTAAATAATATCAATAGATTGCAAATAATATCAATAGATTGCATTTCATAAAAACTACTCTTTATATGACATTCTTAAAGGCGCTTGCTCGAATTATGGTTCTGTTTTATCAGAAAGAAAAAAAGATGTGGAGGAGAAAAGTTAGATGGGTGTCATATTTCACTATCATATTTTTTCGAGCTGTAGGAGCTGACCTAAATTTTCATAATGTTTACAAACAAACAAACAAAAAATAGGTGTTAAACATATTAAACGTTGTTGAAAATGCATACACAAGATTTCTGATTTCATATTATATGAAAAAAGAGACAAAATATTTGTTCAGTATTTGTTCACTTCTGAGATAAACCACGCAGAAGAATATACGAACCAATTTGGGCAAAATATATTCCAATAGTTAAACTGGCAAGAAATTACAAAACCGACAAAATAATTACTATTCCACTTTCCTTGGTATTTTCTGGTAATTTTTTCAATATGATAGCAATTAGTAAAACAAAAAAGTTTAAACAGTCTATTTATGCGAACGGACTAAATTTCTTTGATGAAAAGATTCTGAGCAGAGAGGTAAAAAAAAACAAAAACAAAAAACAAGCAAAAAACGAGACGAGACAGAAAGACTTGTCTAAACTTTGAGAGAGAGAGAGAGAGAAGGTATCGGTTTTGTTTGTTCAGAGAGTGTGTTTGATTGTAATAGCCCCCTCATTGGCGCACCTGTGCCAGTTCCCATTCCATACACCTGTGTGGGTCACTCGATACCGTAGTGTGTATCAACAAAAGGCAAACATACTATTTGATGAGCAGTATTATACATGTAGCTCAAGAAAACAAAATGGATGAATACTCGAAAGCCAAACTTAAGTTCTTATAATAGAACTGTACTTTGAGAGATGACGACTTAAAGTAATTAATTGTTTATCATGATTATATTTTTATTTATTTATTTTATTTTATTATCTTTTTTGCGAGGAGAAGGTGTAGGCCAGTAAAAGGTAAAGATGCAATCTAGTAACAGCAAGGCTTGCTTGGAATTATTTGTTAGAAAGGCTAGGCATAGTAAGTACATTTTGAGACAATATTTAATAGCCAAAGGCTAGCTCAATATCCTTACTTATTCTCACTACTTAACTATTATATTACACATTCGCTACCAAAGTCATTTGCTAGAAATAACTAAAAATTCAGCGTGTGGTTCCAGAATTTTATTTCTAAGATGATCAAAGATGACATTTTAAAAAAATGTGGTTATTGCTGCGGTAGGAGGTAAGCAACCTTCTTTATTTTTGAAGACACGATGCCCTGTCCTAACTGACTCAATACGATGCGGTTAGATATATAGACACAGTAACTTCGGCGAAATGGAACAAGAAAGTAAGAAAAAAAAAAAAAAAAAAAAAAAAAAAAAAACTGTAAGGAGAGTGAAAGAGAGAAAGAGAGAGAGAGAGAGAGAGGGGGGGGGGGCAGAGGCACAGAGAGAGATTGAGACAAATGAAATAGAGAAGACAGAAGAACTGTCATACCAGACTACCATGATCAAAGACAAATACACATGCGTGGTATTTGGTTGAGTGGGGGAAAAAAAGGAATGAAAAAAAAAACAACAAACAAATTGTATATGAATATTTTTTCTATACTTGAAGTTGAATTAGCTTTCAAAAACTACAACAATTGCACCAAATTACCAGAAAATTTTCATGGCGTATTGCCTAAAATAAAGACTCTATATCTCACATGCAAATTGTGTACGAACTTATCGGTTCTAAGCATACATGTAGTAATATTCATTTGATAGATTTTAAAGAATTTAAGTTTAATAAGTGGTCATATTGAGGATGGCAGCTATTCCCATGATGATATGGCAATACATGGAGAGGGGCACTTTTGATATATTTTCAATCTGCAAAACAAATGTCCAAGCACACCAAGCATGCTAAGCCAAACAGGACTGACCCGTGTGACTGGAAGTGAGACTGTCTAATTATAAAGGCATATTGATAGGTAGATAAATATATAAACAAACAGAGAAAAAGAGAAAGAGAAATAGAGATAGAGATAGATAGAGAGAGGGGGGGGGGGGATCATAGAGTTTGCATTATGTACAATGAATGAAAAAGATAAATAGAGTATTTGTCACCGTTCCGAATTTATGCAAAAAAAGCTCAATTTCAATCACATGCTCCATTTATTGCAAATAAAAAGACAACAGTATGTCACACACCTGTCCTGAAGTTAGTATGATTGAAAGAAACTTGTCGCATTCCTTTTTGCTAAACTTATTATAAAGATACTGCTATTAAAAGGCAAGCTTTATTTCGCTTACTATTTTTTGACAATGCGTTTGGTTTTTTTTTTTTTTGTGGGGGGTGGGCTTTTTTAAAAAAAATCTTTTGCTCTTTATTTTATTTTCTGTCTGTATAATGATATTGGACCTAAGAAAATAAACCCATCACTGCATTTTACATAGTTTTCAATAGAAAGGCCCAAATTGACTTCAGCCTGACTTAATATCGATCTAGCAGTTAACCGTAAACTTCCCCTCCTTTCATATTCGCTCTTCACCCATCTATTGTCATCCAATTAAGGTGGCTGGAGCGGTTAAGGGGTGCTCGCAAAACGACAAACAAAGCCCAACGAAAAAGCACCGTCTCCTTTCCGACATAAAAATCACCTAGTTAGTTTACATTCAGGAGCAATTATCAATAATTATGTTAGCAAATGTTCGATTCTGAATCATTTTATATCACATCTGTAGCAAACATCACTGCCTTTGCCTCTTAAAAATTTGGTTGATCGTGAAAATTCAATAAATTACCTAATTTGCAGAAAAAAGAAGAGGAAGTATTTATTGTAAAGGAAAAAAATTAGTGCAAGGCTTGGGAAAGGCTAAGTATAACGGGCCTTCGCGCCTTAGTGCTTTAACGGTATACCGTTAATCCGTTTATTAGACTGTCGGGCAAAACGTTTTGTACTTGAGTATGAAGTAGACCGTTAAATTCAACCACAGATCGAACTTGAGAATAGGTACATGTATATTCTTTACATTGTGTTACTACTCTTTAAGAACGGAAACATTACTGTAGCAAAATGGCCGTTTAACTTTGAAGACAGTTTCATCGATCTGGAATTGCAACAGTGAAGGGTAGAAACAGAGAATCATGCATAAGTTAGTCTGAATGTTACAATAATTCTAGGCATTCAGTATTTGAGTGGTAATGTTGACAATTACATATAAATATGCCTTCCTCATCATGATACAGACAAATGTTGTTGTACTGTCTTATTTCGATGACAATGTAACTTTTTTTTTTTTTAACAGAAGATATTTTGAACAAATCTAGAAGACTAATTGGATATCGATCTTTTTATTTTCGAAAACAAAATCCTTTCAGAATTTAAAGCACATTGTCCTCATGCATGATAAGGAAACAAAAAAAGTTCGGAAAATGTAAAGGTGAACAGATTATTATTATTGATTCTAGTTCAAACAATTTATGTGCTATTAAAGGTAAAAAATATTTAAAAATTTAATATCTGAAAAGTCCTTATTGGCCAGTACTGTTGTATTTGGACCAATGCCTCTCTGTAGAACTGCCTGTTAGAAGATAATTATGTTGTCGGCCCTATACTATTTTACAAAATGTAAAGAGCTTTAAAAAAAAAAAAAAAAGTTTTCCCTTGAACATGTTGAGAGAAAACTATTCATTCGCATGATTCGGATAAATGATAAGTTATGTATATAGCTCTTACAATAATAATTACAATCGAAATATTTTTGCATCATTTGAGAAGATCAACAGATGGATGAAAAGATCATTGTAATGTCGACGTTAAGAAGCTCAGAAATAGACATTGATCAAAGAAGACTTGTATGGTTTATAGAGGAAGAGTTGTACAACATCCTGCTTTATTTAATTTATCTATAATTGAGTAAATTGGTATGGTAACATTATTGTTTATTTTTGCTGTGCTGTCTTCGTATGGCATATTAGACTCTCATATATCGAATGTTCACTTGGAGGCAGCCCATTACTTAACAAAATGTAACAGGAAGGACTAAGAGAAGATTTACACGCCTAATTCCTACTTAACTCTAAGCTCAAATTATTAGTTTAACATGCTTAAAGTGGGAAGATTTCAAGCGCATTCTCCGGTATTGAATCTCACTCGGGTTTAAGATCATTTCAGAAATGCTCATACGTGCTAAAGATGTATGTTTTAAAAGTGGTGTTGGGTTTGAAATGGAGAGCATGTACCGTGTGCACGGAGAGGGAACACTTTTTCTTTTTTTTTCCAGGGGAGATTTTTCTTCAGAAGCTTAGCTGTCTTACACGGCGGATAGGAGGATCAGAGTTGTTATTAATGTGCAATTAAGCCTGCTGGTAAGAGCCAGAGATTTCGGAGTGATGATGAGGAAGATCTAAACACCCTCTTTTTCATCACTGGAGGAATCTTCTTTCCCTCTCTATAAACCCGTTAAGATGATGTAAAGTCGTGTCCAGGACCTCCCGAGTCTGACCCAATTCATGGCGTTCTATGATCGACAAAATGAAAAGATTCCCCAAACTGATGATACTTTTATCATCCTGGTGTTGACATGTCTTCTTATGATACAAGCTGAAGTGCTGGGTGGGTTCTAACTTGTTTCTTTTCTCGGAGACAATATTTGCAGTCCCACATACTCGAAAATTGTTTGATTTATTCTAACCAACGTCATTACATTGAATGTTTTTACTATCATTTTGGAATGGTCATTTCGTAATTTGGGGATTATAATCAAGAATTTAAAAGAAAATAAAGTAGTTAAAAAGGGGGAAAGAAACCTTACTTATAATAATTATGAAAAAGATAATGTGACTAGAAAAGAAGAAAAGAAATTACATAAAGCAAGGAGTATTTGACAGTAACAAAAGTCGTGAACAGGGAGTAAATATCTGACCAAAAAAAAAGAAAAGAAAAGAAAAATCGTGAGAACAGTACTTGCATTCATCATGCATATCACGTACATGATTGGACCTCCACGACGTAGCAAAGCTAAAAAAAATGGGAGAAAGTGGAGGGGGGGGGGGGCCCAAATGTGAGGATTTTTTTTCAATGTCCACCCCTCCCCCCCCCCCCCCCCCCCCATAATAGTCCTCAACTGGTTTAACACACTGAAAAGGGTTTTTTTTTTCCTTCAAAATTTCTGACAATAATGATTAAATTTTCGAACAAACATTTTGAATGGGGTGTGTGGAAGTGCCACATCCCTTACAATCTCCGATTTAACGACCCGCCTCTAGTTTAGAATAAATTTTAAACAAATTGAGTGTGAGCAGACGACATCTTTCAGTCTCTTGATCATTGATCGCGATGACTCCGATCGCACTTGACCCTGATCCCTAGATCCGTCTAATACCCCGTTATTTCGTTTGTTATTTTTCCATTTTCTGTCATAAATCTACCGTGAACGCGATGAATACACAACCGGAAATTTGTAAATAAATCATAGAAGGTTTGCACTTTTGAAGTTCACTTAAGTGAATTTCTAACTCTTCAATAAGTCAATAATAAACCCCATGGAGAAAAAAAGAAGAAGAAAAAAAAAAAGAAGAAAGAAATGAAAGAAAGAAAGAAGAGAAAGAAGCAGAAAAAGAAAAGGGATAGAGAGAGAATAAAAATATTGTTATTCAAGACCAAAATCTTACAAGAATATGTCCAGCTTTAAAAATATATACAAGTACCATAAGAAATATCTGTTTATACAATATATATTCTGATTTTTTTTAAAAGCTATTCTTATTGATTTTGTCTTCAGCAACCCCTCAAACCATGGTAAAATTCTTATGAAAACATTGGTAACGGGTTTCTACTGGACACCAGAATACTCATTTTCATATCTGATTACATCCTATTTTTATTTTATTATATTTTAGGGCTGCCTTTCCTTGATATTGGCTGCATAATTGTATCTGAAAATACTTCATTAAAAGACCTACAGATTTATACTCTGTGAGGAAGGTCTTTCCAATATATTGAGAAAACTGAGTACGCTAATCAGCATTTGAATAGATTATGAATACTGAATGAATAAACCAAATATGAAAATCGGGCGTGTATGATGCAGATACATGTAATAATCTGTATATAGCTTTATGAAAATTTTGAATCCTTGTAATCATTTTACTGTCTTGCGCAATAACATGGAGACTGTAGAATCATTGCATTATGTACATTATTTTGAATAATAATGATTTCGTCGTTTCCTTTCAATGGAGCAGCTGATACCCCCAAAATATCAGATTAAAACGAACAACAACAACAACAAATGTTTGCTGTACATGCCATATTTATTTCAATGTATTGTATATATCTATGCTAAAGGTTCATTGAACGCAATCTCCTCTTGATTCATCATTGATGATGAACCTGATATATTTTCAATTGATTTTAAACTGCCTTCCTACATGTTTACATAATTTTCCATTTTTTAATCACATGGTAAGACATCCATTAAATTGTTTTCGTTTTGATAAATATTTTACTTTCAATGAGATATTGTATAGGCACAGGAAGCAGATTTTAAATTTATTTTTGTCCATCTTGCTCTCTAATTCTCAGGATATTATTCTAGACAAACACATGAAGGATTTATTACAGATGTTTCTGTCTACAATAAGACAGCATTTATAGAAGACAAAACTCTGTATTTAAAGATGGCTTTATAGTTTAACAAATGTTAATTGGAAATGTTTGTGTGCAAATAAATAAATACAGATGCCAGCTCGGGGCGGTATCATAGGACCCTACTGTCTTTCAACAAAGACATTTAATTCAAACATCTTGTTCAAATACCATGCAGGTATGACTCCATAACAATATCCTCTCGAGGGCTAATCAAAAAAATATATGAGAAATACTTTAGGTTCTGCCTGAGGCAACTGGTACTTGGGTAAATTATAAAGAAACTTCAATTACCACGTGTAATAGCAAATTACCGGGCGTTGTGGTTCCGCTGTTCATACTTGTTGCTTTTGTTCCCAAACCAAGATGCAATTACATGATTATAATGGTCTATGAACACAACGTTTTCATCCAAAGTTAAAACCAATCAACTTGGCTCTGCTATTCTGCTTGAATGGAAACGAAAATATAGTAGGAAATGAAGTCTATGATTGGTAGAAAATGTGAGGGGTGAAATCGAACCTCATTTTAGCCTCATTTTCTTCTTGTTCACTTGCTTGTTAACCTGCACATGAGGCCCGCCATCGAATAATGAAATGCGATAAGGATGGAATTAAAATAATTCTCTACTTCTAGAAATTAACCCTTATTGAAAGGGAGTAATGGAGTCCGATCACTTCTGATTCGTAAGATCTGTGGAAAGTTCATTTACAATGCATTGCTTCTGCTTTGGTTTATTTGCCTCATGTTTTTCAAGCTTCTGCTTATTCAAATAACTCCTGCATGACTATTACTACTTCAATATTGTTTTACTGTAAAGTTTATTAAAAATATAACTTGTGATAATACTTTGTAAATACTTGGTAAATAATATTTTCGTTAATGGACATAAATATTACATTTCTCTATCATAAGATTGAGTAAATGTTAATTTGAATCGAATTTGAATTTGAGTAGGTCAGTCCAAAAGTTACCAGTAATATTAAATGGAACAAACTGTGAAGCATCATACCCTGTAAATTTGTAAAAATCTATAATGCTTTAATTTCAGATTTAATTTGAATCAAAATAATTGAAATAATACAAGCTACATAATTATATTACATTAAAGTGCATTCTCTCTATCTTATCAACACATCAGTCTGTTCCTGCTTATTTTCAAAATCAATGCAGTGATCTCCACAGAACAAGATTTGCATTCATCATGTTCTTTTGCGATTGTATATTGTAGAATTTTGTAAAGATTTTCACTAAAAACCATTTTGATAAATGGCCTGCAATATTATTGAATTTTGTAAAAAAAAAAAAAAAAAAAAACTTTTAGATTTATATTCGTGAGGTGGTTCGTTTTTTTCCCGTATACTCAATGATAAAGAATCATATCACATGTCAAATAGCATTGGAAGAAATTAAACATTCTGCATTATGATGAAATAATGCAAGTGTTTAAGAAACATGACACTCTCCTGTAAAGAAACTTGTGACGTGTTATTGATATTTAAGATAAGTGTAATGTTTTATCTCTACCAAATGGTGTTCTATTTATTTTAATGTTCCAATCCTATCACATCAAACTGTCTTCATAATTGTTTTTGTTTATTAATTTCTAAATGGCATGTGTATAATTAAGTTTTATGTTTAATGTTTTATGTGGGATTATTATCAAAATATAACGAATAATTTACAGCAAATATCTACCAGACATTTTTCTTGGATTTGGAATATTTTCAGACTTTCATCTGGGTAGTAAATGCAGTTAGAGCCACAAAGCAACACTAAACGAGTTAGGTCTGCATCACTAACACATAACCTACAGCAGACGCACAAAATGAATTACAATTTCGGCGATTTCAGGAGTTCAACAAGAGTTAACAAAGATTCTTGCTAACAAGAGGACGATATTTTACGAATATTCCTATCTGTGTCAAAATTTGTAAGAAAAGAGACCCGAGAATACGATTAAATAAGAAAAATTACCAACAATTTGTTCGCATTTATACGAAAAACAAAATGGCGACATAAGTCACGACAATGCTGTCTTTGAAATACCTGGTAACAAACAAAGAAATCGTTAGATTATAAATACAATTTTAGTGATCTTTCCCGAGTTTGTTCCAACTTGAAATTTACAAGATAAGAATTTACAAAATAAACTATTTTTTTACCTTATATACTTGCTCCGTGATAAAGCATTAATCTATGTAAATCAGATTTATTTAGGGAAAACAAATGCCACGAATACAGATAAGAATAGAAATGAAATGTAGAAATTCACATACGACTTGAATAGCCAGGTGGGCTAAGTTGGGGGATATGAATGAAGAAATATAAATTTTTACCTTGATTTCAGCAAACTGGTCCCAATGTGCAGCCATCAACGTCTGAGTCAACGAATTCATGCAAAATGATAGCAGAAAAGTTGCAAAAAGATGCAAAAATCGTGCAATTTTGAGTGTTTGGGTGAGTCGATTACGGAAGCCAGTTTTCTCTCATTGAACGAGCCTCTCACAGCCCATGGGCTGGGCTTCCCTCATTTGCATGCAGCGCAGACCGGATTACGTAATATAACGGTCCACTCTGAAAGCCTCGGGTACTTCATACCTCAAGAACTCTCACTTTGGCTGTCCAGACAGTCTAATTGGGATTAGGACTGTCATAAATGGCGTTGACATTGGTCCTTTGAGCCCGTGTTTGATCGGACCGGGACCTAGGACTGTATTCTGAAATACATACGGGCAAGTATGCATTGTGTACGCCAAGCTAGCGGCCTGGATTTGGTCGTGCTATCGTCTGGGAAATGTTGCTTGCATTCGTGTTGTTTATTTATTGTCTCTTCTCAAAATAACGGTACACAGTTATTCAAAGAAAGTCTAAATGTTGTTCCCTAAGAATGATTATAGTAAAAATAAAACAAAACAAAAATTAAAACAAGACCCCCCCCCCCAAAAAAAAAAAAAAAATAATAATAATAAAAATATAATAAAAATAGAATAGAATAAAATAAATAGATAAGAATAAATTAAAAAAGAAAATAAATAGAATAGAAAAAGAAACAGCAGTGGGAATTTTCAGGGGAAGGAAATCCGAAGTCTGTTCTTAGAATATGAAGATATATCATTAACATGATATTTGTTATTTTATAAACACGATAATAATAGCGATTAGGAAGTTTGTAATATATGGGTTTATCTACATGAAATAGAGATAAATGTAGATGAAATTTAGATACAGTAGTTATAATCTTAAATGTTCATAATAGTTTAGATATAAATCTTTATATCAGTCTTTTGGATGTGAATGTGAGGAATTAAATGCGCTTTTCTAATTTAAGAAGATGCCTATTATTGAGGAATAAAACGAATTGAATAGACTTATCATAGTTGTATTGGTTTTGACGTAATTTCTTGCTATCTCGAAATGTAAAGAAAAAATAACAATAGTAAAATAAACAAAATTAACTATTGCTTGAAATTACTTAAGGTTTATAAGCCCAAATTACTAGGTAAGACAATAAAATAATTAAAAAAAATAAATAAAAAAAAAGAGAAATACATCAGTAAATGTTTAGTTAAAAAATCAGGCAGTTTGAAATAAGAAAATGAGTTGTAAATTGTTCAAATGCAGTCTGTTAGTTTTACGATCACTTATTTTCGGACTACAAACTGAAATTAAAGAAATGGTTACATGCTTTGTAATCTTTTCCCCTCATGCATAGGGTGAGGTAAGGACAGATATCTGAAACGAGAAAATAAAGTCTTAAATTCATTTCATTGTCAATCTTCATATGATCTAAGGTATTTCATTTCATTTCACTTCTGAGTCACCCCAATCCAAGAATAATTTCCAAGACGCAGAATCTAGCCATGATAAATGACATCCGAAATCGTTCAGTGTGTAATATGGGACTGTCTTGTCGTTTCTCATTGAATGGCCAAGCTTCGTGTATTTTTTTTCTGCTTCTGAGCTTTTATTACGAACGTTGGGTGCGTCTTTGTGTATAGGATCGGCTGACCAAAGCTTGACCCATGACCCAATTATGCAAATGTAGAATTTGCATTTCGTTGCCGTTTGGAAGAAGATACATTTGAGCAGAGATCAGAGGAAATAGTATACATTGATTGTGATATCGGAGGCTATGTTGTAAATGAAATTTAGAATCACCTTGAATTGGGTGTGAGTAGGGGAGTCTTTTTCAAGGGATAATTGTATGGGAGGCAAAAGTTCTTTGTTATGCCTATATCTGAACTGCGGTATGAACCAAATGTTACTCAATTATAAGCCATGTTGATCACGTTTTGTATATAATGCGAGTTGTCGAGTTTCATGAGGAATAACGTAATGCATTCAGTCATTTGAAAGTAGGCCTCACAAATATTAAAATAATACTGTGTTTATTCTGAAAATATTTCAAATGGAATTTTCATCATTTTTTTTGGGGGGGGGGGTGTGGCCGGACTAAAAAAAAAGTGCCCTACCCTGAACACTTTAAAGACTTGTTTATCACATCAATTATGTTGACAACTGATGATGCGTATCATCGAACACCATTCTTTCTCATTTAAACATGTTCAAAAATATGCATTCAAATTAACAAATTGCAAAAGAGTGGTACATCCAAGGGAAATTAAAAGAAGAAGGAAATATAATGAAGAAGAAGAAGAAGAAGAAGAAGAAGAAGAAGAAGAAGAAGAAGAAGAAGAAGAAGAAGAAAAAGAAGAAGAAAAAGAAGAAAATGAGGAAGAGAATTAAGCAGCAGTAGAAGAAAGGAACGAACTTGTGGATCATTTCATCAGAAAACATTGGTATCATTGAAAAGGTCTTAATGCTTCAGATAATCCTTGTAACTTTGAGAGAAAAAAAACTTCTTCGTGGATGCATGAATAATTCATTGTCAAGAACAAAATAAAGGTCTTTTTGTAAATAATTAAAAGACTAGATACCTATGACACAAACCACACTGACTCGCTGGACAAAGACCCTTTGTTGAGAGGTTTGAACGGGTAGATTCTTCAGATGTCCAAACTCCGGAAAAGGTACTTGATATCTTTAATCATAATTATCGATTTCTTCTCTGTGACACCGTCCAGGCATATGTCATTTCACAAATAGCATAATACAATGACCATTTTTTTAAATACCTCACTTGTACACAAATTATACGAACGTCTACTGATGGGAGGGGCTGACCTCGAACGATTGATAAATGATAATACAAGCAGTAAACATGATGATCTGTAGATCAGTAATGTACATATATTTTGAAGTAAAAGCAGTATAGCAGCGGTAATAGTAGTAATAATAAGCTATATCTATATTGTGCACATATCCATCCCAGGGGATGCTCAAGGCGCCTACAAAGAACTATAGTATAAGCAGGGAAATGTAACTAGACATTTCCCTAGTATAAGAATACACTCAGTAAGCATGAAAGCGTTTATATGAATTTTAATTCATTTAGGAAATTGTTTCTCATAATTGTATTTGATGAAATAAGGATTAAAGGTAAATAAATTTATCTACCAAGTTGTAAAAAACAAGAACATTAATATTGGAGATTTATAGCCACGCTGAAATTAAAATGAAACACCGATGTTAGTCACCCAAGCGTATCACTGACATGCGTGTCCATGTGCATGCTTCGAGAGAAAAAAAGGAAGAAGAAAAAAAAATCAAAAGCTGACATGAAAATAGCGATATGGAAGCGATGATTCGATAAATTAGATTGGCCAAGTTTCATTAGATAATGGACATGATGGATGTAAGTTAATGAAATGAAATAAATGACAAGCTGGCCTTGAATTTTGCGTCAAAATTGTGAAACCCAGGTGAGACCACGTGACCTGGATCATCCAGCTTTTAATAAGGTCATCATTTGACATCTCAAAAGATAACGCGACGAAGATGAATTACAAACCTCATTACCAAATATGTTTATGATATAATGGGGAGGAGGCGTGGTGACAGGTTCTTTTTTTATATATAGCTATTCAATTCATGATAAATAATGATGATAATTTGCAGCGAGTTCTCGTATGGTGCACACGTCCGTCACGGTGTCACGATCCTGGCTCTCGGAATACTACATCTTGGTGAACAACATCCTTTTTATGTACATGCTACTTTTGTGTCATTCGACTATTCGTCAAACAGGGGCGTCACTAGACCATTATGAATGGAGGTTGGGGGGATGGCGGCCGCAAATTTGCAGACAAGTTAGCTAAATAATTTCCGACAAGAAAACAAAAGTAAAATACGTCATTATTCACGATTTTCCGCCAGTGTATGAAAAAAAATCTAAACAGAAAATTCATAAGGGGGGGGGGGGGTTACACCTCATACCCCCGTCTAGCGACGCCTCTTATTCTAACGCCGAACAGGTTTTGTTTCTTTCATCACAGTCATCCGGTATTTACACCATGCACTTCCCTTTGATTAATGGTTTATTGCTCTGAATCTAAAAACATTGAAGTGAACTGGGCTATTGATTAATATCCTTCGAACATAACTCACATCTCATCTGTCTTTCCTATCTATCATTAAGAAGAAAAAAGGAGAAGAAAAAGTATTGAGGATGTTTCCATATTTTTCTGGCGATTACCTGATTACGCTTTTTATTATTGTCAGATATCCTACTTGTAGCTATAGCTAACGTCACTTTTAGTCTCTATATTGTATTCCTACATTTTAAAGCTACTTGCAAAACCCAACATCATATTTCTGATTTTCTTTAGTGTATAACTAGTAAGCTATCTATAATTATATCTCAAAAAGATATTTTCTTTATCAAGAGATAAATGTTGCCACCCAAATAATTGTTTGCTTCTTTGCATTCTGGCGTAATCCCTGTAGAACTATTTGCTCTTCATATGTAATGGATTTGTAGAATTTAAAAGAAGTGATGAGCATGAAAACGCTATTTTGATGTCAATATTTTGGCCCCTGGACATGCTAAAGGTAATATTTATCAATTTGGAAAATTGTCTTCATTGGTTAAATTTGGAAAAGCTGGGGGAAAACATACTCTAAATACCGAAACTGGTGTAATTATCCAAGGTTTTTTTTTCTATTTTACTGCACTTGTGTGCTTGTTTCTGTTTTTCCTTGCAGTCTTCAACAGAGGTGAATTAAGGATTCGGGCACAAGTCTGAAAAAAATCTGCAACAAGCAAGCAAAAAGAAAGAAATAAAAGTTACCACAGTTCATAAGAGCTTTTGTGGTCTAAACCATGTGTTCTGAAATACATGCCAGGGGCCGGTGACACAAGAATTTTAAAAATATTTTTAAAAATCATTATTATTATTATTATTATTATTACTGTATTTTAAAGAATTATTTATCAATGTCATTTTTGCTAAATATTTATTTATTTATCTATTCATTTATCTCTCTTTTTTCCATTTATTTATTTTTATTTCAGATTCAGATTCAGATTCAGATATTTTATTGTCCAATTGTAGATAAACAAATGGAAATTTACATTGTTCACATTATAGAAGGAGTACATAAAATTTGGCGAAAATAAACAAAATACTTAATACAAAAAAGCAAGAAACAGGAAGAACAATGTGTACCTTCAAAAATATTTGATTAACGATTAAGATATTCAAGAATTATTTAAATCTTACTTTAACTGTCATTTTATAAATTATTGTTATTGTATGCTCGAAATGAGGTTGGAACAAAAGAATTCATGAACCGTGAGGTTCGACAGGGCAAAGATCTTAGACGTTTACCTGATCTCATGAATTGGTAGTTATTGAACAGAGTGTGGTCTTGGTTGACTAGGATTTCATTCACTTCCTCCAGAATCCTATTTGCACACTCATCATTCAGATTTATCCTTTCCCCCTATTATCCTACTAGCTTGTTTCGCTATTCCTTCTAATTTCTGAATATCTTCCTCTCTGTGCTAAACCAAACTAAAAGACTGAAAAGGATTTATTTATTTATTCACTATCATTATTATCATTTTTTTTATTTATTTTTTTTTTTGGAGGGGGGGCACATTTTCTATGTGCTCTTAAGATATGTCAGATTGAGTTTTGCAAACGGGGGGGGGGGGGGTGGGAGGGGGGTGCTCCCGTGCCCAATGGACCCGCCACTTTTTAACATTTAAGAACTGAGTGGAGTTGTTTCAAATGCCATTATAATGAAGTGATGCATAATCGTGTTTCTATTGTCAGGATCAGCTTCAATTTTCCCCTAACCTTCTCTTTTGTTCATTCATACTTTATATTCCAACTCTAAAGATGATGATTTGCTTCAGAATTCAAAGCAAGTTTAACAATTTAAATACACATAGAATAGTCTGACGCTACACAAAATCAAATTGCACTGGGTATTCTTCTGCAATATTTTCATCCTACCTCATGCAGTAAGAAACTTTAATTCGATTTTTTAAATATATTTATTTTTGGATTTGAAGTAAATCCCTTCGTCTCGATATTAAATTATAATTGTTATCTCCAACTATTATGGCGTAGGCCTAGCTTCCACATTTTGATATACGCCCAAATCAGGATTAGACCGAGGAGCGCCAGAACGAGATTGGGGGGGGGGGGGAGGGAGGGGTGCGGGCACAATTTTCCTTCAGAAATTATTTTTTTCTCCATCTGCTCAATAGGAATATTATATATTTGTTATATCCCAGCAGCATGGCCAGTTTTCTCAAGAATGGAGTTATAAGGGTCGTGTTTCTTTTTTTTTCTTCGTGTGCCCTCCTCAACGGGTGGAATGCGGCTCTACGGTTTTAACGCCCCCCCCCCCCCCCTGATCTACATAATCATTCTATGTATCTGTATATTCGTTGATGATGCAATAGTTAGAAGAAATGATTGGAAGCAAGTTATCAAGAATATAAGAAGCCATGGTCGACTCTAAAACCCACCCCTCCCCTTTCTCCACTGGCTACACCACCGGTCATCAACATGATCAAGGTATAAAGTAGCTGTGCGTGCCACACGGAATATGCCAGGCTGGGCTCCGCCGAGTCGCGCCGTATACAAACGCATGGACGCGTACAACTCCCATTTATCATGACGGCTTGTCATAACTCTATCACTGAACAGTTGAACATGAACTAATACAAAAAGAAGCAGGGCCGACCAAATTTGACTTTTGGGAGGTGGGCGTCAAAGTCAATTGCCATTTGGTCCAATGCTACTTTGTCCAATCCCAATTGCATGTCGTCTAAAAGGCCCACTACGTGTATATTCCATGAGTTCTTATCTTCAACTTGTCCATCTGTCCATGCACTTGTTCGTTCCATGTCGTTCCATGTCCGTTTTGAAGCATTATCCACCACCAGTTGGCCTTTTGTCTGTTTGGTCTCTTACCTAACTGGTATAATAGCAGTTTAGTCAATGAAAACAGAACAAAATAAACAAAACAAAACAAACAAACAAACAAATCTGACAAGGGCCTCAGCGGGCTTTGCAATCAATTATTTGACCAAATACGAAGTAGATGAAATTATTATCAGCTCAGAGAAAGACAGACAGAGAGAGAGAGGGGATAAAGAGAAAGGGCAATGCAATACGAAAAAATAGAGACTGAGAGAAGAAGGAGAGAGAGAGAGAGAGAGAGAGAGAGAGAGAGTTAGAGAAAGAGATAAACAAATGGAAAAGGGGGTCGGGGGGGGGGGGTGCCAGAAATGTAATTGAAAGGATTGACAGGAGTCACATAACATGTCATGTAGGAAACAGAAATTATGGATTACCATTTGTTTTGTGTAATATTTCCGTTTTTTTTAACTTCAGGCCTTTCCCTCCCTCTAGCTCCTCAATTGTTCTCCCTCCCTTTCTTCCCATATACATATGTCTCCTTTCCTTCCGATTTGAGTAATTAATCACCTTCAATGTGTTCGTTTTTTTGTGAAGATATCAAGATGAAAAATTGGGCCTTTTGTTTGTTTTGTCACTAGAATCCGTAAATATCCATTTAAAATTCGAAATGACCTTGACTTGACTTTTTGGTGAGACGTTAGCACCAATCATATACGGTAATGAAATGAAAATATGTACTGTGTATTATCGAAACGAAAAACATAATATCCATATTATTCATATTACAAGCATGCTTGTGTGTAGCTTGCGAAATCCCGTATTTGTTCCACTAACATTCATTCTTTTGATCGGTTGTTCCCTTATAATTGACACTTCAGATGGGGCCAACTTAAAGAGCTGAAGTTATAATTTAATAACATAAAATGATATATATCTTAGTAAAAGAAATAAGGTAGCATTATGACCCAAAATATACCCACCATCACAAAGATGTGATTTTTTTTTTCTTTATTGAGGGAGGGGGGGGGGGGCTGTGAGGAGTAGGTATATTGTGATAATGTGCTAGACAGCAAGTGCTTACAAAGCAGTTTCGGGATTCTATTTGCAACATTAGACATACATATCAAAATACAGGCCATCCTGAGAGAAAATACTATAGTAAACATCGACAACACGAGAATAATTATTTATCAGACCAAATTGGGGAAATTTCTTACCCAATTCGGGTAAAAACACAACAACAACAAAAAAAAAAGGGGGGGGGGGACATAAGTTTACCTAATATACATTGGTCGGACACATTCATGCTATCACCTATGTTAGGAAAATTGTTGCCCTATATTTTTCAGAGAGTATGGTGTGATATAAACAAGGCTGAGAATATAAGCAATACTCCATTTAAAGTATGAATTAAGGTTCTAAGTGGTTCATTACATTTCGTTTGAAAATACACCGGAGATAATAAACTTATCCTTAAAAGTTACAATAGAAACTGTGTATCTATTGTTACTTATTATGGTAGAAACTTATGTCACACGAGGGTCTATTATGAATTCAGAATTATGTATTCCTTCTCATATTTCTTCTTTCTTTGTGGCTGTCAGTATTTGTGCCTGTTCAAACACACGATTCGAGCTGCCAGATTGGTGATTGATTCGCAAAAAATACACAGCCGACATTTATGCATGTAAGAGCAGCGCAATTTGAATAGGCCATCAGAATGGCTAAACCGTGATATTATTGCCTTCCATTCTTCCCCCGGTTTGTAAGATCACCAGATCACTATGCAACACAAAAAGAAAATAGAAGGAGGTAAAGCTCGTGCAGAGGCAAGGAAAGTATGATAAATGAATGACTTTCTGAGTAGGATGAAAATTATATCAAGGAAAATAATGAAATAGAACAAGTTTAAAGACAAAAGTACATAAATTGCGTTTGATAGATGTAGGGATATGTTTATAATGTACAATAATTGTCAATAGATTGTAAGTGATGATAACCATATCAAGTTAAAACATTTTGCGAATTGAATCGGACTGCTAGGTTTAGCCTTAGCCATGGTTTAGGTGTGAACTGAAATGGGCTGATAGGTTTATAATGATAATCAAATCAAGTGAAAACACTTTGCGAATTGAGTTTGACTAGTAGATCTAAGTTCTGATCATAGTGTCATCACTGCTATAATGGTGAAGTAAAACGTTCCATAGGTCAAAAGAATAATAATCATTCTTAAAAAAAAAAAAAAGACAAAACTAACTAAATCGAATTCGGGCAAATTTCAAGTCAGTGTAGATGATAATCTGCAAATTTATCAAACTACAACAAATAAAATAACGTGGGATCAAATAGCAATCATTGTAATTCAACTATTAAGAGAGGCACAAAAACAACATAAAATATAATTATCATGGAATTAAAAAAAAAAAAAAAAAAAAGGAACATCTGCTACCGGGGCCAGAAACCTTTAATTCTGATATCACACATGATAACGCCCTTCTTGCTCTTAACAAACATTGTCGATAGGAGATAGGACAATGGAAAGATGAAATAAACATGATAAAATAGCAATAAAATGAAGGAGAGGAAGAGAGAGAGAGAGGGGGGGGGAGACATAAGTGAGAGAAAGGCAGAAAGATATGAAAAGAAAAATAGAGAGAAAGAAAGAGAGATTGAAGGATAGATAGAGAAAAGAAGAGAGAGAGAGAGGAGGAAGCAAAAAAAGAAATAGAGAAAGAGAGAAAGAGATAGAGAGAGAGGGGGAGATGGAGAATAGATAGAATAAGACGTAGATGAAAATGGACAATATAACACAATCAATAGTTAGAATATGAGCAGAAGAAAAAAAATGAAGGGGGAGAATAAAAGAGGAGGAGTCGGTTACAGTGGAAATCTCAAGACGGTGGGACCGGATATTATCAGCTAAACCACTTTAGGCCCTACAAGTAAAATGAAAAGAGTTTTGGACTACTTAATTCTCCATATAAATCATCCCGATAACTCTGTCTTGGCCCAAGCTAATATAGAGCTTTATTATATTTCATCCTTTTGTGCGTCGTGGAATTTATTCATAGGCAAACGCTAGAATAGCAGGAAATCAGTATACCATATTTCCTTCATTATAACGAGTTTAGCGTTTCGGTTGTAATTTATTTAAATCAACGTCCTTCTTTCGAGGTTTGACAATCACGATTGGGATGCAGTTTTCAATTTGTGAGCAAAATTCGTTATGCGAGAATGCGATCTTAATCGTATGGTGGCTTTAAATGAAAAAATGTATATGAAAGGAGGACGATTCAGAAGTGGAATAAGGTGATTGCTTTATATTCGAAGGAGTAAGAAGAAAAAAGGAGAAGAATGAAAGGTGAAAAAGTTTGATTCACAGAAAGGCAAAATAAATGTGCTTGGATGAAATGCTTTGTACTATATTTATTTAAATCATTTTTTATTATTTTGTTTATGACAAAGACATGACCAAAAAAAAAATGTTAGGAATGAGACAAACAAATCGACAAATGAGCAGGTAAAATGGGAATAAATTGAACATGAAAAAAAAGAGCCTGTACTGGAAGATAAGTAAAAAGAAAGATTTTTTTTGAATGATAGGAAACCTGGTGAAGAATAAAATGAAGAAGCTGTATAAGGCAATGTTCTCTTTCCTTATTCTACTTATAATGATGGGGGGAAATGAGTAATTCCACGCCGGCACAGGCGGCCGTAATCGAGTCCATGCACGCCGCCGAGGAACGCTTATTAATATTCCGTGCAAGTGACAAAAAGCATTTCCTTATCTTTTGGCAAACCTTTCCCCCAGTTCAGTTTTGCTGTGACAATTTTCAGAGACTGAGGAGGGTGGGGGGGGGGGGGGGGGGGAGGGGGGTGGGGGGAGAGGGATTTCAAAATTTCTATCTCAATGGTGTAATTTTTGCTTTTCGAACTTTTTACCCCTACTCGGATTTAAATTTCATTTTCATTCATTTTCATTAGGCAAACAAACAAAAAACAAACATAGATATGGGCACCCAACCTTGTTATGACAATTCTTGAAAGGGCAGGCCTACCTTTAGGGTGGTGGTGGTGGGGGGGGGGGGGGGGTTGATGTACGAATTTTTAGTTTTGATTTGGTTGTCAAGAACATGATGAAGGAAACATATCACATCCCAAATCTATCGCCATCTTTGAATGGGCATTTTTTTTTCTTTCTTCATGGGAGGGCATTGCCGTTGATATGAAGAAAAAAATATTATTAGGGTATTTCAGTCAGTTTTAGTTTCTAATACAGGAAACGCATAAGACCTATATGGATCAGTAATAATAATAACAGTATAGTGATAGAAGCGGTAGTGTTCCGAAAATATATTTTAAAAAAATCTTAACGAATTTGGTGGTAAATAATAATTAGTAAAATAACGATTCACCGAATCCTTACTATGCTGACAGACAATATAAGATATAATGAAGGAAGCATTATTCCAAAGTAACTGAATAGGCATTGTTGATAGCTGTAACAGTTTTACATCATTTTATAAAAACAAAAAAAAGTATGTAACCAATCTCATGACAGAGGATAGATGGAAGTTCCACGTGCCCTGGCAAGATTGATACCGTTTGCTTTACTTTGGGGTTCATTTTGATATTCAGCATTTTCCTTAATCAGTTCGGAAGTCGATTCGCGTAATAAATCATTGACGATATGAAATTTGCACCAGGACATGCGTACGATCGTGGAAAGCGCATTGATTTCTTTTTAGTACGCGTGCGCTATTATTCTGCTAATGGGCATCTCCGTAATAACACATGCATATAAATGTCTTTAAAGTAGAATTTAAGAGTCTGCACTTCTCCTGCTATATTAGATTTTCATTGGCGGCAGCGGACTTGATTTTCTTACATTATTCAAAATCGTAGCAGTGATAAATTTGTGGACCATTTTCTTCTGACATTAACGTTTCGATATGAACCGAGGCTCAAGCCGACCATGGATATACTACCGACAAAAGAGCGTATGAATAATACTTGTGTCTTTTTATATCAGAGAAGTATCTGACGCTCATTATTCTCACATCTTACATGCCTTTCAAAAGTCGGTGAATAACCTCTTCCTGACCTAAAAAAAAGGGAGGATTTGTTTATCTTTTTATTTTCATGTGTTAAAGATTTAATGAATTCATCAGTTATACTGTATCAAACGTAGTATATGAATGAACAATACGAAGAATCCATTACAAAAACTTTCCTTTAAAAAAGAAAGAAAGAGAAAAAAGTTAGGGCTTCTGTGAATGTCAAGCCCGACTGCGTTCAATTAAACATGCTTAATAATCAAGATCTTCTTAAATCTCATACACTCACCATTGAAGAATAATAGTTTGTTGAAAATTATGATAGATTAGTCAAACTTTTCTTTCTCTACTTAGCTGTTGGAGACTCATATTGTGTCTCATGAAAATACAGTAAACTGTATGTACCATGTTGTCGATTTGTGCAGCTGGCGGCAGAGTGAGATGAGTGGTATTTGTCCACAATATTTTTTTGTTATATTTGCTTCTTGGAAATATCGTATACGAAATAAAAGAAATACGGAACTTGATATGATGTATACAGAATGCACATTGATATGTAGATATTAACATTAATTATTCTAATTTTGTTTTTGCTGACATGAATACATGGTTATATGTAGTGTTTCAGAAAATTGCCCAATCCCAAGATTGACTGATTGATGTTAAATATGACTATTTTTTAGTCAGTTTGAGTCATTATGTTAGCATTTTCTCATAATTAAAATGATCTTTCGATTTGTTTAAAACGTCAGTATCCCATTATCACAATTATCACTACCACCACCATCACCGTTAAAACCATCATCATCATCATCATCACCATCATCATCATCATCATCGTCACCATCATAACCATTATCAGCATCATCAACTCCATCACCATCATCTTCACTGAAACTATCACCACTACCATCACCACTACCATCATCACGTTAATGTCATCATCGTCATTACCATTATCATCTTCTTCTCCATCATCATCCACATCACCACCACCAACTTCTTCATTATCATCATCATCATCATCATCATCATCATCATCATCACCATTATAATCATCATCTTCATTATCTTCATCTTCATCATCATCATTATCATCATCATCATCATCATCATCATCATTATAATCATTATCACCATCGTCATTATTAGTCTTATCCAACCACCACCACCTCCACCACCACCACTACCTCCACCACCATCATCATCGTCACCATCATCATCATCATCATCATCATCATCATCATCATCATTATAATCATCATCACCATCGTCATTATTAGTCGTATCAGGCCTTGCTTACCACCATCATCCACAACTACCATCATAATCATTTTCTTGATCACATTCAAATTAACACCAATTAAAGTCGTGTGTCTGTATATCGATACACACCTTTATCACGTTTATATATATCTCTGTGCACCTCACATAATATGCATACATTATTTTTCAACCTAAAAGATTACAACAAAGCGTACCCGCCAATATTGTTATTGTCTTATTTATTTCAGAACAATAACTATAATTTATGAAAAAAGAAGGTCTAAACTACACTCTTCTATATAGACTTGACGACAAAATCTTTCTGCTATGATACATTGAAACAAACACAGAAAGAAATAGAACTTAAGATATTCTCTACCTTAACATCTTAAGTAAAGTATAAAGACACTACAGAATACTGTCTTATGACGATCAATACTTTTGTTCTTATTTGAAGCCCCTCAGAATCAAGAAGGCTTCGGATATAAGTGTGGAAGAGAGGTAAAACAACAAGAAAATATCATAATGGTGCAATGTAGGGGACCACAAAAAAAAAAAAGGTGGCTTGGGTTGGGAGTGTGTTTATTCATCTCGTGGTGATGGATGTCCAGTCTATATTGTCCGCTTACGTCGCGATACTAAAATGGACTTGACTCCCGTGATCGATCGCCGGCATCGGAGCCTGTTAAAAGAGCCTCTTACCCTTAATGGGAGCACTGTACTATACCCTCACTCAAAATAACCCTACACAACACTACCCCAATCCATTGATGTTTGTTGGAAGCTCCCCATTCTCTCTCATATCACATCAGCGGGTTACATCTTTCTCTTGAATGCGCCAATCTTCTCGTCGGCTTTGAGGGCTCTTTGCGCCGACACAAATAACCGAAGATGAGGTGCTGTCCGATATATATATATCTATGTATATATATATATATATATATATATATATATATATATATATATATATATATGAACCCAGACGGATTTCAAAGATCTCTTGGCTTTACCGCAAGAAAATAACTCCCGATTTACAACAATAGAGACCGCTCCGATATTACATCACATTACAGGTCATAATGGTTCACGGAATCTCATAAAAAGGAATCCGCCAAAGCTAAAGTTATCTTTTCGAGGATTGCGAACAGGACTTCGTTTCATATTTACAAAATTGAAAGGTATCATCTTTGTCTGATTTGAAACATAGTGTGATTTTATTACCCGCTTTGTTACACTGTAAGGAAGCCTTTTCTCCTCAAATTTGTGCATCAATGAAAATTATAATGATATCTCTAGGAGTTCGGAATTCTTTTTAGAACAAGTTGGTTTTGAAGAAATAATGAAAACTTTGCATGAAATATATTTTAAAAAGTAATAAAGCTTTTTATCACCAAGACTCAAGAAATACATGTGTAACAACTAAATAATTATGAGGTCACATAAACAAACAAATAAAACATTCATAGGGATTTCGTGCTTATCTACATTTAAAAAAAACAAAAAACACTCTCATTCTACAGAAGAAACGAAAACTTGCAAATATTTATTTTAATATCTTTTTAAGGTTACCTCCCACACTTGGCAAGACGATAAGGCTGATGTTTTGCTTGATTTTTAGATAAAATTTACCACGCACTACTATCAAGTAAGATGCCTTCAACATTAAATTCCCATATATCACAAGTCATAGGCAAAACAGTTTCGATGAAACAAAAAAAATTAAAAAATGTGTACTCATGGTACTGGTGTCAACCATGCTGACAGCTCTTCTGAGGTATACATGGAACATGTGATAATTTGGTTACTTTCTACAGAAATTGAATAGATAATCAGATATACACGGAACTGAGCTTATAAACTTAACAAGAGACAGTAGAACGTATCCAAATATGACTAATAGCTTGGACATTCTATTCGATCTGATCATTTTCATATATTGAGCAAAGAAACGGAATACTTTGCTTAACTTATGAGGGGGCAAATTTCTGATACCACATTATTAACCCTTACAGTGGCACCAAGTTTACGAATACATGTATGTATCACAAAAAAAAACACACTTTCATGGGAGAAGTCCTCTTTGCATTGTTCATCTTGAAATAAACATTGTTCCCTGATACATCAATTCAAAATTAATGGACCAGCTTTTAATATGTTTAGTAAAAAAAAATTTTTTTTAAGTAGACAAGGTTTCCCTTCTCCGAGGATGATATAAAATCATTAAAAATCGGGCGGTTTAAACTGCTGCTCTGAAAGGGTTAAACAAAAACCAACTTCGCGAATGCATTAGGCTTCGATTAAGGAATTATAGTGGGGTATGTTTATCATGTTATATAAAAATTTCCTTTCCCTTTGGTTGAAATTCCTACCCCCCCCCCCCCCCCCACCCCTTATGTCTCTCTTCCCTCGACAGTCTTGGCCTAACGACGAAAGAGGGTCAGGATGGCAGACTTAAACACGACGACTTGTCATCGCTCTGACATTGACAGTGGAAAAATAAACACTTGAGAAGAGGGTTGCACCGGTGGGCGAAAGTACTTATGACCCCGCATCATCGGGAGCTGGATGATGGTGAGGATGAGAGATAGAGATAGATAGAGAGAGGGAGGGAGAGAGAGAGATATATAGAGAGAGAGACAGACAGACAGACAGAGATAGAGAGAGACAGACATACATATGAAGGTAGAGGGGAAGAGAGAATCGAAAGAGTATATGGCTGCTTGAAACTGCGAAGAAAACGATAAGAAAATTATTTGAAGTAAAAAAAAAAAAAGGAAAAAGAGAAAGGGAATGATAAAAGAGAAAGAGAGAGAGAGAGTGAGAGAGAGAGTGATGACAGGACGACAATTGAGAACAAAATAAAGATAGAGACAAATTTAACTTAATGGAGAACAAGAGAAGGAAAGGGGAGAGATAAAGTTACATCATCCAGCATGTCTAAAGGAAGTATTTAGAATCAGTTTACTAGTTTATCGAAAACTTTCGTGCTAAATCGTTCAGAGCTGCAATGAACATCATACTACCACAACACTTTTTGGGGCCATCGTGCCAATAAAATACAAATACATTTCCTTGTAGTGCAGTTCCTATCTACTTAGCAGACCTGCAAAATGCAAATATGAAAACCCACTTAATTGAACTTTAATGTAAAAAAAAAACATAACATATATGGCGCAGTACATGCTCAAGCACCATGTAAACATCTTTTTTTTCCGAGTGGTCGATTCTTTACCCCGCAAATAACATAACAAGGTGAAAAAGAAAAGAAAAACGTATGTCACTTATTCAAGATGAGTACTTTAACAATGATCAAAAACTTCATAGTTTGATAACAAATCCATTGTTGGATTGATCACTGATCAAAAATCGACGAACAGTTCCGACGTTATAACAGCATGTAATCATTACAAGCCGACGTCTCTAGATCTTCGGCGACGTTTTAATGTTTAATCACGACTTGGGATTTAAGTTCGAGTTGATGATATCTAGGTATCTTTTAGAGTTCACATCTTTTGAAGAAAGTTTGTACTTTTGTTTGGTGTGTCTTTCATGTATTAGTACCGTTGAGACCGGCATACTGGCAAGCTGAAAGTGTGGGGCTCTGGCGAACTGGATAGCTAAGACCGGGCACGCTTGAGGAATGATGCTGTTTGGCTTTGAGGCGCAGTGACGCTATGCTGTTGGAACAAGGTTCACGATACATGTACGGCGGCGCTCCCGGCGGTGATCCGTAAGGGTAGCTGGCGGCGCCCACGGCTGCAGCAGCGGCGGCGTTGTTGAGAGAGTTCAGCTGTTGGCCGACGCCGTTAACCGGGGTGGCGGCGGAGAACGTCGAACTGAGCGTGGTTGGCGGAGGGTTGAAGCACATCTGCTGGCTAGTCATCGACAGCGGGTTGACCGTGTTCAGCGACCACGCGAAACTCTTGGTGCCTAGATGGTTGGCTGTTTTCGCTGCTGCCCAGTTGTTGTAGGAGTAGCCTGAGTAAAGACCATCATCGAAAGGCTGCATGAGCCCATTGAAACCCGCTCCTAGTCCGTTCTTCAACTCGTGAAGTTGGTTCCGCTCCCGTTTGCGCCATTTCGCCCTCCGATTCTTGAACCAGACCTAAATATAAACAAAAAGATAATATTAAAATGATAAGAATAGTTAATTCAGTAGTAATGATGGCTTGTAATATTCAGTATAATGCATAAACACTAATGTGAAAAGTAACCATCAAGTATTTGCAATAATAAGTGACAATCATTTTTGTTATTTTTTTTTCATCATTGATTATCAAGACCAACTTTCCATGCCGTTCAATTCAGACTGTTCGATTGCAAATTTATTTCAATGTAAACGGCGAAATAATAGCTTTAGTTTGATTACGATAAAAAGACAAAAACGTGGCTGCCTATTATTTTGGATATTATATATATTATATATGGATGCCGTTTGTCACTTTCCATCTGTCGTGTTTGTAATGACTTTATTTGCCTTTACAGTTTTGTAATGGGATCAGGAGTTGGTCACGTCTACGGTCAGCTCTCTGCATTCGCCTACAAACTGACTCTGATCGGACCCAGGTTCGAATCTCAGTCACGTCTTTCGGATGGTAACATTAAAGGTCGGTAAATAATCATATTTGATTGAAACACGTCTGTAAAAACCTAATTAACAGCAACGTTGTCACTCTAAATCTTTGGTAAGGTTATGATATATTTTTTTCACAGCGCTTTGTATCTATATGAAAATAGAGCTCTCAGTATTGATAGGACGGTTGGATATTATCATGATCACCGCAATCTTTGATTTGTACAATAAAAAGTGAGTGTGTGTACATGAATGTCGTGAAGAAAACCACAAAGAAATGATGTTAGAAAAAAATGGCGGAAAAGTCAAGGGATTAGTTTGAGAAGAAAATGGAAGGACCGGTAAAAAATATAAACGCGTATATATACACACATGATAGATTAACTGATTAACGGTATGAATTCAAGGGGGGGGGGGGGGGGGGGAGGGGGAATTAGAAATTGTTGCCGGGAATCCCAACAGAAACGGACATAAAGGAAATCACATGTAATACGAGATCAACATCATTGCTCCTTTTAAAGGATTAAGCTTAGAGCAGATAAAATGCCATTATTGACAAATCTCTTAAGCTTTTTGGAGTGCGAAGGATATCTAACACAATGAAAAGACGACAGATGTTGGTATTACATTTGAATAAATTATCCCAAAACTTTCTTATTCCATGTATTATTGCTGTATTTTGTACCTTCGTGAATTGCAACGACAGATTCGTCACAAATAAAATCCAGTTGACTTTTGTTGAATTGTATATTGTGTCTTTTCTTTTTCTTCCTGCAGTTCTTTTTATGGGATTTCGCTAATTCGACGGATCGGATTTCCTCATTGCAAGTTACCTTTGTTATTATAATTCCACCATTTCTTTCAGAAACAGAAACAATCAGAAATAAAACACTCGAACTACAACGGACCCTTGAGCTGTAGCAACTTTACTTTTTTTCACACGTACGAACGGTTCAAAATGCTTTCTGAATTTCTCTTTCGTATCTTGGTCGTTTCCCATCTTTTTTTTTCTTGTCCCCATGGCGCGTCAAAAATTGGACGATTACAACTGGTACTGGCAATAATAGCCGATCACATTTCATTGGGGTCTATTTACTTTAGAAATTGTATATCTCATTCGAGATTCATTAAATGATTAAGTTACATTCGCAGGAGGGCATTATGAATAAATTTCTACACATGTTCACGAGCGATGAATACTGTAAGAGTCAAGGAAAAGGCCGTATAGCCGGAAGGCGCGGGCAAGCAACAGCGTCGCACGTAGAGTAGGTATGTAGTTGACTTTGTGTACTTTAGGTATTGTCAGATACACCGGGAGTTTCGTCGAGTTCCCCTCGGGGCGTTCGGGCGCAACTCCAGTCTGCGCGGCTAGCAAATCTCCGTCGCATTTCTCCTCCACATGCCATTGCTCTGCTTTGCGCAAGCATTCAGCATTCATTTTACATGGGCATGATGAGGGAAGAAAGCTAGCAACCTGTCATCGTTTTTCGGGGAGGGCATATGGACGGGGGAGAAAGCTGAAGCGAAGTCGCGTGCGATCGTGACAATGACAAGAGTGGGAAATAGTGAAACAGACGGAGATATGTCAAGATTTTCTCTCTTCTTTCCGAACATGATGCATAGCAACATGGAAAAAGAAAGACATCGTGAAGAAGGAAGTCGAAACTTTTTTTTCTTTTCTTAGACACTGTTAGAGTTACTCAGACTGAGGGACAATGATCGATCATTCTGGAGGAGAACCGTTTGCTATATGCATTTCTGTCGATCTTTTATTTTGTTAGCCTCCATTATCGTGTCTGCTGATTTGTCTCACAAATTATCTCTATGAGGGCAAGATCATGAAGATTTAGGAAATTAATGGACGATACAGATAAATATGGAGACACAAAAAGCAAAAAGTGGAAAATGATAAATGAAGATACGTGTATTCAAATGGTGATAGATGGAAAGAAAGAGAGGGAAAATGCCAAGAATAGAGACAAGAGGGAGAGAGAGAGAGAGAGAGGGAGAGAGAGAGAGAGAGAGAGGGAGAGAGAGAGAGAGAGAGAGGGGGAGAGAACAGGAAGGGTCAAATGAGTACTTCTTCTCCACTTTTATATCTATCTTTGTAAAAGAGCATATATATATATATATATATATATATATATATATATAATTGTGAGAAATGAAAATGAGAGAATAATTGTTGCGTAGCTTAAATCAAAGTTCCCCAGAGCTGTCTCCCGGCGGAGACATTTTTTCAACCTTTGCAAAAATTCAAAAAGGGAGGACAGCTCTGGGGAACTTTGATTTAAGCTACGCAACAATTATTCTCTCATTTTCATTTCTCACAATTATAATTATTTCCACGAGAGTTGCCAAAGCTGTTGTATATGTTATTTCCTTACAATTGTTTATAATGATATATATATATATATATATATATATATAACAGTTCACTAACAGAATAAAAAATATTCAAAAACATGCTAAATATAGGTAAAATAGCTTAGTTATTTTGAATAAAACACAAGCCGTCTACAAGTAGAAGTGCGTTTTTACAGAGGTATTAGCTCCTCTTTGGTAAAATTTTCTCTTTTAGTTTCAGAATTAAATTTAAAAAAATCCACCGCACTTCATCCAAGCCCATTTTCCAAAGTGCACAATGCAAATCTTCACAATGTAATGATAAAACCGCAAAAGTGATTTTTCTTTTCTCATTTTCGTCCTAGCCTGCATGTGAAAATTGACCAGCTCTGCGACACACCAATCTTTCATCCACGAGGCTTTCGGCTTTCGTCTTCGTGTGAAGTCAAAGCCGAAAGGAATAGGCCGACACAGCCGATAGTATTATGTAGTGATGCGAGGATGAAATAATCCTGTACAGGGCGCTTCAGAAATAATTCATAAACAAAAAGTGTCATTGAGGGAGAGTTTATGGGCGATTCCCATAAACATTTAAATTTCCTTGTCGTCTCTTAAAATCTATAGACATTCCTAATTTGATATCCGCGTTGACGGGCTTTATCTCTGTTGACATATAATTTTGGCGTATATTATTGATAAATACGGGCCTACTATACATGCTATAAGGATCAATTCACGTTGTAATCATTCTTTCAAACGTTATGCGACGTATGCGGACATTTAGAACGAAAGACGTTCTTGTGTTTTACAAGAGCATTTTTAGTGAAAATTTGATCGAGACATAATTATAGTCTAGAACTGGCTTGAAATATCTGTCATCATCATGACTTCGATCTACACAGCTCTTGAAATTATGTAACTATTACATCTACCATACGTCTTTCATTAAACTTTGAAATTATTTTCGAAGTAAAAGCAGGATATAGGAATTACAAAACATGCCTTCACAAAAGCTTTGAAAAACTAAATATGATGTTACATTATTAAACTTATGATAATGTCATGTAAAATGACGCTATGATTGATGAATCATGACAACTGAACACTCATTACAAGAAAACAAAAATTGACTGTTATTTTGAGACACCCTGTATCCCTGAAGAACTTCTCACATCAGTGGAAGATGGACGAGTGGAGGGAGATCATCTTTTTCTCTGCCTTCTCGCGGTCTATATGACGATTGATGCCCTATATCTTACCCCAAATCTTGCCCAAATGATCCAGGAAATAGTGGACGGTCAGCAATATACGTCCGTCTGTATTTGGCAATTATTTTTCGATCGAAGTAAACATAGTGAATCTTGTTTTTTAAATGCCCAAAAAACTAGAAGATAAATGGTTTATTGTTCGCTCTAAAAGGTAGCTTATAATGATCTTAGAGCAAATGGCTACTACAAAACTAAAACAAAACAAGACTATAATAATCTCACTGTTTTTTGTGTTTTTCAAATCAATGTTTTATACGGTAGTGTATAGCTGTGTGTATATTTTCACACTTATTGAGACAAAATAACTGATTTCTCTTTATTTTACGCAATCTAAAAAAAAAAAAAAAAAAAAAAATCCGAAATCAAAAGTCGTTTCGGGAATTTAATTGAAGTCTGAGTGAAATTAGGCATAGGGAAAGAAGAGTTTTACGAGTCTTAATCTTCCCATGATCATGACAGTAATCGGAGAAAAAAAAATAAGATGCTCCTGAAAATCAAAAATGTTTTTTCATCCTATCATGTCTATTAATCTGCATTCATATTTTTTTTTAAATTGCAAATCCCTGTTCCAATTTCTTTCATGCAATGGAAACATCATACCGAATTAAGAGCTATATGTTCTCTTCACAGATGACAGAACCAAAAGATACAAAGTAATATACTTTTATGCATCTTGACCTATGATTCCTGTTGCCATGGTTATTTGTGATTGATAGCTATCGTAAGAATGCGATCGACGCAGACGACAGTACAGTGCCCTTGTGATCGATAGTAATGCAGCTTTTAAAGAATCATGTACTTTTGGATCTTCCATGCCGCTGTTCGGAATACAATATTCCCAATTTCCACAGGATCGTTATAAAATTGATGAATAGTTAGAGACGAGGTCGCGAAAACTTTAAATCATCAGTTTGCAAAACACAATGCGAAATAAACAAATTAAAATGTTTCAAAATGACAATACGCCAGTTTGATGGTTGCCGTGGTTATGCTGATTTGTTGTTGCTGAATTGTTATGATAGTAGGAGAATGCAGAGATATCGTAAAAATAGTGACAAAGGCAACGCTGTGAAGGGATGCGTACTTTTGCATGATGCAGGGAGTCAAAAATAGACTGAATATTAAAGGAAGCAAATAAAGCGCTTAGAAAAATTAATAATGCTATCGTAAAAATCGTTGCAAATGTTGTTGACAATTTTTTTTTTTTTAAATCACATGATGTGGGAACGGAAGATGCACAAGAAATGAATAAGAAATACAAGAATATAGGGGGAAAGACCGACATAAGCAGCAGGAAACGAAGAAAAGGAGGAGGAATAGGAGGAGGAAGGGGAGGAGAAAATGAAGGAGCAGGAGGAGGAGGAACAGGAGACGTAGGGGAAAAAAGAACAAAAGAACAAAAGAAGAGAAGAAGACAGAAAGAAAGAAAGAAAGAAAGAAAGAAAGAAAGAAAGAAAGAAAGAAATAGAGAAATCGAGAAATCGAAAAAATTAATAAGGATAAGCATAGCAAGAAAGAGCCTCATAGGAAAATGGAAGCCGAAATAGTGGGTATGGTGGGGGTGGGGGTTACCAAAATTTATTTCGTCTCCATCTTCTCTTCAATAATGTGTCGCAATTTTCAGGAGTGGGACAAGATATGGGCAAGCCAATCAGCGGGGTCGCCTGAACTTTCTTTCTGCGAAGTTAGCACCGAGACGTAAATTGGTGATGCTTCGTTGAGGGGGGAGCCTAGCACGGCAATATGAAAACATCGTTAAAGTACGTGGATTTTCAGGTATGCCCTTGAACTTTCGTGGTCTGTCCCTACTGCCGAGAGTTTATTTGCGCGACCTGATGCACTCTCAGCGTTCAAGTGTAGCATCATTACGCAAATACCTGATACCATGTTCCAAGAGTGCACGTGATTGCGGGAAGACGGGTTACGGGACCTTAAGGTATGACAGGGTGTGGCGAAATTGTCCGAGGGAACGGACCCGATTTGGGGTCTTTCTAGAACAAGCCGTCAAGACGAGTAAGAAGAAAATGACATTTGGTGACTTGAAAGAAGTAAAGAAAGATATCGTGTGTCTGGTGCATTATTCTAGATTTAGACTGTCCGGCAAGACCCGAAACGAAAAGAAGCAAACCTGGTATCTCAGCTGAAGAGAAAGGGTTTCTCTATGAGTCTCCCTTTCGATAAGATTCAGACTCACCTGCGGATCATCATTTGCATTTCAAAGATACCATAGATATCTCTGATCGCCGTTTATTGTACGGGGATCAGAATAGATGAGGTTCGAAAGTGCATGTGAAAACTTAACGAGAGATATTGCCTGCAATCATACCTACTCTGAATGATACTGTCTGACTTTTGGACGTGAGAGCTTTATGATCACAGCGAGCCGGGTTACATGATTTGGTCTGTTAGTCGAATCAAATAAAAACATTATCGCAAAGGTCGTACAAGTCACATAGTGCACTGTCACTCTATTAAAGAGGGAAACGAAAAAGTTGAGGGCGGGTGCCGCCAGCACAAAAATAGAACTTGATAACTAAGTTTTGATAATAGCTTGGAAAATGCGAAAAACAAGCATGATTTGTAATAAGAATAGACTGATTCGACTTCAAAGCTAGTTTTATAAATTAGAAATACAGATGTAAAACTCAAACGGACGATTCAGATTAATGTCATTATCACTGGGCTAAGTTTCGGCTTTTTATTTGCCTTTCCGACGAAAATTATGAGCAAAATCTGAGAATTTCATTTTTACAAAAGAAGGGACGACTTTACGTCGGTTTGCCCTTGACGGCGCCGTGTGTGTATGGAAGCGATACATTGACTGAAAAAGGTTTATTGTAAGCCACAAACGCGTGTGTGAGCTTACTCATTTAAAACACATAAGGAAAGTCGGGTAAAGCTCTTTTTTCTCAGACCAAAATTCGATTTTAAGGTCTAATTGTTACTAAACATTGCCACAATAACGTCATAATGGAGCCGTTGATTAGAAAATCATAGTTACGATAGCAGGACCTCCCTCCAAATTGGAAATCTTTGATTTGAAAAGATTCGCTGATCAGACGACACAGTGCCTAAGAAATATCGAAGGCGGGATCGCTAGAGACAAAAGCCGATGCAGCAGACATAATTTTTAATGTTGCCGCCGGCTAGGCCAGGCCGCAAAGTTTATTTACTTTCTATTTATCTGTGTAATTGAGTCAATAGATGGAAAAAATTGCAATCATTTGTTGATGAAGGATGAATTTCCATGTTGTGAAAATAGATAATAGCATCTAATTTTTGTGTAATGATTGATGGGTAGACTTATACTATGCTAAATAAAAATCACCGCTTTGTAAACTTTAAATACAAAGCCGTCCAACCGGCCAATTTTGACTTAAAGAATGGAGAGAATATACCGTTTAATTGGTGAAGGGATTTGAAAAAGTTCATTGGAAATGTCAAAATTCCTGACTTGATGAACTCAGGGAACTGCAAATACCACTGTCGCCATTCAGCTATGTGTATTTCTATATCAACCATCAACTTGCATTGGAATAGATCGTATCTATCCTAGTCAAAAACACAATCTTCAGCCCAAAAAAATATTTGTTGGAAATTAAAAATGTTGAAGATAGAAATAACGCATGTAAATGAAAATAAGTTAAAAGGGAAAAAAAGAATAAAATGAAGAAAAAGCTTGAAATAAAACAGTGGCATAAAAGTACAACTTATATTAAGCGTTAATCCATTGTTCTTTTTTCTTTTTTTTCTTTTTTTATTGATAAGGAGAGTTAAACAGTAATAGATGAAAGTACCATCGAGAACATTTAATTTTCTGACTTTTCCTTTTGCTATTATGTACAAGCATTTTCAAGCAAGGCTTGTTTTTGCCACAGGGGCGTAGCTACGGGGAAGCCAGGGGCAATGAGAAAAGAAAATGTGGGAAAAGCGAAAAGGAAAGAGAATTAAAGGAAGAGGGGGAAAATGAAACGAAAATGAAACGCGAAAAGAAGAGGATAGTTATACCCTTCCATAGCCCCTAATCGGTGGCCTTGTAAATCCGAATTTCATCTAACAAGTAAGCATGTGCCCCTACCCAATGCCCCTCAATACATGTAGGCGGACCCACCCTACACTATTGTTTTTCCATATGCTTATCACATTTTTGACAATCATCAGTATTAATGTGCGTCCTGTCACTGCATGTATTCTTGAATATCTCTATATTTCACCACATTAAGTGTACTTCCCTGGTGAGTAAAGTTTATATGTTCATTCCCTTCACGGGGTAGCAAAATGTGTCACATGCCTTATGCTATATGTTTGACATAATTATGTCGTAGCTTTAAAATAGAACTAGAAGGAAATAGATAATAAGTACATATGTCGTGGTTGTTTAAATCAAAACCTTCACCTTATGTTTCGTTGTCTGTATAAACATCTGAGAGAAGTTCAGGGTGAAATAAATCATAACTAAATTTCAATATATTTCTAAATATGTATAAACGCTTAAGTCCCGGGCTTGTCATATGTTTATTAATTGCGCAGATTATAAACCCATAAATCATACATCTTACCATTCATCAAAACCATATTTCAATGGGGCCTTTCATTGCGGATAGTTAACGTGGCGCTTTTTATGCATAAAAAAACCGGAAAATCTTTGTGCGTTCGACAGTTGAGATTATTAATTCGTACTGCCACGGCAACGTCTTGTTCGTGCAAATCCAGTGCAGAATCGAATCTATCATTCCATTATGAAATGGAAATAAATGATGAACATAGCGTACTTCTATCTAGTATATATGAGAAGGTATTGTATGGTCTTTGTTACGAAGCAAACTCGAAAGAATGCTTTATGAATGAGGGCTGCGGAAAAAATGGCACTATGTCGCCAATAATTGGACTTCGACATAGGAATTCAATTTTAGGACCAATATATTTTTATATCTTGTGGAAGTCACCACTATAATCAATGATATAGGGTGTGTCCAGCCATTTGGGAACACTGGTGCCATTGGCAGGGGACATACGTCTTACTAGGTGAATACAATGCGAGAGAAAACAGGGCGATCGAGTAAGGGTTGGGTGTGGGAGGGTGTGATCTTATTTTCACAATGCCACCCTAGTTTTTTTTTTCTTTTCTCTCTCTCTCTCTCTCTCTCTCTCTCTCTCTTTTATACGTTGCCATTTGAATGTGGGGGGGGGGGGGTGGAGTGCCCTCTACTCTTACAGCTTAGACCTTAAGTTTTGTAACTGAAAAGAAGAACTCATGGGGGGAAATGGTGATCCTTTTTCCAATGAGATAAGATTATGAGTAATGAATTTCGTAATTTTTAAGTAAATATATCACTTTATAAATAGTTGCAATAAGTTTTAGTAATGTTACGTAACACATGGAACTGCATAAGAATACAAAGCGGAAGGGCCAAATTCCATGTATATGCTTGTATCCCTGCTTCATTAATATTCAACAAGGAGAAAAAGTAGGCACGAAGCGCCCCTATTTTATGATTAACATTCTCTCCATATAAAGATCAACCCAAGTGTACTTTAATCAGAGTACACTCCAATTACATCAAACTAACTGTGTTATCTCGATCTTGCAAAACTGTACTTTTTTCTCTCTCTCTCTGACAAACCAATAATATGACGACCTCATTCGCGCAACAAAACAAACCCATATTCCATTGATTTCATGTTGATGTGCTATGCATACAAATCTCTCTTCCATGCATATTGCCAGTGTAGAGCAGACAACCAAATTCAATGGTACGCGTCAAGTTTTTCGTCTCAATACCGTAATTTATGTGCTATCCTCGCCTAACCGACGGCTCCGAAAATGCAGAACAATAGCTACAATCACCCAGATCACTATGCGGTTGTGTTAACTAGAGACATGACATTTCCTTTTCGCTGCCTTCTCCTTTTGTCAGTTTTTCTTGTACGACTTTTATTGGTCAGCATTGGCAATAAACCCACCCCGGAGCGACTGGCTGCTTGGTACCCTATACAGTCCATTGTTTGACTTGCCCCCTACGCCATGAATGCTGTATCTATGACTTGCCCTTCAACAGATAGGTTTCGCTGACGAATTACGAAATTTTGAATGATGATAAACTTTAAATCTTGAAAAAAAAAAATGTTAATAGGCAGGATGGGGGGGGGGGGGGGTGGGGGTCCCTTCCAAAGAATTTCGAAACTAGCATAATTCGGGCAACTAGTGCTTGACGCAGCGAATCCGAATCTATAAACGAATACACACTTATACAGACAGTGGGTGCCACTCTAATACATTGTCATTTTCCTTCTTGCTCGCTTTGCTCGCTCGGAAGATTTACAGCTATTCATGAAGTGTGCAGATTCACAATTTAACAGGTGTCTAACTTTGGATATGTCACATCATTTTCCTTTCTCTCAGTCTATATTCATAATAAATAATGACAAGTGTATATGTATAATGTATAATTTACATGTTTATATATCTTATTCTATCCGTACTTCTCTTAATATCCATAGTATGTATCCATAATAAATAATGACATGTGTATACATGTATAATGTGATGATGGTGAATTTACTTTTATCATTCGCTTTTTTGGTTTGGGTGATACAGAACATAGTGGGGTGAATAATTATTCAGGCCGTAGTCTTCGGCTTGAATAATACATCCTACTATATTCTGTTTATAAAACATATGCATAATGTATATGTTTATATATGTTTCTATCTGTAATTCTTTTAATTACTGCCGAAGCAGTATGGCAGATGTACAGTTTTACCTCCCCATTTTTATTTCATTATTCATTTCTATTTCTTTACCCAATTGTAAAACTACACGCTTAATATACTCTTATTTCCGCGGTAACATTTTATATACTTTTATGTGAAACGCTCCACTTCATAAATAAATAAATAAATATATATATACTTTTAATAAATTGTGAAGATACACAGTCTACTTGCATATACTATATATTATGAAAGACGGAGAAAAGGCAATGTAATAGTTAATATACTCCATTTTCATTCGTTAATTCGTTTCCTAATTTGTAAGAAATTGAGAGCGTAAAACTTAAAATTAACAAGTTTTCAACAAAACGATGCCTATCACCATGATCACGATCTTAATCTCTAGCTTAATCTGTAAACGTTATAAAAAGGAAAGGCCAAATTCGCATTAAGCTGTATTATTCAAATTTTGGGAAAGAGTTTCCAAATGTAACTTTTTCCGTTGGTATAAAGTTGATTACTCTTTTTTAAACAGTATAAAAATCCCTCGGTATCCATACCATTATGTATGAGTGAACAATGTAATATAAAGTACTCTTCGTTGTGGAGAAGTAGAAATAAGAAAACCACAAGGATATCTGTTAGTTTTTTTTTTAAACGAAAACCTCCAAACGAAAATTAAATCTCCCAAAAGATTACATCCCATTTATTTCAAACCCCTCTCATCATATGCTTTGAATCTTATTGTTAAATGGCAGAGAACCACCAATCCGGGACCTTCAAAATCGCATAAATTATCATCGAAATAAAAGCGATTAAGGTGTCCCCTTTCCGTAGGCAGAAAAGGAGTATTATTTGGTCGTTGTGTGTGTTATCATTACGGGGTGAATAGGGCCAACCCGTAACAAAAAGCATTGCAAAATTTTGAATTAAAAACGAACACAAAAGCGCGTGAGTTTTCGCTCTTCATATCAGGTAAGTCCATGACCTCTCACCTTTGCACTATGCTCTCTCAGTCAAAGCTCTACTTTTCGTACATTATCATGAATATATTCAAATTTATTTCCTTCTCTTGGAAAATGATTCTCTTTTTGTTAACTTTGGTGTAAAGTTTGTAGGTTATTGCGATATACTGATGTTACGAGTACTTTTTTTTTTATAGTCCTGATGAAAGGCGTTATATCTCATTTTGAAGTTTTACGAAAATAAAACAGAAGATGATAATAATTCTTCCTTTTTTTTTTCATTTTTCTTTTTATACGGGGGAATGAGATAAAGAACTGTTTATGATGGCAGGAAACTTAAAAATTTAATTTTAAAAAAGAGATAAATAAGTGACACCATTAATTTTGCAATATGTACCCTTAGAACGTAATTTTATTTCATGTCATGTATAATCTAAAGAGATTTGAAATGATTAAATTGATTGGATTGATTGGAAAATTGCATATTGCAGTAGTGAAAATTTATTATCATGGTAATAATCATTATGCAAAAATCCATAAGTGGTATTGTATGCATATAAACAGCAAGAAAGGGCCACTTTTTCCGTTGGTATAAAGATTTTTTTTTTTAAAGTATCTGGTATATAGGTACTGTCCTCTATTCTTTTTATTGTTTTGTGGAGGTTGTGTATCTTAACTTTGTTGCCCAGGTACCATCTACATGTATGAACAAGAACATAGTTATACAAGAACAGAAGAAAAAGAGCTCTCAAGAAGCAGTTTTCCCGAAGGGGATAAAGATATAGTGAGTGCATTAATTATCTGAAATATTTCACGACTCATATCTACCTATAGTCAGATAGTAGTAGAAATTCTGTAATCACAACGGTCATGATTTGTTTGAAAACAAAACATACCTATATGTAACGGGCCCCCAAATAAATTAGAGTATTGTGAAAAGCTAAACAAGTCCATGATGACGAGATGGCAATGATTCTTCTAATTGCAAGGTTGCGCGTTCTATTTTGTTTGATTTCTATTCCTCTTCATTTTCCTGCTTCCTTTTCGGTATTTCTCGTCATGACCCCCGCTAGATAACTCAAAGAGGGCCTTTCTTCTTTGAGAAAAGGACCAATGCTTAGAGTTGATCCCCCAAAGCTCTGATTTAAGGCGCAAGATCAGGCCAAGTTGAGTAGCTCTTCTAGCCTTTCACGAACCAGCGGTTGCAATTACGGGATTCGAGTTTCCCTCGCTTTTATACCCTCTCTTCTCGCATTCCCGATGGAATTTTCCCCTCCCTTTTTTGGTTTCTTACCCTTCCATCACTTCTTCACACCCGGCCACTTCATCCCTTTTCTCCCTAAATCCGCACAATTAAACTTAAACCACCGTTTGAAATGCATCCGAGATGAGACAAGAGAGAGACTCTTCCAAGCTTCTGATCTTTTTTTTCTCTCTTCTTCTTCTTTCTCTCTTTTTAGAGGGGAAAGGAGAAGCGGCGACACCATACCAACGCATTCGTATTACGGCAAAATGCCGCCGTATCCCCTCTTTGGTGGATATGTCGTTACGTAAATGGCGGTGTCAATGGAATGATGAGTTTAGAATGCACTAAAGTTCGTCGTTTTCGTTATCTTCTGGAGGTCTGGTAGAGGCAGATGGACAAATAACACCAAACGACTTTTCCATCTACCATAGATACGACTTAAGAGATGAAAGAGAATGACGGAAACACACACACGTGTAGAGACAAAGAGAGAGAGAGAGAGAGAGAGAGAGAGAGAGAGAGAGAGAGAGAGAGAGAGAGAGAGAGAGAGAGAGATTGACGACATAAGACACCCAAACAGATTATATTATGTTATAAAAATTGAACTGTTGGAAAATGAAGAAAAATCGAGATAGGGAGAGAGAGGGATCATTGCAGAGGAGAACACAAAGATATCTACAGATCAAATAAAGAGAGGTGGGAGAATGGAAGATATAGCGAGTAAAGAACAGATGATGATAATAATAATAATAATAATAATAATGATAATAATAATAATAATAATAATAATAATAATAATAATAATAATATGCAGTTCTTGTATAGCGCATATCACAAGTCACTATGTCTTCTACGCGCTTTAGTGAAAGAAGAAAGAGAGAGAGAAAAAAAGAAGAAGAAGAAGAAGAAGAAATAAGCAGTAGTAGGTCCATGCAACAAGCCACGTAAATACTCTTTGATTTGTGAGAGAAAAGTCTGTGCCAAATGGCACAATGGCCCAGTAAGCATTAACTTTGAAAAAGATATGTTTTTAAGATGCCCTTAAATTTTTCTAATGTGGGTGTTTCTTTTATGTAATTTGGAAGTTTATTCCAGATGATGAAGATGAAGAGAGATAGAGAGAGAGAGGGGGGAGGCAATCTCGTGTGCAGCACAAAAACTAATAGCAAGAAAGAGAAAGAGAGGGAGAGAATGGATGAAATGGGATGAAAAGGGAGAGGTGGAAATGAAATCACGAAGGTTTTAGCTCTCTAATCCACGCAATCATCGCTGCTACAGAGATCGAGCGCCTTTCGACGACGGAATCCTAAGCCGTTCCAACTTCTGCCTCGCTCAAGAGGGAACGAGCGAACCGCCGAGACTCGATTCCGCCGGAGCTTCTCGCTTGCATTCAGGAAGCGCAACGGGTCCCAGCGGAATTCTCCCCTACCCTGTAAGCCTCTCTCCTTCTCTTTTAATTTTCTCACCCTCTCCTTCTTGTACACGTTCGTTTTGTTTCAACATTGTTACCTAAATCCTCGCTATAATTGCATAGAACTTCTCTACCCCGGCTTTTCGTGAATAATGAATATTTCATAATGGTTTTTTCATGCCTCGTAAGGCGCCTGACCACTCGTGGCTAATGGCGGAATTTTCGTCGCGGTTTTTATTTTCTTCTTAGCTTTATCTTTTACACTCCTTGAGTGCGAAAAATAGCATGTACCTGACACTCTATTAACATCGTGTATTCCCACAAGAAATGAGCAGTAAATTGAACGTGTTAGAGGGCCATTATCACCACAATTATCAATGCATCACAGACAAAATGGGATGACTTGGATAAGACTTTAGTGCACAATCATGAGGTTCCACATCTTGCATCTTGCTCGTAACCATGGTATTGAGATTTATCGCCTTTATAAATGTACGCTCGTGGTTATTTCTCTCCCAATTCTGTGTTCTGATGTTGATAAAGCCGAATTTCATGTTTCTTTTCATAACGTAAACAGACAAGACTGACATGGGGAAGAGAAAGACAGAGAGACGAAGAGGGGCGGAAAAGAGGGTAAAAGGGTGTCAGACAAAAATACGAAAATAGAAAAGTAACACTAAAAAGAGAGAAAAAGGTCGGTAAAGAGGGCAGAAGGTAGGGAGAGAGAGAGAGTGAGAGAGAGAGAGAAGAGAGAGAGAGAGAGAGAGAGAGAGAGAGAGAGAGAGAAGTTAGGACATCAAGACATAGACATAACAGATAGACAGATAGCCAGGTATGGATGTTCTGAACTCAAGATCTTGAGATAATCATCAATTCGACTTTCTCTAAGCCTGTGTTAAAAAAACATCATTTTAAGTTTAGATTTTAAAGGTTTGTGAAAATGTGAATTATGCAATAATAATTTAATAATAATTGTCGAGAACAAAATCAAAAGACAAACGATATCTATGATTTTCAGAGTTTCTGACAAAAATGAATAATACCAGTCATTGGTTATCGAATTCCAATAATATTTGAGGGGCATTGCATTTTCCAACAAATCGTGACTAGGGTGACGCAGTCCTTTCTTTTTTTTTTCTCTCTCTCTCTCTCTCTTTCGCCTCCACCCCCTCCTTCCTTCCCTACTCTTTCTACAGAGCAAGGACAGCATACAGCTTTGCCTATCACTCTTCAAATGGCCAAGAAGATGATTAGGGGTTGATATGATATGCCTCACTGACAGGCGAGTCTATAATAGAGCATGCACAAATAAACATGGCGGACAAAATATCAACAAATGCGTGGTTCAACCTAATCAGAGTACCCTAGCCCCAACCCTTTCCTTGTGCATGCCGCGAGATGTTCCGTCGCTTCTGGCTTCTTCTTTCCAGCGCTTCAACAAGGTGATCATGCCGATACGCGGCCGCTTGTTGTATGCCTTGTCACGTTCGAGTATGGATTATTGAACTCAATTATCCCGGGTTCATTTCCCCCTACAACTTCTCCGTTTCTGTCCCGCCTGTCTATCTCTCTCTCTACGGCATGTCACTCATCTTTCGATCAAAATCGGGACGACTCGGGGTATGATGTCGAGGGTTCTTTGAGTGATGTCGACGCATGTTGACAAGATTTTTTTTTTTCAGTGATAATGACAATTTTCTTGAATAAATATAAGAACCCCCCCCCCCCCCCAAATAATGTAATTTTCATGACAAACTATGTTGGTTAAAAACTATTTCCAAACTGTAAGGAAAGTAGGCCAACCTTCCACATTTTTATTTTTTTTTCGCCACAGGTGAATGCACCGTTTATGGTAAAGTATTAAACTCCGCAGATTCGTTTGATTTCAAAGTTTATTCAAAATGATTTCATATATGTCATAACGAAAAATCATAATCCTGTGGCTTCATTTGTGTAATAATACTTATTTGGGAAAGGGTCGTTTTAAGTTGACACCTGAAGTGGCGTCCCCTGGCATTAAAAGGAAATCTGCACAGTTCGTATAAATATGACTTGTAGTGATACAGTAATGTAAGTAATAATAGCTCTTAATAACGAGGATTGATAGAAAAGTGAATTTTTTATGTTAACTCCGTACGGTTAACCTGGGAGATGGAGATTCCTGTTTTCGACTATCAACAATCTCTAGTATCTTCCAGCAAGGAAGTGTAAATTACTGACGAAGATTTTCAAGTGTCCTGGGCAGTAACAAAATGATTGGCATGCACCGTGTCTAATCGGTCGGAATTCGTGATTGCCCGTTAGCCTGTCATCCGCTCCTCAACGGGATAACTGATCTCAGGATAATCCCTATTTCGTAGCTTCGATTAATTAGGGATTAAGCCGCCAGGATAACGGGTGGAAAAAGGACAGCGGGAAGTGAAAGGCCATGTGTCTAAACTTGTCATAATATTTGACCCATTCTCAAGTTTGTGTTGCTCTCTTTAATGAAAAAGACTGGGGTTACCTAGAATAGGGGGGGGGGGGAGTTTTTTCATTGGTAAGGAGGAGGACTGTACTTGGCAATGACAAATGGTAATAAAAGGATGACTAAATGGGAACAAATTCGATAGGGGACAGAAAGGACACGAGGGTCCTATAAAAATCAACATCAGGTCGAAAATGTTAAACACAAAAGAAGTTGGATGAAAAAAAGAAAACAATTGGGAAGTTGAATGAAAAAAGGGGATACGAATGAAATCTGAGTAAATGAGTCTGGAAAAGAGCACATGAGAATAAAGGCCAGATAACTTGCTAAAGCTAAATATCTTTTTTTTTTTATGAGGGGGGGGGGGCACCCCACTTAGCATAAGTTTGACAAAGAAAGAAAAAATACAATCGAAATTTTGAGCTTTGGTAATGACAGAATGTGAGTTATCACAGCAAATTAGCAAATGAAACTAAGAAAATAGAACTAGTCGTCCCGTCACACGTGCACAATTATGCTGTATGTGCAAATGAGACCTACATGTATGTTTGTCAACAACATGATGATGTGACTCCCAACTTGTTTACTTTAAATGGTTCATGTCTTTTGGTGGCTAAAACAACTCGTATACTTCATGGTAAATAATTCAAGATTAATACATTTTGAGACAGTTTCTCTGAAAATGCAACGCCATTATTACACCCCAGTCACCATGGACACATGGAATCACATGGATGGGACCGACACGAGACCGACACGAGACCGGCAACAGACAGAGCGAAAGATTATATCATAAACCCGAATGGCCGATATTTCATCGATTATCGGTAAGTATGACGGTTTGTCTGATGTATTATCAGAATCCAAGCTTCAAGAAGTAAGAGGAAGGAAGGCGGGAACAAGATAAAACACAAAAATGAAACTCTATGGACTGAAATACCCACCCTAACTCGAGTTTCTGTCAGGTTACACCAAGCCGAGATCTCCTCCCTAGTCGAGAGATCCGGGTAGCGGTTACGGGAAAAGTTCGCCTCAAGCTCCTGTAGTTGCTGACTGGTGAAATGAGTGCGTTGTCGACGCGTTCGCTTCTTCTTCCCGTTGTCCTGGTCGTTGTCCGAATCATCGCAGTTGCCATCGTCGTGCCCGACCTTGAGACCTGTTAAACAGCAACGACGTAAGGTTAGTTTATGATTTAAAAGTAATTATGATGTTGATAATAATAATAATAATAATAATAATAATAATAATAATAATAATAATAATAATTAATATAATAATAATAATAATAATAATAATAATAATAATAATAATAATAATAATAATAATAATAATAATAATAATAATAATAATAATAATAATAACAATAATAATAATATAATCTGTTGAAGAGTAACGACGTAAAGTTGGTTTGAAAGTTCATGAAATATGGAGGTGATGTAGTATGTAGTTTACATGTTAGTTGATTGCGAGCATATCTTAGAAGTATGTATATTACCTTGGAATTTTCGTTTAGAATCTTAATCTCTTTATTTTCATTTTCTAGTTGACAATGTCGTAAATATATATATGTTCTTACTGTATTTTACATATTATTTACATTCACATTGAAAATATGTATGGATTTACAACTCATTATCTCTCAAAGTTTCCACACATCATCTCTAAAAATTAATGGTATACGGCTTTTATTCATGTATTTTTTTCTTAATTTGTATGTTTGTTTGTTTGGTGGTTTGTTGTGGCTGTTGTTGTTTTTTCGGGGGGGGGGGGTGAGGGATGGAGGGGTAGGAGATCACATTTCTTTAAATAATGTTCCCACAGGTCTGATAATTTCACCCGAAAAATCGTTAAAAAGGGTTCATGAGGTTTTAATGAAAATATCATTTATGATTTGCAATGAAGAGGTTGTAAACGGATTTTTCCAGGGCTAATACGAACTATTTAGGCCTATTTGTAACATCTTATATTTATGATAAACAGAAAAAAAAACGACATTTCATTAGTTTGCTGCTAGATTAAGCTGTCATCTCTGAGTCGCGCCCTAACACTGGAGGATTTAAGGGAACACAATCGGCTCGCACCCCTTTGAACCCCCTATTGATCCCATTCTGGCATTCCTTGGTTATATATTAAAAAGAGTTTCATTTCTGCTTGTCATAAAATTTTCGGTATTTCTACGTACCCCTCACTTTTACAGTATGCCGAATCCGTTCTTGCCCTGAAAAGGAAAGATTTCACTGAAATCTTACCCGAAATCCTTCCATTAAAGCTGTATCATGACTTCCATTCAGCAACCTTTGTACGAAAAGTACTTATCTATACTCTACAAATAATTCGAATCAATTTACAATTATTAATGGAACACAAATAAAATTAAGGATATTAAAAAAAAAAAAACTACAGGTAACAAATTTTAATTAATAAAGTTCTTATTCTGTCAAACTGCATATCACTTTGTTAAATTTTTTGAAAACAAAAAAAAGACATTTTTTTTTTTTCTAGATTTAATTTTGACTGCGATCCAGTAATTTATATGCGATCATGCATACATAATGTGTGTAAATGCTAATCTCTCTAATCCCTAATATCCTTGGCTTATCCAAAGTGGAATCTAAAAAACAAACAACATGTATAGTTGTTGAGATCATGTAGATTCATTCTACCTTCATCCCATGTTAATTACATATAATTTAAAACACGTCAAGGAGAAGAAAAACATATTTTCCGTACGTCCTCAGAAATTAGGAACTTATCGTTTTGAGCGTTATTGTACAAAATACTTCATTAATCATTACAAAGTACCAGAATCAAATTTAGGCTTTGCAATATACCAGTAAATTCTACAGATTATTTCTTAATGAAACAGTTTTGCATTTAGATTGGTTGGCTGGTATATTACTAACAACCACCATCCCCTTTCCCGGAGAATTGAAAAAGTGGATTCCGAACAAAACTTATATTACAGAAATTATATCGCGGTAAACTATAAACTTAAATGTGGATAAATATCAGTGGTAGTGGTGGTGGTGTAATTAATGAACTTGTTTTGTTGTAGAATAATCATGCCTTATTCATTTTCATATCTGTGGTAGTATAATGTTGAGTAGACATTATTTTGTATTTCAAGCCGTTCTTCGTATACTGGCACTATATACTGCTCGCCCCTCCTCCTCCTCCTACACTACTACAACAACTATACTAACACCAACACCACCACCACTACTACTACTCTACTATTACTACTACTACTACTACTACTACTACTACTACTACTACTACTACTACTACTACTACTACTACTACTACTACTACTACTACTACTACTACTACTACTACTACTACTACTACTACTACTACTACTACTACTACTACTACTACTACTACTACTACTACTACTACTACTACTACTACTACTACTACTACTACTACTGCTACTACTTCTGCTGCTGCTACTACTACTACTACTACTACTACTACTACTACTACTACTACTACTACTACTATTTTACTACCATCCCTCAACCACAGTTCCCTGCTTCAACTATTTTTATAATTGCTATTAATGTAAACTACTGCCACTATACAGCTAAACTACTAATATCTAATTCGACATAATAGGATAGGATTAATAGGCTAAAACCTATGAGGTATCACCAGTCAGACTCTAGGCTCGCACCCCACCTCCTTGCCTCAAGTGGGAATGATATAGCGCCGTCTCACGTCTTGGGATGGAAACGGTGATTTTCATAATGATAACAATTAATACAACAGCACCAACCAATGGGGGATTAAGGAAAACAAATATGTATGTTTATTCATAAATTTCTTCTTTCCAGCTTGCTAAAAAGTTTAATTTAACTCTTTTAAAAAAATGACAATGAAAATAAGTTCAAAATGTCATCAAAAGCGAATCTACTGGGAAATCCAAATCGAAGAACAACTGTTCTATTCACTGTATATTAAGATCAATCACATCCCACTTGTGACGGGCTTTTAAAAACCATTAATACCCTCTGAAAAAGTCTTTCAGGGCTCTCTTTTATCGAGTCAAGTATCAAGCAAGCACTCAAGTGCCATATCCACTTGTAGCAGGAGAGTCGAGTGTCGTTTATGTACACACACGTAAACTAATGATGTCGGACCGCAGTATAAGGTTTCAACTCGCTCGCGCCAATAAAAAACTGCTAGTTGAGGGCATGCTATATGTACCCCATTACCGCCCGTCTGGACGGCGTGGTGGAATATCGCACCTCGCTGAATAGAGACGGGTGCTGTTCAAATTATCATCCCTTTTTCAATGGCCACGCACAAATTCCTTACCAGACGCCAGCGAAATGGCTCTTTATCTATACCAGCTTACAATATAGAATTTCACGATTCTCCTAACACCATAACTGAATCGTATCTGCTATGTGTACTTATTCATGATTCTGGATGGCGTAAAACACATATTTGATGGGGGAAAATATCCTACTAATTATACCACTATAGCATGTAGCGGGTATCAATTTACAACTCGCTCTGGGCTATGAGTATCTACAGAATATCATTTTCATGTCAAGCTATTTTTACCCGAGTAAGAAGATTCGAGTTTTCGCCTTAGAGGAATTACATTTTAGAACTTGTAACAATCACGACAAAAGTATAATATATTCATTGCTTATTACCCCAAAGGGGTCCCTTTTATTGGGAAACTGGGAGAGGTATATTTTCCCTCCTTAAATCTAATCTGTTCTCATATAAACAACACCCCCCCCCCCCTCTCTCTCTCTCTTTCTCTCTCTTGATCCCCACGCCCTCTCCTATCTATCAACTCCAATCTCTTTCTCTTCATTTCTGTAAATGAAATAATATTGTAAAATAGCAGTATGGAATCACACTGATGTAAACAATTATCATAAAATGTTCAAACAAGTCGTATACGATAACTTTGAATTAAAAAAAAAATCCTTAAGCATTCTATTAACATAGAAAGCTTATCAAAACATATTATTGCAAAACAGCCAAATTTCTTAAAAAAACTTATCATGCTTAATTTCATGCAACATTTACAACTTGTCATGCTTGTTGTGTGAGTTTGTTTTGTTTTGTTTTGTTTGTTTTTTGTTTTTTGTTTTTTGTTTTTGCTTTCTAAGCGCATTCAACAGAAGTATCATACAATAATTTACTTGAAATATGACATTTTTAGAGGATCAATTCACTCGAGTTTCTCTCTTGCTTATCTTGCTACTTGGAAACATTTAACACGATAAAAACTACTTTCTAAAAATAAACTCAAGGGAAATTTCAAAGGCCTATTGTACTGCCCTTAGAAATCAGGTTCGGATTACGTAATACGCCATTGTAATGTTCGCACATTTCTTAAGGTGACGGACAGGGCTATTGAAATTGCCTTGAGTTGATTTTTCGAAAATAGCTTTTATCGTGTTATTTGAGCATTTTTAAATTGCTAAAACAGTACATTTGATATTGACATGACATAGCATGCCCTTAAAATACTGTATTATAAGTTTAGTTGTTTTTTTTTTCATCTAACCCACGTAACACATGTTTTTTTTTTTTTTTTTTTTTTTTTGTAATACCGATAAACAATTACGATGTCTATCCAAGGAGTTGGTAAATCCATGGAACCTACCCTATCCATACCCCCTCTAATCCCTACAAACTGTCTTTATCAGTCTTTCAATTAAGATGGCTGGAGATCAAGATATTTAGAAAGTAGCTCCATCAGCATAATGCTTGCATGATGGCATGATGTTACAAAAATACACCCATAGATCTATTCCACAAGTAGGCCTATATCATTATTGGTGTGTGCACCTCTGAACTCAAATTGAATTAACATTGTAGGCCTATTGATTTGCTATTCATGTGTTGCTAAAGTTTTATCAAATTCGCTGCTATGTCGCAAGTACGACGTTAGAATATAACAATTGTTTGAAGGAGCTGGGGGGGTGTAGCTATGATAATTATTTTATAAAAAACAGAGTTTATTATGTTGTGCACTCTGAATAGTGCCTGAAAACTCTTCTTTCTTTGTCGCTTTTGGTATTGCTAAGTAATTGATGTTGTTTCCTTTAGAATTTGTATTAGAAAGTATGTTAGTACTTTGCTTTTTAAAGTTCTCAATACAAGTGCTTTCACTTCTAGAAGCGTATTCTCTATTAGTATATGATACAGTCTATTGCTTAACGGATATAAAACGTACGTTGACCTTAAAAACTAGAATCTGGTCCGGAGGATGATTAATGGTAGATTTTTCAATCAACATTTCTCCTGCCAAATATATCACAAACCCTCATTATAAAAGGCTAAGCCATCGGACTGGATTAGATGCAGAGATTTGAGGGGGAGATTAATGTCCCAGTTTAGATAGTTATTGAAACAAAATGAATAAATATGATTGTAAAGAGAGAGAAAGACAAAAAATTTAAAAAATGGAATATCGTGGTAATATGTTTTGTCTGCAATGCCACTGGGGTCATGATTCATAATAGAGGACAGATATGAAATTGGAATCGAAGGGGCGGGGAGAAGGACAGAAAGGGAAAAAGTGAAGGTGGAGACAGTTAGAGAGAGAGAGAGAGAGAGAGAGAGAGAGAGAGAGAGAGGGAGAGAGAGAGAGAGAGTGAGAGATAAACAGGAAGAAATAGAGAGATGGAGAGGTAGAGGTAGAGAGATCGAAAAATAGTTATCGATGAGAGAGAGAGAGAGAGAGAGAGAGAGAGAGAGAAGAGAGATGGGGGGGGGGGGTCTATTTTTAAGCGGATGAGGGAGGAATATTTCTATATTTTTTATATTTTGACCTAAATATTCTGGCCTCGCGTTGCCCGGGTAGAAATCCCTCGAATCCAAACTTCCTTGAAAATGTAAATCCCTAGTTAGAGGCGAAGAGTTCATTTCAACCGCTGTGGTGTTGTAAAAATGACTTCACAACTCAGTTTAAACTGGCATAAACAGTCGCAACAATAATATTGAAAAACACCATCATAGCTACGTACTGATGAGCTTCCATGACAGTGGATAAATATATAGATATATAAATTGATAGATAAATAAATGAATAAATAAATAAAAAAATAACAAATAAATAAATGGATAAATGCAAGAATAAACAAATGAATAAACAAATAAACAAATAAAATAATAAATAAATGAATACGTGAATAGATTTATCAATAAAAAGTACTGGTATGTCATATTTTGTGGTAGAATATTTAAAATCCATAAAATTTCGGCACAGTTACTGAGAATTTTTTTTTTTTCTAAACCATTGTAACCTAACTATACCCAACTGCGCCATGGTTATTTTAACAACAAAAATATGTAAAACATAATTGAATACCTTATAAAACACAATTGGAAATCATTATATATGTACCTTCACGAGTTTGAAAACAAACCGGATAAAACATTCATTCAAAAAGTGACGTTATTACTTATTGTCTATGAATAAGCGATACAACTAAATTTGTTGTAACTTTTTCAAGGAGTTAATAACCCTGACAAGCCTGTATACTATCAGAATGTGCTACACGAACAGTTTTGCAGTGGTTATTTTCGGTCACACGCACAGTTGACTATATAGTTGTACTTTTTTGTGTCCGTTGAACCTCCGAAATGATCCGCCATGTTAGGTCAATCATGATCGTCTCAGCTCAGTGTGTGTTTGAGTGGAACAACATATATACCATGTCTACCAACTCACCCATATTGATTTTCGATGGTCAGTTTATTCAGGGAGAAAAACTCCCATCTCCCCGGTTTATTCGCACTTTTGATCACGGCTAGACACGAAGCCATATAATACTCGACAAGAGTCTTACGCAAGAAGAAGGGGTGGGAGGATGGATGGCAGTCGGTTGTTGATCGTGTATCATCCACGACCGTTCGCCATTGATTTGTTTAATTAAACCTTTTCAAGGATTTCATCGATAATTATACCGGAGGTGAATTAGGAACATAAATAAAGCACGGTGGCATTCATTAAGTGACTAGACAAGTGTCAAACTATTCGATAGCTCATCACGTGCTCCTAAATAAAAAAAAAAAAAAAAAAAAAGGCTGAAGCATGCGCATTCATATCACAGCTCTTATAACCATGATAACTGTATATGAATAAAAGGTAATGCCATGACATGCTTAAAGATATAATTAGTAATGAAATTCGATTTTTAATTCATATTGCAGTTATCACGATATTATATTAATAGCTGTACGTAAATGAATTGATCTTTAGAATAAGAATTTGCAAGAATATCTAAAGGTAAACAAAAGCGTAATTTACAGTAGAAGTAACATCTAAACGTTCTTAATGAGTACAATCAGTATTAATTTCAATTTAAGCCGCTACAAAAACACAAAAATTGTATTATATTGTACTATATTTCAAAATACTTCGAACCATTCCTTTTACCCGTTGTTACCCCCAATCATCTGAATTTGCAGTTACCTAGCCATATAAATACCACAATATCAATGAGATTATCTAGAAATGACTGAATAACATTTCAAGATGCATATCCATAAATCAGTTTAAAATAAGACAAGCTATACACAGCAAACCTACAAAGTAAAGCCAGCTTCTTGCTAATACTTAGCCCCACCCCTTCACTTTACTGTGTTCATGATCTAAAATTCTAATTCACCTGTTGTGCCAAGTTGTGTGTTGACTGGCACGTACCGAAAGGGTTGCATTCTATAACTTCTTTATTGTCTGGTCATGTCAACGCCATAGAGACCTGGCATACCACAACATACATATCCATGATTATAGGGTACAAGTAGACATTAGTGATACATTTCATACCATTACTGACATAAAGAAACAAATAAACTTATAAACAGGCATAATTGAGTACATGTATCCTTACTATGCAGAAACGAGGCCGATATGCTTTTCGTTGGCAGGCAGGCAGTTGCAGTCTAAGGGTTATAATGAAGATATTACTGGATGTATTTTTAATAATTGCTGTGGTAACGTAATTTACAGCAATTAATTAGTATATATTTACATGAATCAGCGCTTCTTTGCCAAACAAGATGAGACATATCGAATTCGAACATGAACAAAACAGAATTAATACATCATGGTGATGCCAATAAGTCGATAAATGTCATTGAGGTCATAAATGCAATTGTAAATCATGTAGAATTTAGTAAAATGAAATGCATTTTATCTGGAAGAAGTTTTAGTGCTCTATTTTCATTTTTTCTTTCAGAAAATTATTATGATTATTTCTAATTATCTGAATATGAACGTATAAGGTGTTTCAATAAGGTTTGTAATTCCCAAATGTGGCTGATATTTCTAAAAATTCCACGACTCGTTGCATCATTTTATACCTTTCTATAGATGACTAAGATGGTCATGTTCTTGCAGTTATTTTTTTCAAAATTCTAAGTGAAATCTGTATGTCAGTTTTTATGTTGTTGTTTTTTTTTATTATATTATTCAGCCGTTATTTATATCGATGGGGATAAGTTAAATTTAATAATAATAATAATAATAATACATGTGTACAACACCACAGATATGAACATCGTAGATTTGAAACTTTTCAAAGAAACGCCCCAGTGTTCAGAACTGTAATAAATTTCAGTAAATTGCAAGATATTTCAATTTAACCTTTATGAACACATTTATTTCCCATAACAACCAAACCACATAATTTCAAATCTGGGCAACATGCATCTTTATAATTAATCATAATTTAGGTCAATCTATGTATGCACACTCCTTCTGCTCATCAACTTCAAAACGACAGACATGTGTCTTTTATCTTTAAATTGTTACTGACATTATTGACAGGAGGCAAGTTGAATTTTGCGCGCAATTCTCAGGTTTTGGAGCATGCTTGGAGCATGTGGGTTGTGTATACGGATAATTGACAGAACCTGTTAGTAGCAAGGACCCTTGTTAGTTCTAGCTAGATGCTCACACCTGTGAAAGCACCACACATTTTACTGGAAAAGCCACCAACCAACCATGGATTCCGATAAACTAGCACGATTGACAGGGCGATATAGGGACTGACATGACAAGCATTCGTCGAAAGTTGATAAACTCGTTACCATCCCCCACGTAATACAAACAAACGAAAGGCGGATTATCAGATGGTGACAACTTTTTCCCCCTTCTTACTTCCGTGGTACAACTTATAAAAGTATTTTCATGTGAGATTATCATACAAAATTACAATCTAGTGCGGATTTGCATGGTAATTTATATTTAAAGGCATTATATAAATTCCTTCGCAGGCATTCTAGGAAATTATGTTGATTTGAATATGATTAGTGTTATGATTGCATTCATTATTATTTTCTTTCTTTTTTTTTTTACTTGACAGGCGACAAGTCAATCGAATTGAATTTCTTTTCAAGAGGGGGGAAAAGGGACATTCTATTTTCTTTTTCTGCAATCATGACCAGGTCTCTCTTCCACCTTCCTGATCATGACAATGTTGATAAATCCCAGCTTTAAATACAGATATAATACACATATTGTTTTTACAACATTCATCACTTTGCAGCTAAATCGAAGTAGCACAAAAATAAGTAAAAAATGGTTAGAAGGAGTGAAAGAGAGAACTTATGAAATTGACGAATAAAATCATAATTTTTACCTGCTTTGTCGTTGTTATGGTCGACTGTGGGCGAGTGGACGTGGTGAGTGCGTGACTGAGGGGTACTGTCGATGGGTCGCTGGGCCGCTACACTCCCGATGCCAGCCGACACACGTGCCGATTCGCTGGCGACCAAATCTTCTAATGTTGACAACGGGCCGTGATGTAGTGGGTTCATCGTCTGATTAATTTTCGTTCGTAATTATAGAAAACAAAAAAGTTCCCGCGGTAGGTACGCGTCGATGAAGGAAAAGATGGGATAAATATTCGCGAGGTGGGGGATTTTCAAGTTCTCGGAGTTGACTGAGTGAAAGGGGGATTTAGAAGCCGAGCCTACCGGCGTGAGAAGGATAAACCCCCTCGGATTGGATTCCAACCGCTAGCAGGTTGAAAAATTAGAGGAAGCCTCGTCGTTATTGCGCGGTGGCGAACTAGTGGTTGACGGCGGGTTAGAAGGCTGAGGTGACAATCCTGGAGCTCAACTAGCGGATCACCGCAGCGGATCAGACGGGATAGGAGCGGGTTAGGAGACAAGCGGCTACCGGTGGCGATTTACCAGGTAGAACAGAAGAAAATGATGCAGTCAGAAAAAAAAAACGTGTATAACCAAATAAATGACACGACTACTGTAGACAGCGGCCGAAGCTTGATCTTCAGCTTCGTGGCGTTCTCAATGTTGTCCTGAAGCAATCGAGAGAAAAATCGAAATAAAGTCAAATCACTTGTTTGCATGTAAGCTTATAGCTTAGCTGATAATACATCACCAGCATAAGATCAAGCTTCGAGGTGGGAAAAAAATAACCTGTTAGCTGGACAAGCTGAGGACTATAAAAAAAAAATACTGGTGTCATCTCCTGTCGCCTTTCGCACTCGGCCTAAACCCCTCTCACCCTCTTTCTCGATTGGTAGAACCACTCAACCAAAGTACTCATCTGTGACGTCACAATGTCAGTCGCTGTTAGGCACCCCCTTCGACGCTTTGGTGACTTGGGTAATAGGTTTGGGGGTAGGGCGAGCCGCTGCTGCAAAGTCGAACTGTGCGATCGGGGGTCCTGCGTGGAGAGAGGCGATGAAGAAAGGTGGTTTGGTTTGTCTCGGGTGCCGAGAAGGTGCTCATTTTGCAGCCAAAACCACAGACCACTTAGCTAATATCATGAAAATCACTCACGGGGCTGCTATGTCTAGACCATCTGATTCGCTGAACTGTCTAAAAAAAGGGGGGGCGGTGTTATTATACCCCCCCCCCCCAATTTCAATGTTTTAAAGTCCAGAATGGTCAGTGTTCAAGACCAACTTGGCGGATTTATTTGATCCAAATATGAAATGGCAAAATACTCGGAAATCGACACAAATGAAAATATTTTTTTTTCTCAAGGGTACCTTTTGGGATTTCTAAGGTTGGGTTATCAGAAGAAAAAGAATCAAACAAAGAAACAATTATTCATAACCTTTGGCTGTGTTATTCTCTTTTGATTCACTGTCAAGCACAAAATAAAGGGTATATGCAATCGCTGGTAGAACATGTAGAAGTTGTTTATAATTTTATTATCCAAACGATGATCAATGAGGATGATCACATCACTTTGTATCTCATTCGGCACATATTATCACAACTATCACCACTCTACCTATACCTTCTGAATCTATCCCTATATATATATATATATATATATATATATATATATATATATATATATATATATATATATATCTCTCTCTTCTTCTCTCTTTTCGGCTGCGGAATAACATTGAACATAATTGGAAGCTATACATCAACTCAAAATGCCTAAAGATTCGAGAAAAGGAAGGACGAAAACGTAATTATTGCTATCTTTCTGAAAATGATAAAGATGCTGCAAGCCTAGAAAATCAAACTGCAGAGAATGAGAAGACGAAGAGAAATAAAATTAGACCATCAGAAATTATTATGCGGATAGGGCAAGATAGCATAAGAGAGAAGGAATAACGGGAAATCACTTTTCTTAATGACAGAGTATAAAGAATAAAATTGTATAAAACAGCACAGAACCACCGTTCGGATAAAGAAAAATACAAAAACAAACTGTGAACAACGCTCAAAAGTAGAATAATCTAAATGACTCGGTTATCTTGCAAAGCAGTATTATCTGGTGGG